>PRKT01000092.1:1289637-1335608 GCA_003671525.1 Saccostrea glomerata | reverse complement strand
CCCCCCCCCCCCCTGTTGCTACGTGCCTAGCTATGGGATTAGTTTTGTCCTTAAATTTAAAGCAAAAATGTAGAATAATAGGATAGAATGGTTTTTATGTCCCACTGTGATTATGGCTGGGGCATATTTAGTGTTTGTTATGTCCACCTTTTGTCCTTTTGTCACACTTTGCATTTAGATCAGTTCAAAGCTCAGTTTTAAAGAATTTAACTAAGATTTTCATCAAACTTCATATGCTGTTAGGTATTGATGAGAGTCACTCAGGTGAGGAGCAAGGGCCATTCTTCCGGAATTGTGAATTTTATGGCTCCTGGTCAGAATACCACAAAGGAGGGTCTACTTATATACTGAAAATAAATTAATTGTTTGAAATCTGCTCCTTGGTATTAATCAAACATTTTGATAAGCAAGGGTGCCTCCTCCAAACTTGTGAAATGTGTGGACCAAGGGTCAGGGATTCATGTGTGGTACCCACGTAGTTGCACTACTGATTATTGCTGAATATTAATGAAAAGTTGAAATGCACTTTTTTTGTTCCCCTACTCTGTTTATGGGTATTAAGTAACCAAACCAAACATCCTAAGTGTATAGTTATGATTAACAATGGTGCCTCTTTCAAAATTCTCAATGCCATGATGTCTAGTTTAAAACATAAACCAAATTCAATCGGAAAGTTGTTGCATGATGCTCAGGTGACCTATAAGGCCATGAGCCTCTTGTTTAAAATCCTTTCCCAATTTGTCATTATTGCAGTCCGATTATGCATTATCGGACGGCTACAGGTAAGTTTTTAGACTGCAAGAACAAAGGCATGACGTCACAGTAATATTTTAACAATCATTAAACACGACGCAAGTACAGTAAGATTACGCAAAAGTTTAAATAATATAAACCGGAAGCGTGTTCAGCGTTCTATCCATTATAAGTACAAAAGTCTATTCTTTTGACAAATGTGTTTTATGATCTATTGCTTATTACAGTGCATAGTTTTTACCCATTTTAAGTTATCATTTATGTATTGAAACAAAAAACATCTTGGATGAGTTTGGGCAGAATATTTGTGTGATAATAAAGTTGCTTTTGTTCATTTAATAGTTCTGCTAAGGTATTTTTTATATCAAGAATCAATTCAAATATAGTGAATCTTTAATTGAGAAAAAAAATATTAAAACATAATTTTTCTAAGAGATTGTCTGATGATTTTAAGCAAAGTTGAAGGAAATTGGAATCGATATATCACAGCAATAAAGGATTCAGAGGACCAAAGACATTTATCAATATCTATATGCATATGTAACAAATTAATATCAATAATTATTATATAATGTTCATAAAAATCAATCATATATTGTACATAAAATCACGGACCTTGTACAGATTTACACGGACAAAATACAAGACAAAGAAAATTAACCTGTATACGCTTACAATGATTTACTGAAGTTTAATTTATTAAAATGATCAATATATTGGTTGTTTAAAGAATTTTTTTTAAAAACTAGCTGAATTTCAAATTGATCAGCATGTTTGCATAATTACGAAACAGTATTAACTCATTCAATATTTAAGAGATGTGCTGTCCATGAATCAAAACATAATCAGTCCGCATGTATAGGATGTTTTAATGGTGTGATGGAAAAATTAACATTTCTAGGCATTGTGATTTCCCTAAATTTAGCATCTGCGCAAATTTCTACTTTTGCATTTTTTGAATCCAACTCTAATTTTGACAATATTTTACCTTTAAATAATGATATATACATTGACTACATAAAAGCAATAAATAAAAGTCAATGTGCAATGGTCTGTATATCTGAACAATTATGTGAGGGATTTGATTTCAACTCTGATTCAAGAGAATGCAGGATTCCTCGATGTTCTCTGCACGGTGTAGAAACCACTCCGTCTCATACTGGTTGGAGATTGTTCAACGGTGTGTCAGTATTCTTAATTTAACCATTCTACAAGTTGATAGATGTAAACAAATCCAGCATAAATTTATACAAAAAATCATAAACAAATTTATCATACATCATGTATAAAAAATATGTGGCGCAGTGGTCAGAGCATCTGCTCTAGAGTCGCGGGGTATGGAGTTGATTCTTACGTCGCGAGATCGAATTCCATTGTTGCGTCCTTCGAATGAAATCGTATATAATCCGAGGCCCCGTGTCGCTGTAGATGTTATCTGCAAACTGTAGCGTTATGGTACATATAAAATGTATTAGTCTAGTTATGGTCAAAAAGTAATATATAAAACCACAAGAAAATATTGATGTAACTATGAATTGTGTGGCCCCGGAAATAAATGAAGTAAACAATTGAAACGAGTCTTGATCATCAAACCGCTTTGGTTTGTGTGAAAAAGACATACGTATGAATGATTGAGACGATAGCCGAGAAGATTTAGAAAAAAAATATAGTCGTATGACCACGTATATAGTTCGGGTCAAAATAGAATTATGTCGTTGATCGTAAAAAGGGGGATGTTGGCCGGAAGTCGTAAAGCTGACAGTTCTCCAAAGTAACGGGTAATTAAGTTCCTTGAGTTCCCCCCTAAAATAGAAAATTGAGTGAACTACTTTAAAATGTTACCCCTCCTACAGGTTTGGTCTGATTTTAATATGCGGCATTCAAATAGACTACACTGAGATACTAATTGTTCCTTATTTTGATGAAGTTTGTTGCCATTCTAACTAAATTTGAAATTCATGTATAATTCAGTTCTAGTCTTATTGTAGACTGGCTTGCCCGTCTGATATGTGTGTTTCGGAAAATAGAGACAATCTTATTGCAATGATGCCACAAAAAGAAACTAAAGATTGGATCATTATTCTATTATTGCTGTTGCAAAGTTTCAAGTGTCACTTTTCTTCTGTTACAAAGTACAAGCCAGTAGAGCTACAGTCTCGAAAGAGACTTCATTGCTTTAATACTGACACGAAAGCACGTCTGCGGAACACGATATCACAAGACACTTTCTATGATCAAGCGTAGGGTATGAGATGTAATATTATTGTAATGGATATCAGTGAACGGTCAATTTGTGGTTTTAAGGACTCACATCTTGAGTGTTATTGACCTAAGACACAGAATATAACACTTACAGCGACCTAGCTTTAACACGTCCTGGATCTTCCAGTTAATACTAGTATCCTTATAACCACAATTTGACCTACACCAAACTCCATAATTGAATTTTTTAATATTCTCTTAAAAATAGTGTATTCAGTTAAATTACATGTGGTTTTTAAACAACTTTCTTTGTTTTGCTGTCTAGTGTTAAAGATTGGTTGTATGTTGTTTACGTCCCATTCGAGAGTAATTCATTCATGTAGCGACGTCGCCATATACCGGTAAAGCCGTAAAGGGGTTCGAGTTTTGACCTTTACTTGGCACTCAGGTCCATTGAGCTGTGAGGGTTCTCCATCGTACCAGGACCAA
This sequence comes from Saccostrea glomerata, assembly GCA_003671525.1. Lineage (NCBI taxonomy): Eukaryota > Metazoa > Mollusca > Bivalvia > Ostreida > Ostreidae > Saccostrea > Saccostrea glomerata. Next base: position 1,332,164 of record PRKT01000092.1, on the reverse strand, counting down.
TCGTGACACCGGATCTCGGATTTTAACACCCTTCCCCGCACTCACGCATTTTAACGCATATACCATTTCATATTTCTAACGCAAAATCACGCATTTACCGTTTCCCCGCAATCACGCATTTTCACGCACTTTAAAAAGTTCATTTAATCTTCAATTTATTGCCAAATTCCAACTATTTTATGCTTTCTTGAATCTCATAAAATAAGAAAAGTTATTTTCTAATTAAAATATTATTTCAGAATATTATTTACGCTAAACTTTAGAGAAATTTTTACCCCGCTATAAACTGCTTGCGGGAAATGGTAAAGTAATATTTCTATAACGCGGGGATTCAATGTATGTTGCATAGCAATTCTGTAAGTTGTAAAGAGTTAAGGTCTCATTCGAAGGAGCCACCAAATTTCACTTCAAGTGCCGACCGCATGGCGAAGGAGCAATTGCTACCCACTTTTTATCGACTAAGGTCAGAAGCGGCCGAGATTCGAACTCAAGATTCGTGTTTATGTGTTAAGAGAGAAAACTTTGAGTGCGAAAAACAAAAAAACAGAATTTTGTTTCCTTTTCAAATGAAATTTGATTTTTTTCAATCTCATCCAAAAATAATATAGTTAATAAAAAGCTCTTTAATAGTTTTTCTATTGATATTTTGTTCTCAGCCGATATGTTTTTCTGTGAAATCGATTTATCTATGGATCGTACTCATGAAATCTCTATAAAATGCACAATTTATGCTTTTATCATTGTTACATATATAATTACAAACCGTGAAAACATCACGACAAGCTGAGCAAGCCTTTATTTCTTTAATGACAATAATGAATTTCCAACATGATGGGATAACTCATGTCCACCACTTCCGTTATTGTGAAGGATTTTCTTCATTTTCATCCTGTTACAGTGAATCGCCTGGAATTAATTGTTTTGTTTCAACTGAGGGATTTCCTGCAGACAGTCGTGTTATTTCGTGACGAATATGAGTCTTTAAGACTTTTCACGATTATTTTCATTTGAGAGCGGATAATGTACTATTTACAAAGTTTCTGGATCAAATGCGTTGATCAATGTCTAAAGCGTCAAAGGATTAAAAAGAATTAGATGTTTTCGTGAGATTAAAGACACGGATTTAAGAAATTATAAGCTCCTATGCTATTTTCCTCAGGCTATCAGGTTTTATTAAAATTTTTATGCACCTGCATCGATAGATCCGGGGCGTATACTGCTTTTGTTCTGTCTGTCTGTAGTCAACTTTAACCTTCGCCAAAACTTTTGAAGCGTGAGAGACTTCATGTTTGGTATGTATACTCCTCTTATTTACCTCTTTCAAATGTCACAAAGGTCAATGACATAGTAACCTTGACCTATATGCTACAAATAGCTTTTTCGAACTTTCGCCATAACTAATCAACCAAAGGACATGGGAGCGCTAGGCATAGTGGACAACCAAGAGTTTAAAGTATACGTACTACTACAGGAACTTGATCCACTCTATGTTTTGCCGTGTAGAAGACATTTGGCAGATGATTATTCCTGAAATGTACAGTGCGAAAAAAAAAGAGAAATTAGAGAAAAATTACCGAAGGCTTAATCAATTGCACTAACAACAGGTTCTTGGACATCAAGAGCCTGTCAACCTTATACATGTATGACTGCCACAGTGCATTTTGTTGCTGATGATTGGACAATAAAAAAAAAATTTCGTTCTTTCAACAAAGATGCTAGCTGTTTCACATACAGGGGAAAACTTGGGAATGCCTTGATTGAAGTGATGGGTGAGTGGTCTTTATTACGATACAAGTCAGACAGTTCCACAGTTGTAATAACATCAGAAAATGCCTCAAATATGAACATGGCTGCCAGGGAAGGAGGATTTGAGCCACATATTAAATGTTTTGCTCATACTCTAAACCTTGCGTCCCATACGGCACTGAAAACACCATCACTGGCCAAGCTTGTTTCCCGGATAAAGCGAATTTTCCACAAATCTACAACTGCAACTGCAGTTATCAAAGCAAAAGTCTCTCTTAAACATACCTGAACATAAACTCATCATAAATGTAGCATCCAGGTGGAACAGTAGCTTTGAAATGATAACACATTTCTTGAGCAACAACTTGCTACATGTATTTTATCAGCCCTTACATCTACTGAGGTAAAAAAAAATGTGAAGAAACCCTTTCCGACATGGACATTAATGATGCTGAGAAAGCAATTGATGTCTTGAAACCTTTGAAAACTGCCACAACCATTATGTGTGACCAGCATTTCCCCACTGTGACCATGATCTTGCCACTGCGTTCACAGATCCTTGACAGCATGGTTGAGAAATCAGGTGACTGCAAACTTATAAGGGAAGTGAAGTTAGCAATTCGTTCTGACCTTACACCACGTTACAGAAATGATACTGTTGAGAATTTTCTCTTAGTGTCATCAGCCTTGGACCCAAGATTTGGGGATGACAGCAGACGTCAAGAAGCGTATGACCTGATTGAGAGCAAGGCTCTAACCTTTTGTGAAACAAATAAGGTGAATTCTTGGTGATGATACAATTTAGTATATTATATCTGAATTTTATTTATGAATTGCAAATTCATTTTTTGTTATCTGATAAGATTATTTTATTCATTTTTAAGCTTTTAATATTAATTAAAATGAAATGAGTAAAACTTTTGACATGAGTAAGGTTATAACCTTTTTTTTTATTTATACAGTGTTTTCTTTTATGCTTAAAGGTCAAAGTTGAAAAGAATGTTGAAGTTCCTCAGCTGCCTGAAATGCCTCAGAAGCTTGGAACCCAACAACTACCCCAGTCACCTCAACTGGATGATATCAATAATGGTATAAATCACTGTTTCGTAACTTTCATATTGATAAAATTAATCAATGTCTTAAGGGCAGCTCATGTCAAGTTTTCACTTTATTGAAATATTTTAGTTGAAGACAAATCAGACATTCCACCTTCCACATTCAGCAATGGAGAGCCTGTTTGGCGATGCGTTTATTGTCAACGCAACTCCAGGAAGGAGTACTTCTGATTAGTCCACGACGAAGTAGAGAGATACAGATCAGAATCCAATATCGCTTTAGATGCTGTTCCAAAGAGTGGTGGAAGAGCCACCTTGTCAAATTTCAAAAGCTTTCTATTGTTGCACAGGCATTCCTTGGTATTCCTGGTTCATCTGTACCTAGTGAAGGAGTGTTCAGTTGTGCAGGTGATATTGTTACTGCTACTGGATCCTGTGTAGACCCTGAGCTGGTAGACAGGCTGACAATGTATGATTGTAACAAAAGTTTTGAGTTTTCTGTGTCATTTGCAAATACAAATACATGTTCATATTACATTTTATTTTCTTGTTTCTGACATGCTAGTAGTAAGGGGGGTAGTCTGGGGTCTATTTGGGGTCAATGACGTCATGGGTCCGTCTGGGGTCACCCTAATAACATGGGTCCGTCTGGGGTCAATGACGTCATGGGTCCGTCTGGGGTCACCCTAATAACATGGGTTTGTCTGGGGTCACCTGACGTCATGGGTCCGTCTGAGGTCACCTTAATAACATGGACCCGTCTGGGGTCACCCTCAAAGCATGAACCCGTCTGGGGTCATCACAACATTGGGTCCGTCTGAGGTCATTCAGCAGGGTATATATATATAAATTTTCATATTTTTTTTTAAATATACACATACACACTAAGCTCTAACCATGGATGGTCATGTTACACAGTATAAGTGGAAAGTACTGGCATGGAACTCTTTGGGAAGAGATAAGAAGAAATGGACACTTTTAGAGAGTCGATGGTTTGATAAAAAGAAAGAGTGTATTGCTGATTTTAGAGAAAAAATTAAAGAAGGATACGATGTCGCAGACTGTTGGGGATCCGAGGAGTACCTACTAAAACGACGAGTTATGCCTAAAAAGTACTGTTGGTAGTCAATTAAAAAAAAAACAAAATAGTGTGTGTTAAATATAGATAAAATACAGAAGAAAGTTCGTTTTGACAATCACGTACAAACAATATTGATACCATACGAAGAAAGGAAAGGAGTGTGGATGCAGTATGCCATAGATAGAGCTCATTTCAAAAGGAGAATTGAGCAAACTGAAATTATGTTGTCATCAATTCTCCTTTCAAAAAACAAAGTGACATGATTGTATATAAACTGGTGTATCTAGCAAACTGAATCATTCTTCTTACGAAGTAAAAAGGAGTGACCTGACAATGGAGAGGGAATTAAGGAGAGTAAAATTTCAATGGACCAGAATGTTGGAACATATTTTTCATGTCTTAACCAAACGGAAAGATGACATCTTGATACACATTTCATGTCTCATGCAATGTGTTAAAATGGTACTCGCTATCAAAGCACAAATCAAATTTATGAAAAGAAGAAATGCGAAAGTGTGTGAAAAGGACTGGAAAAAACTTGAAAATTTATTGGAAAGATTTAGGTGGCTGACAGAAGAAATGGACAACAAGCTTCATCGTCTTGTTCATAAAACAGAAACTGTACGTCGGTCCAATACCCTTTATGTGCTGAGGGGAGTGTTGAATACTGTAGAAACTATTCTTGACGTATTATCAAAAACTCTTACCTTTATTACCAAAAACCCTTGTCTTTTATCACAAAAACAATGAAATAAAAATTCGGATAATACTGTATATGTCTACGGTCAATTCAGTCTAAGGTCAGGATAATGCTATTACATATTAAATGGACAATTCTGCGGTCACATTTTTAAAAGAACTACAAACCTAATGAAAATGTCTAAGGTCATCAACCCATGTGATTAATTGTTATAAAAACTTGGTGGATACAAACATTTTTCATCAGATGTGAGTTGATCTTACAAGACGCAACAACCTTCCAGCAGATATGGAGCAAAAACATCAGGACCTTATTAAAGTGAACTACACCACTCTGGTTAAGAAAATGAAGACCTCTTCGGTTGTCGGGCATCTCCTTGTCTCTAACATTATAACGGATGAAATGAGACAACAAATTGAAGCAGAGAAATCCAGTTACGACAGAAACAGAAAACTACTACATATAATTCTCCGTGGTGGACCAAAAGCTTTCAGGGATCTTCGAATGGCTCTGATGAAATCCAACCAAACTGAGTTATCCAAGCTTCTCTGTGCCGGTGAAGATGCCATGTCCGAGTACGAAAAAAAGTTAGCCAAGGCCAGATCCTTAATTGTGAACACGGCTGAAAAACGATATGTTGAAAACAAACTAAAGAGGGATCCTGTAGAACGACAACTGTCTCAAAACGTGCGATGCAGAATCTGTCTGGATGATTTCAACGAAATTTTCCTCACAGCTGTGTCTTTCAAAGACAAGATCAATATACACATTCGTCACTTTACATCGACCAACAATGGTATGATTCCGACAAAGAAGGGAGTAACATTTCCGTTACCCAGATGGCTGATGTTTGAATCCATTCTACCTGATATCCAAAACTATCTGCAAAACAGATCGAATGAAGAAATGAAATGGCATATTGGAGGTGGGGTGTATGTCTCAATCACTCCCGGCTATTCTACGGTGGACATAAGACACTTTTGGAAGCCAGATGACGCCCCGGAACCTGTTCCAACACGGAAGGGTGTGACTCTGAACAACCATAAACTGACCAGATTACTGCAGGCCGTTAAGGAAGTGCGAGAATGTGTTCCCGAATTAAATGACATAGACATATGTGCATTCAGTGAATCCCATCAAAATCAACTTGGAATGTATAGTTGCCCCGAGTGTACTCCATTTGGATATGAACCTACGGAAGATGTGTCCCTGAAATGTAATGCCAACGCCTCACAAGACTTGCAGACAATCAAAAGTGACATTGAATAACAGTAATTGTGATCAAAATTATTTTGTACATATGATTGGTTGATTGATTTTTATTGTTTAACGCCCGATCGACAATATTTCAGCCATATTTTGGCAGTTTGTACATATGAAAAAAACTTTTAATGAAAAAACCTTTTAATGTTCAATTGAATCGTGATATTTATAATAAAATGATATAAATACAAAACAAATGACTTTTATTAATTTTGTACATAATGCAAGACAGACAAGAAGTACTGATCAGTCAGGTACAGGATGTCAAAGTATACAGACTATCTGAAAAAACTCTACTATACCCCCGGAAATCCAGGGGCGTTTGGAGGTCCTGAAAAACTTTACCAAGCCGTAAAACAAGATGGAAAGTATAAAATAGGAAGAATTAGAATCAGGCAATTTTTGAACAACGAAGATCCTTACAGTTTGATGAAACCTATCCGTCGTTCGTTTCCGCGCTCAAAGGTTGTTGTGAACACCATTGACTCCATGTGGGACGGTGATTTAGCAGATGTCAGCAATATTTCTTCTGAAAACGATGGCTATAAATTTTTGTTAGTGCTAATAGATATATTCAGTCGTTTTTTATTTATAGTACCTTTGAAAAATAAGCAACACCAAAATATCACAGAAGGTCTAAAATTAGTTTTTCAAACAGGACGAAAACCTCAAACACTCAGAACAGATAAAGGAAGCGAATTTAAAAATCGCTGGGTAAAAGCGTTTTTAAAAAGGGAGGGTGTCCATGTCATATATACCCAAAATGAAACTAAAGCAAACTATGCCGAAAGAGTTATTCGTACCATGAAAAATCTGATGTATCGTTATTTTCTGAAAAATAAAACATACCGTTATGTTGATGTCTTACAAGATTTAGTGACTAGTTATAACCAGAGACCTCATAGATCTCTTGGAGAACAAGCACCCGTTACTGTCACCAAGGAAAATGCAGATGAGGTGAGACTCATTTCCTATCTCAGTACCAAGAAAAATAATCCTGTGAGCAAAAGAAAGTTGGGAAAACCAAATAAATCGTTAGGTAAAAAGAAACGGACTAAACCAATTTTTAAGTACAAAGTAGGAGATGACGTACGTATTTCACAGCTAAAACATCCATTTCAAAGAGACTACCAGCAAAAATGGACTGAAGAGTATTTTAAAGTGTCTAATCGCTACAAGAGAGCTGATATACCTGTGTATAAAATAAAGGATTTAGCTGATGATCCAATAGAAGGCACTTTTTATGAATCGGAACTTCAAAAAGTCATGAAGTCCGGGGATATACTGTATAGAGTGGAAAAGGTGTTGAGAAAGAGAAAACGTGGTAACACAAAGGAAGTGTACGTAAAGTGGGACGGATGGCCCACTAAATTCAATTCGTGGATTCCCGAAAATTCCCTAGAAAACACCAAATAAAAACAGTTTTCTTCCACTAATCATCATCAGTCAAGATGAGCCTTCGAATGGTGTTGAGGTCTACAGACAGCTCAGAATATTTTGACAATAAACCCAATTGTTTTCGAGTTCAGTTGAATAAACAAATTCTATTGGATGGATACTGGACAGTTGCTTTAACAGAATTTACTACAGAGAGCTGGGATCCAACCAAGAAAACTCCCGAGGTGTATATATGCTGTGACATATGTGAGGAAACAATTGTTGGCGGAAAGGACATACCCCTCTTACGGCGAGTTGTTCTTGGAGAAAAACAGGAGAACAACATTATCTATACGTTACCTTATTACCTTCCCGTAAAGACTGGACAATTACAACAGATCTGTATATATATAACGGACAGAGCAGGCAACTTGGTATCATTCCTAGACGGACCGGTGAGCGTTACACTTCACTTTAAGAAGTTTCCTTACGTTTTATGATGAATAGTCAGACGTACATCAGCGACCCTAAAATCTGGGAAGCCTTTTACAAAAACATGGCTGAGAAAAAGTTCAGCCCATATAAATATAAACCTAAACAAATTGGAAGGGGGGTGAGAAAACAAAAATCTTACGTAATTCCTATTAGACCTCATTCACAGTTAGAATCCGTAAACCCTATTCCCCAAGTGACACCCGTGGCTGCCGTGGAAGAGAGAGCAAAAACGGAACATGCAAAAGACATAAAAGCAGGCGCCCCCTTAGTCAAGGTCACCAGGGGTATAAAAAGACCATCACAACGCCCCTCCGTCATTTCTACCAAAAAATTGAAGACGGTAACATCGCGAAAGAGCAGAAAAACCAAACCTGAGAAGAAAACATCAGTCTCCAGAAAGAAAACAAACGGAAGATCTAAAAAGCGTCAAACACCCGTGGTTAAACGGACATCACAAAAGCCCAAAAAACTCTTCAAGATTGATAGATACAAGAACGCTTTTGAGCAGTAAAGATGGCCTTCCTTAGCCGTGATGATAAAGACATAGCTCAACCAATGGAACTTTCACTCTTTGCTTCACCCACTAATCAGGTAGCAGTCGAAAAAGTGTATTTTACGGAAGCCAGACCGATTTCCAGTATTGGAGTATCAGATACTCCCATAGAAATCGTCGTATCTGGATCGGGAGCGGAATATATCGATTTAAAAAGAAGTCGATTGTATGTAAAAGCCAGAATTTTGAAAACTGATGGTTCCTCATTAGCAGCCAACGAAAAGACTGGAATTATCAATCTACCATTGCAAAGCATGTTTTCTCAGATGGATGTCTACTTAAATAACAAATTGGTTTCCTTCAATACGAATAATTACCCTTGGAAGGCATACCTAAAAACAGTCTTGTTTTGTGGAAAAGAGGAATTGTCTTCCCAGAAGCAATCCCAGTTGTTTTTTAAGGACGAAGGAAATTTGGGTGACGCTAACGCCTACAATGGTGGCAATGCTGGACTAGTCTTGCGCTATGGTTACACACAGGAAAGTAAGGTTTTTGAACTGGAGGGTAACCTGATGGAGGACATTTTTGACATCGACAAATACCTGATCAACGGCGTAGATATCTACATTAAGCTTTTTAGATCTAGTGCACCTTTTGTACTGATGTCAGGACAGAGCACCCCGGCATACAAACTAGAATTGCTGGATGTCGTGTACAAAGTGGCCAAAGTTCGAGTAGATCCTGGTGTTTTGCTGAACCACAGCAAGCAAATAGAATCTACCCCTGTGAAATACACCATTTCAAGAAATGAATTGAAAATGAACACCATTCCTAAAGGATCTGTCGAATTTTACTGGGACAATATTTTTCCTCAGGCAGTGCCCGACCGTATCGTTGTAGGTCTGGTAGATCAGAAAAGTGTGAATGGGGATTACACAACCAATCCGTTTAATTTCGAGCATTTTGGTTTAACAGATGTAGGGATATACGTAAATGGAGAAAGCGTCCCAGGCAGACCCTTAAAAACCGATTTTACGACAGGACATTATTCTTCAGCATATGCTCGACTGTTTGAGGCTTCAGGAAAATGGAATCAAGACGCAGGTCTATTAATCACCAGAGACAACTTTGGAAGTGGATATTCTCTGTTCGTCTTTACCATAGATCCCTGTGGTTTTGGTGAAGAATATTTAAACCTGATTCGAAGAGGAAACACCAGACTCGAACTAAAGTTCAAACAAGCAACAACAAAAGCTGCTAACGTTTTGGTGTTTGCCACCTTTTCCTCTCTACTTGAAGTGGACAAGTCCCGGGACATCAATTACATTCAACCATGAATTCAACACAGCTCCTCAATTTTGTGAAGAATGAACCTAACCTAAAAAGATTTGTTAAAGGAGTATTTGCCAGTAATACCTTACCGGAAGTCGTGACGTTATACCCAAGTGCCTTCATCATCAATACACAACCTTTACCATTTCCAGGAGAGCACTGGGTCGCTGTAATTATACACAGTTCCTCGGAGGCGGATTTTTTCGACAGTCTCGGAAAACCACCAGAAAATTACAAGAAGATTGAAAACTTTATTTACAAGAATAGTGCATATTGCAATTTTAAATGTAAAAGACTTCAACCATCCGACTCTGATTTATGTGGGCTTTATGTACTTGTGTTTTTAATAGCTAGATTGTGTCTTAAAATGTCATTATCAAGTGTTTATACTTTATTTTCTAGTAGCATTCAACTAAATGATGACTTTGTACGTAGTTTCATACATGAATTCTTGTATCAATAAAACATGAAATATGCATTAGCAACTTCTTATAAATACTTGTTCAGTTTTACGAGTCATGTCATTAAAGAATTTGTAGAAGAAAGAGAAACATGGCAACTCAGAGCGAATGGTGGAACACAAAATCCTTACTACCATTTTCAGCACCCACCACAATTTTAATTTGCGGTAGTACGCAAAGCGGAAAAACATTTTTCACTAAACGACTCTTACAAAATGCAGATGGTATGTTTTCCACTTCTGTCGATAAAATCATCTATGCTTATTCTGAATATCAACCCATGTTTGACGAAATGATGGCTGACATACCAAGATTCATTCTTCATCAAGGATTACCCTCCAAGGAAGATATAGAGCAGTATACAGAGGGTGTAAACCACACGATAGTCGTATTGGACGATCTTATGCTACAGGTCGCGCAATCTCAAGATTGTGTACATCTTTTTACGGTGACTTCTCATCACCGTAACGTTAGTACTGTGATGCTCTCTCAAAACTTGTACCCTCCTGGTAAATATGCCAGGACCATATCCCTGAACTGCCTAAATGTGATTTTATTTAAGAATTACCGTGATTCCCGCCAGATCATTACCTTCGGTTCACAAATTTTACCAGGTTGTGTTCCGTTTTTCAAAGCAGCATACGAAACTGCAACACGTCCAAATTTTGGTTATTTACACGTTTGTTTAGAACCTACCCAAAACAAAGAGTACCAACTGCGATCTCACATCTTGCCAGGAGAGGACATGGTTATTTATCAACCTCTATAAATACATGTACTTGATCACAATTTATTCATATTGCAAAAATGAACCGAAGAATACGGAAGCAGGGGGCATTTTTACATTTTATGCTTAGTGCAAACATCGCTCAACAGAAATTAATCGTTAAGTCTTTGACTAGTGAACAATACGATGTCATCAGTGAAATCGCCCTGAATATTTACACGGGAACTTTTCCTCTGACGAAGAAGTATAAAAATCAGCTGAAACCTTACCAGACGTACATTCGATCACTGGGATCGAGAGAAGTCAGTACAAAACAGAAACGTGGGATTTTATTGAAACATCTACCATTAGTATCATTGTTACTGAAACCCATTGTTCATCATATGGACAAAAATGGCAAGAGAAATGATACTAGTGCCAAAATTAAAATACGAACATCTCCTACAAAGAGTTGAGAAAAAAGAAGAACCTGTTAAACCTGACATCGTGAATGACAACAAGGATCAAAAACAATTGTCTGAAAAAACGATGAGTGAATCAATCAATGACACCTCGCAGACAGGAAGTGGTTACGTCAGTAGAACTCAAATAATAGGAAAACCTCCTGGTGTGCCCATGAAACGACGCAAGAAACACATTCCTTGGCTTACGTACTGAGTGTTATATTTGGAGAAAAAAAAGACTATTCTTTTAAAACCTACTTTTATTGTACATAATGCAATGCATACTATTGTAAATGATAATAAATACATTGAATTGTAATACGAACATTAAAATAAAAAATCGCTATTAAATTGTACATCTTCATTATCATAATTTTAACAAAATCCAAATGGCAGCGTATCTAGATTGGCTAGAATTCTCCTCTTGGTGTAAACCATTTGATATCGTTTGGTTTCTATACGGTTTAACAATTTTCTTTTTCGACTGTCCCTAGATATTTTACAGGGGTTGACAATTTCAATTTGCTTGTCCTGAGGTGCACAGATCAATGACTTAATAGCTTCAAAGTTGATCACTTTGGAGTTAGCCCAGTTTAAAGTAAACCCCCGGACTTTACATTCTTCCCTACCCGAAAGCGTACGGTAAGCGTAATTTTTTGGACCCCCCGATACGAATTCTACAATATAACCCTCTTCTGGTGTGATCTCGTTAGTCAATTCCCCTAAATAATTTCCTACAGGTAGGTAATGCAGATCGTCATACTTGGGGGTTTTAAAAATCACACTATCTGTATCAAAGTAAAGCACGTTTTCCCCTAACTTATCTAGTACACTGAATAAGCGCAAACGCGCATGCGCAGTAGTAAAACTTGCCAAAAATATATTTGTTTTACAATCAGGGGGCATGAACAAGGGGTGATTACTCCATTCAAATTGGAGGGTGTCCCTGGAAACAATATGAAAGTTTTGAGGGATTTTAGTTGGATCTGAGAGAATCTGAAAAAACTTTGCAGATTCGGACTCGTGAAAGAACATGGATTGTTTCATGCTGAGCCTCTGACCGAATTTCCCCCAAAAACTATTGAGACAGAGTTTGGCTAAACAACGTAAACCTGGGTTTTTCTGAATTTTTTCATAATCTAAATCTATACCCTCTTTTTCTTTATATTTTCGGATGTATTCCAGTTTTGACTCTTCACTGTCACACTCGGTCGGAAATCCCGAGGCTTCTTGCTTAATTTTAAGAAACATATTGACGTAATCCGCAAACAGACCCCCCTTACCCGATGTGGGGTCATATTGAGACGATTGCTCAAAATGATAAACTTCATACATTTTCACAATTTTGTACCCTTTCTTTACTGCCATTTGAATTTCAGGAGTACACCACGTGCCCGTGATGGCTCTTTCCTCTTGAGAACAAGTACAGTCAAATTGATTTTCAGCGTCCGCACATGTTCGACACAACGGAAATTTCAGTTTACCTTGGGATCGGTACGGAAGCACGGGGTGATACAATTTTCTTGGTGGAAGGACTTTAATTTTGGCGAGACCAAAGTAATTGGATATGTCCTGAAAACCATCCGTGATAATGGTCGGATGACCTACAGGATAACGACAATACTTGTTTGTCCACGGGTAGAGACTTGTGAAATCGTAATACTGAATAATTTCGTCATCTTTCGCTTTATAATGAAGTTTAACAGCATTGGTCCGGCCACCAAAGAAACTCTCACGGGGGTCAAGCCTGTCTTGCAGATCCAATGTGGAAACGAATTGCTGCAATTCAATATTTTTATCCAACTGATATCGAAACTGGTGCTCCCATACGACGATCAAATCGTATCCAAGCTCTTTGAGTTCTCGTTCTCGCTTTTTCGTCATTTTGAAGAGTTCGTCTAGCGTCTGGTTTGTTGCGGGGTGCTTGACATCAGATCGATCCTGTTGGAAACAATCCGGACACCCATGGTACACACAACCTTATTTTAAAAAATAAATACACGTAACATTTAATTGAAAAAAAATATTTCAAGGTAAGATTTGCCGCCGCCGCCCCCCTCCCCTCCGTTAGGGGAAAGGGAGGGGCAAATTCGGTACCAAAGTTTGTTACACAAAATAAAATGTCTTACCATAAAATTCGTATATGGTGCCTTCCCCGTTAGGATTCGCAACAAAACCGTCACAATGGTAATTGGTGCCAGGCACATGATGTTCTCCCCCATTTAGAGCGTGTTGAATATGCACAGGTGTTCCACGTTGTCGACTTCGATGCATAAGCCATTCTAACCATTGAATAGAGATTTTACTAAAATTCTCTTTGCTGACGTATCCCTGAGAAGGTACTACACCTATGGGACTCTTTAACTGTCGTTTTCCCACTTCAATATTGTCTTCCATTTCCAGGTCACTGAGAGCTACCCATTTTCCTTCAAGCCATATTCCCTTTACACCCTCAAAATCGTCCATTGTGTGCCAAGTGGATGTCTGGTCTTTGGTGATTTCAACTTCAATATTGTGCTTGAGAAATAAAGTTTTGTAAATGCCCATACATACACTGGCAATCGTTACATAGTCAAAAGGGTCTACACCGTCGATCGTAGTCTTTGAAATACTACCATCAGGTTGAACATGTGAATTTTCAATTGTTGTGACTTGAAGTACCGTATTTCGAAACGCTATACAACCCCTTCTTAAAATGTCGACGTCTGAACGACAGTACTTCAACATTTCTTTTTGAAAGTTAAATACTTCGGAACTCTTGCTTGCATGCCAACTGGCTAACTTCTTTCGCTCCCCCGTCGACATGAAATTGTATCCGTAGAATTCCAGAGCTGGATAAGGACCTACGTACGTTTGGTTTTCTTTAGTATTAAAAAAATGCGGGAAGAACCCCTTGCTGAGTTCCTCTAGACCAAACGCTTCTGGAATCTTTGCCAATTTCATGGGGAGGAAATTTAACGAATCCAAAAACGTGAGATTAAGTTTGTTGGCGATGTGCATGTACATTATTTTGGATCCATTATAAATTATTTTATCTGGCCGAATCGAATGTCGGTCGATGAGAACCTCTAAAATTGGATACAAGTCAAAGCTTTTGGCATTATGAGCAATTAAAATGGTGTTTTTCAAATGAGGTTGAGTCACGTGGGCACAAAACTGTTGTGCCGCGTTTTCGCCACGAAAGATCAGTTCCCGGTGACCGCAAGTAACTGGACAGGGGGGGCCCACGAACTTTGATTTCTTCATTTGACAGCACCTGACACAGCGTACACCACACTCGTTACATTTAGAATCTTCGTTTAATTCTTTCTGTTCGCAGACATGACAGGACGTTTGTAGTACAGCAAAATTTACTTTATGTTGTTGTAGCCCACAAGACGGATCCTCACAATACCGACAGAGCCTACAATCTACACATTGACGTTCTTTGACAACACATTCTCGACATCTAATACGAGAAGGAGTGTAACCCTGTTCGCATTGAAAAATATCATCTTGACGTGTTTCAAAGTCATAGAAAATGAATTTTTTTTTCTCTCGTTCCTCAGGATTGGATTGAGAGGACTTTTGGTAACAGAAGTGTTCCCCTACGTAGTATTCGTAACAGCTAGGACATTGCCACTCGCCACAGGCGTGTAGTTTAGGATTGCGTTTAGCAACCGACAGTTTAACGCGACATTTCTTACACTGATGCCACAGTTCACAGGCAGGGGGCAGCTTGTCTTTTCTCACCATTTTCTCGACTTTATGTCTTTCAAAGCAGGTCAGTGAACGACAGACACGACCGCAAGATGAACATCCTACCTGCACTTCCGACTCGGGACAGTTATCGTGCAGACACACGTCACATGAAGTCGCACAAGTATGTGCATATTTGTTTTTATAGGGTTTCAAACACGAATGACAAAAGTAACTGGTATTGAAGAACCCTTGTATATTTCCAATACCATGCCAATGTTTCTCATTTTCTGTTTCTACGTGATACAAGTATAGAGAAGTTCTTTCCATATCTCCTTTTGTAACACGGACAAATTTGTTACCCACACGGGACGACACCACATTGATACTCGCATTCAGCAGGGTTTCGAAGGGTTCGATATCATTCAGACCCAAATATCTGTTGACAGGTACATCTGCTTTTTCACACAGCCAAATGGCCATTTCGGTCTGGTATTTCTTACGTGATTTTTTAAGTAAGTTACCGTAATAGTGTTTGGGAACGGTTTTGTGTTGAATCACATGACTCATAATGGCCTCCTCCGAGTCGTTTCCGACTAAACGCAACCACGTCGGAGCGTCTACCTTTTTACAGGTCTTCATGAAACATAGACCTATGGCGATGGGTAAACAGAGATTGTTGTCATTTTCAACGTACAAGACCGATTTCTTTCTCTTCAGAGTATTATTAGGTCCAAAGAGCGACGTTACCGATAATTTATTTCCACTCCAACTCCCACCCTTTGGCAAATCGATTGATCCTACAGTGACGAGTAAATGCTCGTCAACAGGAATTGTTTCATTGGAGTTTAGAACCTTCGTAATTTCAGACATCACTGTATCAGCATTTAGGTTTTCCCATGATTGTAATGGGACGACAATGGGGTTGTTTAAATTGGGGTGACTGAGTACCACTCGACCTAGATCAGCATCGTGTCCTCTAGCCTGGGACAACACGTCATCAAACATATCATGTAATTTGTCATAAATATCTATTAATCTGTCCCCTTGCCACTCATCATTGAATTTAACCTTATAACTTGTGTCGCGAGCGAGATTCTTTTTGAAGGTCCGGGTATCTTTCTTCCATATGAAGTAAGGTTTCTCAACCTTTGTATTTTCCTTTCCACCCCCGGTCTGAACGCTAGTTGATGGTGCGTCATCAAGTGATGGTCTTGGTCTCTTTGAAGAGGGTTCCAGGTCAAGAAGCAGCTCTTCCCATAAACTGTCAACATGTTGTTTCCAATCGATTTCCTTTAATCGGTTTTCGACATCGACATTACCCGTTAGACCATGGACTTCAGCAAACAAATTAATGGTGTCTGCATCGTTCAAGGACTCCAAAATTTCTTTCAAGAGACTGTCTTCAGCCATTTTTTCTTCAATTGAAATTAAAAATTGCAACCATTAACTTTAAACATTAAAACAAAATAGGCCAGATCTATTTTTGGTGCTATCAATTTGAATTTCACATCATTCATTATTACTTGTAAATCTTTTTTTTATTAATATATTCTCAACCAGAAGACATTGCTTGTAATATACACAGGTGTAATCAAGTTTTGTATGCCCATGTAATAAACTATACTTGGGATTACAAAACTTGATTACACCTGTGTGTATTACAAACAATGTCTTTTGCTTGAGGATATAATAATGAAAAAGATGCACAAGTTTTTTTTGTTTTTTCTTAAAAAAAAAAAAGTCTGAAATCATTCAAAACTGTTTAATATGGATGAAATTCCATCAAAACATTAAAAGTAAAACACCCTTATAAAATATCAACATGACTAGCTGAATCACATATATAAAAAAATACTTGGGCGTGTTTAAAACATGTGAAAATTTACCTAAGGTTATAAAAAAAACCTGTTTTTTTCTAAAACATAAAATCACATACACACATAAGTATTTGAAATGAAATTGAAAAAAAAGTAAATACAGGTATAAAGAAGAACATCCTTGTACAATATTTTTTTTTGTTCAATCATGTAAAAATGAAATAAACATGGTATCTTGGATTTCCAAAAAAAAAAAAGTTTAAAACACACAGATGTAGATGTATAATGATCTTAACCTTAAATGTTGTGCAAAGAAAAATTAAAAGCACATAAACAAAATGTGTAATTATTCTTGACTAAATCAGCAATCATTAAAACTTATATTTTTTAATGTGCGTAGATTTAAAAAAAATCCATAGATGGAAATACCCCTTAAGGAAAAAACAAAAAAAAATTTGTCAAACCACTGACAAACAAGAAAAGTACAAAAGTTCCATGAAGCAAAACAAAAAAAATGCTTCAACAAAAAAAGAAAAATGCTTCAAGTTTTACTCACCATTGACAAACAAAAAAAAACACAAAAGTACCATGATGCAAAAAAAAAAAAAAATGCTTCAAGTCTTACTCACCAGTGACAAACAAGTACAAAGGTACCATAATGCAAATTCAAAAAGAAAAATGCTCCAAGTTTGACTAATCATTGGTAAACAAGAAAAGTATCCAAAAAAGTACCCTGATGTAACTATTTTTACAATGAAAGCTTTTTCTTTGACTTTGACCTAGTACGGTCTGAAATGGATTCAGGTGGCAACAATGGTGCGGTGGAGGAAGTGGTTGATGGCGTAATGGACGGAGTTGTAGCTTGAGATGGTGGAGTGTGTTGATTCATCAAAAATGGAATTAGTTTCGGGGTCTCTGGTTGCACAGTAGCGTGGGTCTCAGATCCTGGTTGCACAGTAGCGTGGGTCTCAGTTCCTGGTTGCACAGTAGTATGGCTCCAAGCATCTAGTTGGTCAGCTGCGTCTGCTATGTTGTGAGCACAACATCTGTGATTCATGCGGGCGAGCAGTCGCAAAATAAAGACCAACACGGTCAGCGTTGTTATTAGCGCCCAGATAAGGAAACCTATTAAGATGTAAAGAAGCATATTTTAAAAGAAATAAACAGATTATTATCTTGTATCAACTTCTGAATATTGCCCTATTCTACATCAGCCTGGGAATATGCCTTATGCCTTAGATCATTAAATTCTCATCAGACACACTTCGCACATTGTTTCATTGAGACTTCACTTTGCCATTTTTTTTAAAAATATATATTTGTTTGAAATTTTCATGTTTTCTCAACATTTTAAATTGAATCAAATTGCGTGTCAAAAGAGCACAACATGCATAGGTTGATGAAGAACTAACCTATGGTTTTTGGTTCCTCCATGCCTCCCATATCCTGTACATCTACAATTATAAATACATAATTTTATTTTTGCTAATAAATTATTCATAATATTTCAACATCAACATTGATGTAAACCTTTTTCTAGTTTTTAAAGAATACAACTGTATTGAAAGGGGTGCATTTTAGAAAGAAAAGGTAAATGTATCCTAACCATGTGTTTTAACATGCATAAACTTTTTTTTTTAATTTATTTTTCATTAAAAAAAATGTAAAATGCTCACACAAACTTCTCTGACGTCTTGAATGTACGTTGTACACACCATCAGCTATGGTAAAAAAAAAATATCTAGATTATTTAAAATTTTTCTAAAAAAAAAATAATTCACCATCTTTCCTCTTAATTATTATAGGTTGCCTTTTTTTTTGTAATTTACTTACCAGTAAAAAAAATAGTTAAAAAAAAATGATTTATCAAAAATACAATTTTAACATTAAGTATTCCAAGGGAAAAAAAAAGATTACAGTCTTAAACTAACCCGATACATCTGGATGACTGTTCTGCTTTTCTGAAGGCAGAGTCGGGGGTGTTGATCCTTCTCTCATTGTTGTTTGCAACTCTACAATGAATTCTGAAATACTTTAATTCCATTCTTGCAAAAATGTTCATTTCCTATCCTTCCTCACTAAAAATTTTATTTAAAATAATTATAAAAAATGTATATTATCATGAACCTAGTTTCAAACTGTCTTATATATATTTTTATTCAAAAAGTACAATTTTAACATTAAGTATTCCAAGGGGAAAAAAAAAAAGATTACAGTCTTAAACTAACCCGATACATCTGGATGACTGTTCTGCTTTTCTGAAGGCGGAGTTGGGGGTGTTGATCCTTCTCTCATTGTTGTTTGCAACTCTACAATGAATTCTGAAATACTTTAATTCCATTCTTGCAAAAATGTTCATTTCCTATCCTTCCTCACTAAAAATTTTATTTAAAATAATTATATAAAATGTATATTATCATGAACCTAGTTTCAAACTGTCTTATATATTTTTTTATTCAAAAAGTACAATTTTAACATTAAGTATTCCAAGGGGAAAAAAAAGATTACAGTCTTAAACTAACCCGATACTTCTGGATGACTGTTCAGCCTTTCTGAAGGCAGAGTCGGGGGTGTTGATCCTTCTCTCATTGTTGTTTGCAACTCTACAATGAATTCTGAAATACTTTAATTCCATTCTTGCAAAAATGTTCATTTCCTATCCTTCCTTCTTCTTAATAATTACAGGTTCGTTTTTTTTTTGTTTTTTTTTGTAATTGAATTACCAGTAATAAAAAAAAAGTTTATAAAAAAAAATTATTTATCAAAAATACAATTTTAACATTCAATATTCCAAAGAAAAAAAAAGATTGCAGTTTTGTATGATCTTAAACTAACCCGATACTTCTGGATGACTGTTCAGCCTTTCTGAAGGAAGAGTCGGGGGTGTTGATCCTTCTCTCATTGTTGTTTGCAACTCTACAATGAATTCTGAAATACTTTTAACCCATTCTTGCAAAAATGTTTCTAAAAGCAATAGTATAAAAAAGATTTTAAAAATTTCGAAAACACAAACTAATATTTTGAGTAAAATCTTATTTGATCATGGAATCTAGTCTGATAAAATTGTTATTTAAAAAGAAAGTCTGATATTATTTTCTTTTAAACTACCAAATAACCAAAATACTGATTATTTCTTGTTGAACAGTGAAAAAAATAACTTCTCCATTCCAATTTTTTTTTTGGTATAAAGGTTTAAATCTAGACTTGCAGATATGCACACAATTGTAAGGTTTACTTTACCTGTTGTCATCAGAACCGTTATAGATTTTGATACTTGTGGTGGTGGGGTACCAACAATGTTTTTATCGAACTAAAGTTTCTAAGCTCACATGATTTTCGATATACATGCTCCATATTTCCAAACTAAACCAAAACTCTTGTTTGGGATGAGATAATTGAAAAAAAAAGAGAGATATTGAACTTGACAGATACGTCCTGTCACCGTCCATTGCGGATTTCTTAAAAAAAAAAAATAAAACTACAACTCCGGGGCGACGCCATATTAAACACAAATTTACATCCTTTCGGAACACCTCTTAGTCTTTCAATCTAATCTATAAATAGATATCACG
Organism: Saccostrea glomerata; assembly: GCA_003671525.1. Lineage (NCBI taxonomy): Eukaryota > Metazoa > Mollusca > Bivalvia > Ostreida > Ostreidae > Saccostrea > Saccostrea glomerata. The sequence continues at coordinate 1,311,921 of PRKT01000092.1, read as the reverse complement.
TCAAAGAATCACGTGGCATATTGCACGGATGATTTTATTATAGCCTAGACGTCCCTCTAAATGATTAATTAATAAGAAAACAACAATTCATCCATTCTTCAGCATCACTCTGGAATTCTACAGATCATTTTTTTCTTCCTGAATTTTTGTGTATAAATAAAGATACTTATATATACTTTCTTGCGCTTACAAGCATCATTTTAATTTTCAAAGTTGTTACACAAACTTACCTGTTGTTCTAGGTTTGTTGCATACATTTCCCCGTATGTCTCTGACAACATCGATGACGATAGATCCCCCCTCCACTTCCACTCTCGTTGAACACCGAAAAATCTTCAGTTCTCTGAGACCCTCCCAAGTGCTCGGGATCTTCAGGGTAACACACGGGGAAAAAATATGTCCGCAGTTCATGACTCTGTTGACCGAACTTTTTGGCCAACAATTTTTGCAACCTTCCACATGCATGAAACAAAACAAAACTGTAAGAACAGTTACACACAATCCGCTGTACATCCTCTTCGCCATCATCTCGGGGGAAAGTGCGCGAAATTTGCACGGACTTTTGGACACGTGACATGTTAGTCGGGGTGATCCGAAATTATACACTTTTGCATAAAATGTAAAAGAAATAAAGAATAGAGAGAGAAAAAAGATAACGTATTGACATTTCTTTTTTTTCAGATTGGAAGAGAGAGAGAGACATGAAAAAAACATAATCAAACCAAGTATACATGTAATCGTATCCCTTGATTTCAAGTGTAAAATCCTCAAGTTTTTTCTTTTGATATATATAGTTATGAAATATATTAATCAAAACCATGTAAAAATTCAATTTATTTGAATATTTTTTTATTCCAGCATTTATTTTATGATATATTTTATTTTATTTTATTTTATTTCCAACGTTAACGGGCCCAATAACCCAACTAAAAAAATCACAGAGAAATTTATCTTACTGACAGACAGTGAACTGTCTGGAGAGCTAGATGTGGACTTCTTTAAGTCTAGATATAGCAATAATGCATATGTCAACATAACATCCTTAAATACCCCACTTTTCTGTTAACTATTTCTGTAAAAATAGATTTTTTCTTTATTTGTTTAGCTTTTTTTTTTTTGACATCTCTAATTTTTAGTAATGACAGATATATTTCTATTCACAACTGTGCCTCATTGTTTATCAGAACGGGCGGGAATGACTCAATGCCTAGATATGTTCCAATTACACAAATTAAAGACCCCCCAATTAGAAAAAAAAAAAGGTTAACTAAAATGAATAATTTCTAAAGACAAAGCGTTGAAGAAAAATGCGGTCAGGTATTTAAAGGTCAAATCGGGTCATACCCTTCAGGACAAATTGACATTCTTAAAACAATGAATTAAAAAAAATTCATACCACATTTGTGAATCTATTTAACAAATGATCTTTATCAGTGATGGTCACTCATGCAATGTGATATCCTAATGTCCTCTACAAAAATTAGATTTTTTTTTCAATTAAAATTTGTACATGACAATTTTACAAAAAATTGAATTTTTGTAGAGGAAACTATAAGATATATCTAAATGAACATGTACATGTAAAAAAAAAAAAAAAAAAAAAAAAAAAAAAAAAAATCTGTAGATATGTGTATTAAAAATACATATCTATGATAATAGCAATCCAAAATATGTGAAGTTTTCCTCTTCTTTTTTTTTTTTTACGTACTATCAAATCATTAAAAGACCAGGGAAAAACGTTTATTATTTTGGACTTTGATAATAAATACTCTCTCTCTCTCTCTCTCTCTCTCTCTCTCTCTCTCTCTCTCTCTCTCTATTAGTTTTTATAATTTTCAAAACCTAGAATGAGTTTAACTTTGTTAATTAATGTTTATATACTTGTTTGCATACTTTTAAAACTATCACAACGGTGAATATTACTACCGTATTAAAAAAAAAAGAATACTGTGCAATCTACAAGTTTTCAGTGACATTGTTTCTTTTTAAAATTTAAGAAAAAATAAAGTACATTTAATTTTGAATTAACCCCCCTCCCATATTTTCCCTAATTTGTTTCAATTTTACATCAGGAATCATTGCGAAATATTTACATTTTTCATCTAACTTTTATTATTTTTTTAATGAATTCATATATTTTTTAAATAACTCTAACTTATCTGTTCACACTTTAAGTTTCACGTGACACCGACATTCTTTAAGCGCAGCCGTGTAATAAGGTCGCGGCAGTTTTAAATGTACAAAACTTGAACTGATAAAAATAGAGATCCCTCTTGACAACGAAAACACACCTCCCTTATCCCACCCCTCCCCACACCCAATGGACCCCAACCCCTTCATTATTATCGACTTCATTAGAAATAAAAATAGATACCCCCCATGACAACTAGAACACACCTCCCTTATCCAACCAGAATAATATAAAAATAGAAACCCCCCTGGTAACTAGAAGGCGCAGAAGACCCACCCTCGGGATATAAAAAGGGAAGAATAAACGTTAATGGCATCATTGTGAAAATTCAACTTGGAAAAACGCAACGGTTAGAAAGCAGCAGAGATAATTATGGCAGAGTCATTCTTTGAATTTCTGTAAGTTATTACATTATAACATCAATGTCTTAATTACGATATTTCGTTATTTATTTATTAATTTTTTTTTTTTTGGTAAATTGAAGTTTAAAAGTTTATAGTTAATTGTATTTTTTATTAAGATTAATGTTTTCAAATTAATAAAAGTTGATATAATACATTGGATATTATTCCTATACGTGAAACATAAAATTACTTAAAAAATTATTGTTATTTAGGTTCATGAAAATTTAAAATGGATTTTTTTTATTTTGATATTTTTTTTAAAAAATATTTTATAATAAATATAACTAAATAAATAAAGCAGAACAATCGGAAAGTTATTTGCGAATAAAAAAAAGTGCACAAACTTATAACTTAGGTTATCTTTCTTGGACCATAAATGAAGCCTAAACAATCATTCTTTGTTGATTTTTCCAGAGAAAACAATAAAAACCAGGAGTATGTTACCTCTTCACCTGAAAGAACGTTTCAGGATTTCGAAGAGGAGTGGATTGAGCTAGGGCACAACTTTTCTCTAATTTTTGATTCAGGGTAAGTTATACTTTCAATGCTTTTCTTTTGTTGCTTTTGATTTTTAAGCCCTAAAAGAAGATAAACCCAAAAATAAAGAAATAAAATTAAATTTAAACAGAAAATATTTCAAATTTACCTGCTGTCGTCTAGCATCTTTGAATCCTTTTTGACCAAAGATAAATTTCTTTTTCTTTTTTAAATTCACTTCCTTTTATTTAAAAAAATAGAAATTCTCCGAAGGACCCCCACAAATCCCCTTCATCAAAAAAGAGGAAGATTGAAGACGCTGAGGATTCCATGATTTTGAATAGAAAGAAATTCGCAAAGAAAACTGTAAAAGCGGGGATGTTCACCCAAGAGATGGAACAAGAAGAACCTTTGTTAAAAAAGTTCAGGTATTGAATTTATGTTCTAGTGTTGAGTTTTTTTATGCAACAAAATTCAGTGTCTTGAACAGATTAAATGTAGCTGAAATTCTTAAAACATCAAATGTATACTCTTACATGTATATATATATATATATATATATATATATATATATATATATATATATATATATATATATATATATATATATATATATATATATATATATATATATATATATATATATATTAGAATTATTTTTCTTGACAATCTTTTAAAAAGTTTAATTCTGTTATATGGTTGTTTAAAAAGATTTCGTTACTTTCTTTGAAACAGACAGGAAAACCCTTCAAAATATGTCAAACTGGAGAAGAAAATGAGTACTAGAGATTTGCTGGATACTTCATTCACCCAGAAACACCAGAAACGCGCATCTACAACGATGTTCCAAGAGACATGGACACCAACTCAACCCCAGCCAGCGTACAGCCCGATGTCTCCACCGGACGTCCCTCTGTCAACCCGATCCCCGCCAGCGTACAGTCCAGTATCTCCACCGGACGTCCATCTGTCAACTCAACCCCTGTCAGCGTACAGTCCAGTGTTTCCACCGGACGTCCCTCTGTCAACCCAAACTCAAACCTCGGGATTTACGCCGATTGAAGCACCGGGGTTCTGGAATAAACCCATCCAGTTTCCTCTTAAAGAGGAACTGGATGCCCTTAATGAAATTGTGGACAATGTCCGAATGGACCTTCTACAGACATCTATGTTGGTGAATTATATTCAGGACTTCATGAAAAAATTTCAATATTGACATTAAAACATGTGCACCAGGTGTTTGAATATAGAACCCACCTAGGTTTTGAATGCCTTAACGAACTTGTGGACAATATCCGAATGGACCTGTTACAAACCTCTATTTTGGTGAATTATATTCAGGACTTCATGAAAATTTTCAATATCAACATTGAAACACTAGGTGTTTGAATAGAACCCAACAAGTTTTTTTTAATGCTCTGGTATTTATACACTGGATGAAAATTTAGACAAACAGTACCCAAATGGATATTTTACAAACCTCAGTGTTAGTGAATTACAAATAGGACCTTCATAAAATAAAATTCAACCATATTCTTACTGTAAAGGGTGTAATTAAATACTGTTCATTATGTTAGTGAAAAAAAAGAATAAATAGGGATTTATAAATTTTTTAAATATTTTTTTTTAAATGATCTTTCATAATGAGCTCTATTTTATATGTCAATTTATACTTTATATTTTTTATAGATAGATATGACATAGATTAGATATAATTAAAGTTTGTTTATCTATCAATGATAATGATTACATAAAAATGTGTTCATTTTACCCCTTTATGTTTTATACTAGTTAACCAAACAATAATCACATATTTGTGTTCAGGTTTTTAACTATAGATAAAAACTAGTTATGTTCTAGATTTATTTTTTATGTTATTAATTAAACTTCGATGATTGTATTGAACTTTTTAAAAATTGGGGTTTTCTAATAACACGGATTGTGTTCATATAACTTTTATATATACAAAATGCTTTTACACGACATTTTTATGTAAAATAATAATAATAAAAAAAAAAAGTTGATCTTTAGTGTCTTTTTTCTTGGTGATAATGATGAGGCATAAGAAATATAACATAAGTTACAATATTTGACTTACTACGAGAGGAGACTCTGCTCTTTTTTGATTCCAAAAGGTGTATGAGATAAATGTATCGTAATCTTGGACTTTTATACAAAAAAAAAGATAAGATGTGTCGTAGGTATCCTTATTGAAAAAATAGAAGGTTAAAAAAATGGAATACTTAATAGTGGTGGGTCCAAACGGGTCCGTGCTTTTGGGATGACCCCAGACGGACCCATGATGTCAGGTGACCCCAGACGGAACCATGACGTCAGGTGACCCCAGACAAACCCATGTTATTAGGGTGACCCCAGACGGACCCATGACGTCATTGACCCCAGACGGACCCATGTTATTAGGGTGACCCCAGACGGACCCATGACGTCATTGACCCCAAATAGACCCCAGACTACCCCCCTTACTACTCATGCTAAATTTTTTTAGGATACTCATTTTCTCCAAATAGCCTAAAATCTTGTGTTATAAATTAAATAGATTTATAGTTCACACATTGTCAACACTCTAAGATAAGATAAGATAGATAAGATAAGATTTTTATTTTATTTATTTAAAGTCGGGTATATCAAATTCTCTAGTCTGAATCAATAGAATCGTATTATTGTAGTTAATTACAAAATTATGCAATATGTACATCTAGTCATTGTATTGATAATTGCAATATTTTACATTCATTTACATGTTCGGAGTTAAAAGATTCCATTAAACCAATCATAGAATGAATTTATTACATTAGATCAAAATTAATTCTAAATAAAAAAAAAACCCACAAAAATCCTGCATGTATTCATATTTGTCTTTCATATTTTTTGTTTTTATTATGTATAAGTAATATATATTTGTATATATTGTGACTTTGGATTTTTTCTATACCAGGCTTGAGCCAAATGGAAATGGCACCCTTTGATAATGTTAGGCCAGAAATGCCTAACCGCTTCGTGTACAGCATTTTCAAAATCAGGATTTATTTGATTAAGAATCAGATTTTCCTGCGTACAAGCATCCAAGAGGCACTAAAACATGGAAATATAGCATGCTTTGCTTATCATTGCGGTCAGCATTCTATGGGGGTCATTATTTGTCTTTATACCGACATTCCCTCAATTTGTAACAAACTTCTCAACGGTTGCCATGTTCAAATGACGCTAGTAAATAATTAATTGCAAATTTCGATTGCAGATTTATTTAGGTTTAAAACATTTTTGTTATGTAATCCTTTGTGTTTTTAGTAAATTATATAGGATAATATATTTGGATATTTAAAACCTGTACATTAGGTCACCTGTAACCGTACATTAAGTTGAAAAAACTCTCAATTCTTAACTTAATCGACAGTTTTTGTCAACTTAATGTACAACTACAGGAAACTTGATGTACAGGTTTTAAATGTTGCAAAAAATTCATAAGTGTATTTATGTATAAAAAGGAATTTATGTGATCTAAATGCGTACAAAATGCAAAATACATTGTATCTTCTGAACTTCATTAATGATGAAAACAGGCAAATAATTTTTTATGTAATACACAATTGTGCATAAATATCAAACATTTGTACATGAAATGTTCAACAGTATATCATCTTTGGAAAAGACAAATCAAATGCAATTAAGACACATTTGTAAATCTTGATGCATAATAATTTTAGAACATCCACATGCAGAAGTTTCTTTTTTAATACACAAACGTCTACTCCTCTTCACAGCATTTGTAAATCAATGCTGGATATGGTAGATCCATTCCATGAATATATATCCGACAAATAAAAATATCTCCAAAAGCAATTTAATTTTAAATGAGAAAGGCATATTTCCTGATGAAATGATAATCTCACTAGTTGCACTGCAGTCAGAATCATTTTTGGTACAGGAATCACAAATTTTCATTTTTTTATACACTTCCCATCATCTGAATCCCCCATATTTCCATGATTTATTTCATTTACTCCATGTTGCTTTTCATTGTTGGTTCAATTTAGGATCAAACTGTAATAGATTTGTGATCTGTTTTTCTCTGTTATTGGATGTTCTTCAATCTCAGCTTCATACACGCGGGTCACCGCTCTTGTTCTCAGAGAATGATTCATATAGTGTCCTAAAATCTTGATTTGTGATATTTTTAAACTGGAACACTAACTTCAGAATCTGCTTACCTACACTACAGGCCTCTGCTTGTGCCTAACCTACTTTAGAGTATTTACCACCCTATGGCCTGTATTTTGGAGAAATATGTAATATTACTTTTTCCATCAGATAAGGACATCCTCGTTCATGAAGCTTTACATGGGAAAAGGTCAGAAATCAAGTGAGCTATCATTTAAATTTACCTGGCACTGTCCATAAAGTTAAACAATGCAGCTTTTGTTTTCACCTCTCACTTTCTGGACAATCAAGTGTATTACATAATCATAGCAAATAAAAAACCATCACCTGGGACAGTTTATTAAGTTAACAATACAGAAAATGTTTTAAGTAGGATAAAGTCCGAAAACTGTCCATTCTGTGAGAGAAAAAACTATTCTCGGCCCTCGGGCCTCGAACAGTTCTTTCTCTCACAGAATGGACAGTTTTCGGACTTTCTCCTTTACATATAATCATTCGATTAGAATTCAAATCAAAATTGTACTTCACTACATAGTGAGTGAATTCTCTCGATAAGATCTTATATACCGACCCATACAGTACCTGGCTAAATCGATATGTAGCGGTAATGAGTTGTTTTTGGCTGATTCTATATGTAGCAGTAATGAGTTGTTTTTGGCTGATTCTATATGTAGCAGTAATGAGTTGTTTTTGGCTGATTCTATATGTAGCAGTAATGAGTTGTTTTTGGCTGATTCTATATGTAGCAGTAATGAGTTGTTTTTGGCTGATTCTATATGTAGCAGTAATGAGTTGTTTTTGGCTGATTCTATATGTAGCAGTAATGAGTTGTTTTTGGCTGATTCTATATGTAGCAGTAATGAGTTGTTTTTGGCTGATTCTATATGTAGCAGTAATGAGTTGTTTTTGGCTGATTCTATATGTAGCAGTAATGAGTTGTTTTTGGCTGATTCTATATGTAGCAGTAATGAGTTGTTTTTGGCTGATTCTATATGTAGCAGTAATGAGTTGTTTTTGGCTGATTCTATATGTAGCAGTAATGAGTTGTTTTTGGCTGATTCTATATGTAGCAGTAATGAGTTGTTTTTGGCTGATTCTATATGTAGCAGTAATGAGTTGTTTTTGGCTGATTCTATATGTAGCAGTAATGAGTTGTTTTTGGCTGATTCTATATGTAGCAGTAATGAGTTGTTTTTGGCTGATTCTATATGTAGCAGTAATGAGTTGTTTTTGGCTGATTCTATATGTAGCAGTAATGAGTTGTTTTTGGCTGATTCTATATGTAGCAGTAATGAGTTGTTTTTGGCTGATTCTATATGTAGCAGTAATGAGTTGTTTTTGGCTGATTCTATATGTAGCAGTAATGAGTTGTTTTTGGCTGATTCTATATGTAGCAGTAATGAGTTGTTTTTGGCTGATTCTATATGTAGCAGTAATGAGTTGTTTTTGGCTGATTCTATATGTAGCAGTAATGAGTTGTTTTTGGCTGATTCTATATGTAGCAGTAATGAGTTGTTTTTGGCTGATTCTATATGTAGCAGTAATGAGTTGTTTTTGGCTGATTCTATATGTAGCAGTAATGAGTTGTTTTTGGCTGATTCTATATGTAGCAGTAATGAGTTGTTTTTGGCTGATTCTATATGTAGCAGTAATGAGTTGTTTTTGGCTGATTCTATATGTAGCAGTAATGAGTTGTTTTTGGCTGATTCTATATGTAGCAGTAATGAGTTGTTTTTGGCTGATTCTATATGTAGCAGTAATGAGTTGTTTTTGGCTGATTCTATATGTAGCAGTAATGAGTTGTTTTTGGCTGATTCTATATGTAGCAGTAATGAGTTGTTTTTGGCTGATTCTATATGTAGCAGTAATGAGTTGTTTTTGGCTGATTCTATATGTAGCAGTAATGAGTTGTTTTTGGCTGATTCTATATGTAGCAGTAATGAGTTGTTTTTGGCTGATTCTATATGTAGCAGTAATGAGTTGTTTTTGGCTGATTCTATATGTAGCAGTAATGAGTTGTTTTTGGCTGATTCTATATGTAGCAGTAATGAGTTGTTTTTGGCTGATTCTCTATGTAGCAGTAATGAGTTGTTTTTGGCTGATTCTCTATGTAGCAGTAATGAGTTGTTTTGGCTGATTCTATATGTAGCGGTAATGAGTTGTTTTTGGCTGATTCTATATGTAGCGGTAATGAGTTGTTTTCGGCCGAAAAAACGTAGAGGTAATGATCGGTCGAAAATCTGAAAAAATGCAGCGGTAATGAGTTGAAATTTTTGGCGACGTAGCGGTAATGTTGACCTCCCTTTTTAATTATAGTATGTATATATTTCTGCCGTTATCTATTAAATTATAAATATTATCATAAAGAATGTTGTAAATTGTAAATAAAGGGAGAGTTAACTGATTTCTCAAGCAAATTTGATGGTTTTCTTATCTATTGAAATAAAATAGACTCTATGTACATAAAATTCCCCGGTCAAAATAATAAACAGCTAGAATATAACTTCTAAACGTTTTTTATATTTTTTTGTGTATATGAAATTAAAATGTCAACATGTATATTAATCAACCATTTATGATAAAGTAAAATTTATGATAAAATTTCCAAAATTTTGAAATATGTCGCTCCAGGGACAGTGGTTCCTTTGGGTTGAGGCGAACAACTGGTTACAAAGTGGAAGTGCATTTTCTCTTTTTTACTCTGATCTACCTCTGGATATTAAGTAAATAGAATAAGCATGCTAAGTAAATAATTATGATAAGCAATGGTGCCCCTTTCAAAATTGTGAATTTCATGGCCTCTGGTTTAAAACAAAACCCAATTCATTTGTTGGAAAGTTGTTACATGATACTCAGGTGACCTATAAGGCCCGTGGGCCTCTTGTTTTTTTGTTGCTTTCGCGAAAGCGAGGGGACATTAAATCTCATTCGTCTGTCTGTCCGTCCGTCTGTCTCTCCGTCAGTCTGTCCGTCAGTCTCTCCGTCAGTCTGTCCGTCCGTCACAAAAACTTTAACCTTGCCCATAACTGGTTGTAAATTGTAAATAAAGGGAGAGTTAACTGATTTCTGAAGCAAATTTGATGGTTTTCTTATCTATTGAAATAAAATAGACTCTATGTACATAAAATTCCCCGGTCAAAATAATAAACAGCTAGAATATAACTTCTAAACGTTTTTTATACCTTTTTTTGTGTATGAAATTAAAATGTCAACATGTATATTAATCAACCATTTATGATGAAGTAAAATTTATGATAAAATTTCCAAAATTTTGAAATATGTGGCTCCAGGGACAGTGGTTCCTTTGGGGTGAGGCGAACAACTGGTTACAAAGTGGAAGTGCATTTTCTCTTTTTTACTCTGATCTACCTCTGGATATTAAGTAAATAGAATAAGCATGCTAAGTAAATAATTATGATAAGCAATGGTGCCCCTTTCAAAATTGTGAATTTCATGGCCTCTGGTTTAAAACAAAACCCAATTCAATTGTTGGAAAGTTGTTACATGATACTCAGGTGACCTATAAGGCCCGTGGGCCTCTTGTTTTTTTGTTTTTTTTAATTCTCCTTAGACCTTTATAAATCAATGATTTGATTTTAAAAAATTTATTTGTTCAGTAAATGACCATTCCAATTCCTCAACTATCAGTTGTATTTTCTTATGTCAAACAAAACACTACCATAGCAGTTATCCTTAAAGTTGTTTGCATGAGCTTATACCTATGATTAACGTTCATAAGACATGGAATCAAAACCTATTGAATTTACAGATATTCATAACAGTTCCTAAAATAAATTGTACAAGTTCTTAACAAAAATGGCGTTAGTAAATATTGTTTTAAAAACATTAATTATTACAGTAATGTTGGAAATGACACGTCAACAATTTTATGATACGATATATCCTGGAGAGAAACCACAGAGTCTGGCACATGTTTCAAATTGAGATATTTTACATGAAAAAAAACGTTAATGGTGATCTAACAACCAAGCTTTATAATTAACGTGATGACTTTAACTTTTCTCTCGTCAACGTCCCTTATTTAGGCAACATTATACCTTAATCACATGCATACGAAGTTTATGTATCTTAGTTGAATCGATACGCAAAAGCATGTTCTACGTATAAACAATTTATAAAACGAAGCAAATTATTTACAAACAAGTTGATGAAACAAGAAAATCAGCAGTCTCGTTAAAAGTTATCGTATGTTCTATGACACTGTCAGCAAATACAATTTATCATTGAGACAAATGAATTTCATACTAAGTATTAGTCCATAATTCGTATACACTGAATTGACGACGGATTTTTCTGTATTTCTCGGTGATGACAAGGAGCACACGGCGGGTGTGACCGGTCAGCTGGAGATGCTCACTTCTTCATGGCACCTGATCCCACCTCTAGTGTTTTGGAGGTGCGTATTTGCTCTGCTCCTGTTCTGTATTGTTTTATGCACTTTTGATATTTATTACTGTTCGTTATCTCCATAATGTTTCATTGATAGAACATCGGCATTATCACATAACATTGCATTAATGACAAAGATCAACGATAGCAGCAAGTTGCACGTCCTTTTTGTCAATATTCTGAATTTGGCATTTTGATACTTGTGGCACTTGTATTTGATTCAATAATTCTATAATGATACTACCTGATTTTCATCCCTGCAAGCTGTTGGACCATGCAACGGCAACATGTTGACTCAGATTTGTTGGATTTGTTGCGAAAATTCTTTAAAATGCTAAAATAAAATATTTTTGCAGCCGATTTCATGCTTACCATCAATTTGAACTTTTGAAGTTTGGATAACTCTGAAAGGGGTCATTTTTCAACGGGGGTTCATTTCTTATAGGACTCACATATTTAAAAAAAATTACCCTAGGGCTCCTTTTCTGTAAAATTATCTTTTTCTTTTGGTGGGGGTAGGGGTCATTTCGTTGAAAAATGACCCACCGATCATTATTCGACGGGGGTCATTATTCGTCTTTAAACCAGCAATACGTTATCGTTCTTTACATCGAACCCTAGCGCAACTGAAAGCCTACTAATAGGGTAACATGGTCCTATAATTAAAAAGACATTCAAAGCAAGAGAGATACATTGTTCAGGCTAGGTATACATATTTAATTATTAAAAGGAGAAAACTTCTAAGCTTTTTCATTTAAATGTCTTAGATACTTTTAGTTGGTACTTATCAAATTTATTTGGTACTCATCAAATTAACTAGCATATTGGAATTTATGATTTTATTTCTTGAAAAAGAAGATTTTTCACAATGGTATAAGACGCCTTTTTACGTCGATTAAATGCATTTATAAAAACAAGAAATGAAAGAAAACAATCAATATCAACTTTTTATCGAAACAGTGATATGAAAATGATTTAAAGATAAATGTCTTTTTGAAAGAATTGAACAATACGAATTTGTTTCTTTTTCAAGAAGAACCTATTTGAATTCATACATTGTTGATTTTTTCTATGTCAAACATTAAGTAGTAGGCATTACTAACGGGGGTATTTTTTTTTTAGAATAAGTACATCAAACTCAATATGCTACGATTTTAAATCATGATATTAGTCAGACTTATACCAAAAAAATACATCAAAATCAATTGAAAACTTTCCTAATCTGTAATATGTCTATAGATCAAGCCGGTTTTTCACAAATAAACTTGAATTGATCACTGCACTTAGCATCATTCCATTGACCATTACTTCGCATGTTCATACAGTTAGATGTTATTCCATTGGACGGTTGTTTCGGTGCCCAGTTTGTATAAACAATTGCTGTGTTTGATTGTGCCCACATAAAGGTTCCTTCTGTTGTGATGTCATTTCCGCCCGACCATGTTGAACAGAACTGAACGCTTGCACATACATCTATAAATGTAGTTATACATGAATGTTTTTATTAACTGGAAGAAGCCTGCATATTTGGGTCATCCTCCTGTCATAACATCTGAACAAGGAAAATAAATGGGAAACTAGCTTCATTTTCATATTATTTGTAATCACTCTTCATTTAAAATATTAGAAAGTCTATCTTTGGTTAAACTGTTATTTTCAGTATTAACGTCGCAATTGTTGCAGAAAAAAATCATAGCTGCGCATGCAATGTTAATCCCGTACTAACAAAGAAAGACATTTTATGTTTATATTTTTATCCTGCAACTACCCCTTGCATTGACCTAATAAAGGTAACGTAATAAACAAAAGATTTATCCGGTCACTGCCCTAATAAAGCCTCGTGCATGTATTCCGACGTTCTAAAAGCATTGTAACGTCATGTATATTGCAATGTTTGTGCCATGGCGTCATAGTTTCAACTGCAGAGGTGTGCCTAAATCTGTCGGAAATAGCATGTTTTGGACGTTCAAATGTAAAGAATATATTGCAGGATAAACAAAATACATGATAACTGTCTTGAAATATAAGCGATAATTGGGCTCGGGTCGAAAACGTAAGAGGGCTCGGCAAGCCTCGCCCTCTATCACGTTTTCTTACCCTCGCCAAAATATCGCTTATATTTCAAGACAGTAACCATGTATATAATATATATCTGTATGAAAGAACATTCATGAAAGTAAAATGAAATATGTTTAACATTTCTTATAGACGTATACATAACTGATGGAACAGCCATTGTTCAAGAAATCTAAGCACGTGGATGTAAGTGCCCTTTATACATCTACATGTATATTAAGCAAGTGAAACCAAAGCTTAAAAAACATGCCTGTGATTTTCCCCATATTGAATTTAGATAACATTCAAGATATAAAAAAAATGAGGTACCGGCTTTCAAAAATTTATTTGTGATCCAGTCTGACTCTTCTTGGCTGTCAACTTCCACCAAGTAAGAGGATGATTCCTCACACCAAATCTAAAAATACGATTTTATATCAACAAAACGAGAAACCACAAGATGTTGTCTAAATGCGATTTTAGTACATTTTGAGGTTTTTATTTATCTTCTCGGTCGTGAAAGATTCTTGATGGCAAACATTTGTTATAAAAATAGAACGAAGAAAAAAAAATTAGTACATGCCGCGAGCGAGAATCGAACCCATGAGGCTCAGGTTCGTTTCTAGTTCGCGGCGCCGCGTAAAAGCTAAGATGTACATGTAAACATAGGTAGTGAAACATCCTTCTCCAAACGTTCTAAATTAGAGTGGGGTGAAAGTCGCGCGTATTTTGGATATGACCTTAACAACGTAGGCCCCGTGTCTCGGTAGACGTGACTTTCACTGCTCAATGGCCCTGAGTGCAGAGTATGAGTCTTAATTTGAAGCTCATCACCGGTATACCGTGACGTCTCTGTATTATTTAACAATTTTCGAATGGGATGTTAAACAAAATAGGTGAAATCTAGCAGTCAGAAATTAAATGGGTTACCTTTGCAGTATACCAATTCAATATTGTTTCGTTGTACATGTAGCAATAGCCTTCATTAAATGTCCAACCTTTGGGGCAATCTAAAACAAAGAAGGAAACATTGTTATATCACATGCGAAATTGACTGTGTAACAGAGTACCAAATCATTGTCGTGTATCAAAGTAATATCATGATAAAAGGGAAGTTAGTACCTTGATTGTATACATACCAATTTTAAGCATTACTAGTAAGAAAGATTTCAGAAACTTTAACAAGTAATAAACAGCAATAAGTTTATAAATAATAAAAAAGAAAACCCTGTAGATAAGTAGGAATATCTTTTTTAAAATCCCGTTTTTTCTAAAGGATATTTGTCAAATTATTCAATCCGGGTACTTAATCAAAAACATAGGGCTTACTGTATTGGTGAGTGGTGGACAGAGGATGCTTATTTTCACAAGGTACCTGATCCCATCTCTGGTGGATCCGGGGTCCCTGCTTTGATTTTGATTTGATAACTGATCAGGATGAGTCTACATGCAATTAATCACTATTCGTTTTCTTTTTTATTCTTTATTTTTTACACACTAAAATTCATCTAAATTAAATAACACTAACCGTTTTTGATACTATAATAGTTCCACCCGGTGTGATTTGCCGACGTTTTTAGTCCATCAAGTGGACAGCGAAGAAATCTACACTCTGTGCTTCCTGAATTGAACAGAAATCCTTCACATAACTTTCTTTTCATACATTCTATTGCACACTGGATTTGATCGGTCCTGGAAAGCACATCGACATATGCATCAGTATTTAAAGGCAATGTGTTGTCAAAATTATAGTTGTTTTCAAAAGTCCCTTTTTGAATTTCAAAATCTTGACATTTTACACAAATTGTAAATAATAGAAAAGAGGTAATTGCCTTTTCAATGTACATCTGAAGTATCATGATCGAAATTCTTCAATGTCATAAAGTAAGTTATTTGACGCTGTCCGCAAGTTAAAAAGAAAGTCAATGATTTATTATTCCGTGCGAGTCATAGATGTTAAGAAAACAGTATATTGAGAATTGGATTATGAAAGGTTTAAGGATAAAAAAGGGGGGGAAATATTGACTTTAATATTCCATTCAAATGCATGAAAAGAAATGCATACGTGTAAAATTTGTTCTAGATTCCTGCAAATACTTTTTAAACTAAAGCAAATAGCTAATTATAATTAATATATATTTTTTAATTAGTTTGTTTCAATACCCGCCTCCCGATCTTTGCAAATATACATGTATGTACCGCTCAAAGAAAAAAAAAAATGGTGCATTAGGTTTGAATTTTATAATTGGTATAATTTAAACAGTGTAGGGCTGGGCCCGACTAACCTCTGTCGAGACTGAAGCTCTACTGGTTTGTACTTATAACAAATGATTCAGAAAAGTAGCAGTTTGGACTTGAACTTTACAACAGCAATAAATAGAATAATGATGCTTGATTGAGCTCTTTTTGTGGCTTGATATTGAAATCAGGACCACAGCTGTAGGAGTAGCTTTTAATTAACTTTTCCAGTATTTTCTATTTTTAGTTACCATGACAACATCTTTCATCGAAATCAAAAACCGATACAGAATTATGCATCTTAGGCCACACCAATAAAATTTCTTGTTCTACGGACAATTGACCCCAAAAAATTGGGGCGAGCGAGCGATTTGATAATTTTAATATTAATATTTTTATGCACAATAATTTCCAGGCGAAGAGGTAAAATAGCGGAGCGAGCGATTATATATTTTTTTGTTTTCCTTTACATTTCTAGAGTAAATCATTATAATATCTTTTTCAAATCCCCTAATCCTATAAGACATTCAATATTCCATATTTGCACATAAACAAAACAGTCATAACAATACTATTACTATGGTTTCTCACTTTAATTACATAATGACTTAACTCCATATGTAAAAAAGAAAACAATTTTAAAATATACAATGATTCCTTTACATATTTAGAGTACTGGTTCTTTATTTCATAAAAGTACAAAATTCTGTAAGTAAATCCCCTAATAATACAGAATATTAACTCTCATATGCACCCCAAAACTTTGGTGTTTTCAGGGGCCTGTACAAGGTTTGTTTTGTTTACTACATGTACATTTATGAGATTTATCACTGTTAAAAAGTGTTTGTTGCCTCCATCTTTTACATACAGAATTAACTAAATGTGATGTGATCAAGACTTATGATCACATAAAACTCGCCAATTCCAGCAGAATTACTGTTATTATTACTTCTCTGTATTTATGCACAATATCAGAAGCTTAACATGGCCCCAAAATTCACATTGATAAAAAAATCAGACATAATAGAACCGTCGACAAGAGTGTCTCATTACAACTTATCATTTACAATTAATGCAAGCAGTGATATATTAAATTTATAGTAATTCACAAATATATGATAAAAATAATTTTCATAGAATACGACTGATATATATTTTAAAATAAAGTATCAAAGATTTTTATCAAAGTTTAAATATCATGACAATTATGGGAAACTACTTCGGCAAATCGCTTAGGAAGATGAATACTTTAATTTCTTCTGGGTGATTTAAGACAGCTTGGAATTAGTAAATGTAAGCACAGAATCTGTTAAAGAATTGTCAGCGGTGGAAATGATTCTATGGCTTCATGGAAATATTATCTACTTCCAGTTTGCATGCACTGTAGTTAAACTGAAGACCTTTTTGAATGACTGATCCATGTCTGCACTATATGAACAGTTCTCGTGGTTTTAGTGCAGTTTCTTTTTTCACTGTAGATGTTCAATCAGGAAAAACCACCAAATCCTGCTGGAGATAGTTGCCTCAACACTCTAGTCTCTACAATCCCAAATAAATATATCAAGTAGCTCAGAAGTCTCCCTAAAATAAAATGGATGCAATTTATAAAAGTTTTTAAATATAGTTATTCCAAAAAATCAAAATGATATATGCATCTTTATCCAGTCTTAATATCTTGCACTTACATTTAGGTATCTCCAGAATTTGATTTATATCCATGGTGGGCTTATCTGCCTAAACATAACAGATCTGGTCTATCCAATCTTCACAGTTTACCACGATGGAGATGTGAAGTTAACTTGTTTCCTTGTCGTAACTATACACTGCTAAATACATGCTTAAAAATCCACTGGACGTCAGACCAAAATTTTAGTCCCTACGAATCTCGCTGAGATAAGCTTTAAAAAGTTCGCGCAACTGTGCATCATTGAAGCTAATGACGAATGCGGGTGGTTTCGCCCAAAGCATCTGCTCGCGCCGATTTTGAACAACTTATACCGTCAAATTAGATCGATAGGCAATGCATCAGAGTGTCAAGTGTCTTTTCTCGTGCAAATTCATCAATGTTGTCTCATTTTTGGAAAAAACGTGATATTTTCTACTTAATTCCAAACGCAGACATGACCAAGTATTTAAAATAAAATGAAAAATGGGGCGGAAAATGGAACGAAAATTTCCGGAAGCGGGAAATTTAAAATAATATTATTTTTTACGTTTCTCTAAAATACGAGCGCGCGGGTCCGTCGAACAAGAAATTTTATTGGTGTGGCCTTAGTGTAGTCTACTCGTGTGCCAAGTTATATTGAAATCAGACCAAATCTGTAGGGGAAGTAGTATTTTGAAATTATTTCACAGAAATTTCTATTTTTAGTAACCATGGCAACACCGTTCATCATATCTTATTGTTGTCTACTTGTGTGCCAAGTTATATTGAAATCAGACCAAAACTGTAGGAGGAGTAGTTAGAATAATCTAACTGTGTCTCGGTACAGGCCCTCACCACATTTAGAATACGTCCCATATACTTGCAATGTAGCAAATCGGAGCGGATCCGCTCCGAAACGATTTTGAAGAATATAAAATGATTTGCACTAGGAATAACTACCAATATAATCAAAACAAACCTTCTTGAGATTGCTTTTGCCTTTTATCCCAAAAAATAATCCATATAAATACGAAAATCCAATTAATTTTCTCAACGTTTTTCTCTCGATTCAAATTACTTGCCATGTTTACATTCGGAACTCTCTATATTGTTCCTAGTAAATGCACTATGCGAGTTATCGCCCGTGTTTCTTTCTGCTACATTACGAATACACGGAACGAATTCTAACGTTAAACCGGGTCCGTAGGACAATATCATTTTAACGATAGAACATTCTATCTATAGGAGGAGTAGCATTTTGAAAGTATTTCAAAGAAATTTCTAATTTTAGTAACCATGGCAATACCGCTCATCAAAAACCGATACACAGAATTATGTACCTTAGTGTAGTCTACTTGTGTGCCAAGTTATATTGAAATCAGACGAAATCTGTAGGGGAAGTAGTATTTTGAAATTATTTCACAGAAATTTCTATTTTTAGTAACCATGGCAACACCGTTAATCGAAATCAAAATCTGATATACAGAAGTATGTATCCTAGTGTAGTCTACTTGTGTGCCAAGTTATTTTGAAATCAGACTAAAACTGTAGGAAGAGTAGCATTTTGAAAGTATTTCACAGAAATTTCTATTTTTTTAGTAACCACGGCAACACCGTTCATCGAAATCAAAATCCGATACACAGAATTATGTATCTTAGTGTAGTCTACTTGTGTGCCAAGTTATTTTGAAATCAGACTAAAACTGTGGGAGGAGCAGTATTTTGAAAGTACATGTATTTCACAGAAATTTCTATTTTTAGTAACCACGGCAACACCGTTCATCGAAAACAAAAACCAATAAAGAGAACTATATATCTCAATGAAATCCTCTTGTGTGCCAAATTATATTGAAATCAGACCAAAACTATAGGAGGAGTAGAATTTTGAAACATTGTTTACAGACAGACAGACACACGGACGCAGGACGCATTACTATCGCATAAGCTCTTCTGGTCTCTGACCAGTAAAGCTAAAAATTGAGTCTATTATTTCAATATATTAGACTAGTATAGATACGTAGGATGTTTAAATCGTACATCATTCTGTCGTATCCCTATGGTTTATATCAATTAACTTCGAATAACGGACTACGATGTAATGCCCAAGTTATAACACGTGCTTACGGTTCACAATTTTTCCAACTACAACAATATTGATTACGTAGTGCACAGAATGACGTACAAGACAGTAAACGATGTACCATAATTATCTTCGTTTGAATACATGAAATTATCATAATTATCTTTGTTTGAATACATGAAATAAGCCAATAGCCCAATTCACTACATATTTCGTGTAAGTTCCCTTGTCCCGGCTTGGCCGCAAATTAAACCTGGACGCTAATCAAGTAAATCGAGAGATGTATGTCAAAACTTGAAGGGTAGACGTTTTTTACACGCTAAAATTATTATATCGTCTCAAGCCACTGTCCGAAGTCCACTTATAGCTCTCTCCTACCCATGGCTGCTTGATCACAAAAAGTATCGTAATCTTGAATATTTACGCCTCTCTATTCTGACGTCATATTCAATAACAAATTTTGTTTCCATCACAATTAAAATCAATATACAATCAATATACATCTGATTTAGCAGTATACAAGAGATATTTCGTACACTGTGATTAGATATTGAAAGGTCGCGTTAAAGTTCATCATCCGACTATGCTTTACTTGCATTGGTCAATATTTGAATGAGCAACGATTGATTGATTGATTGTATATTGTTTAACGTCCCTCTCGAGAATTTCAACTCATATGGAGACGCCACCTCTTGCCGGTGGAGAGCTGCAAATTTCGTCCTATACTTGGCACTCAGGACCATTGAGCAGGGAGGGATCTTTCTTGTGCCAGCAACGAAGAATTCTCTTCTCGTTCAACCACGGCCAGAATGGGAGAGGGTCGTACATTTTAGCCGTGGTTTGCGACTATGAAATTATTAACAAAAGGGGGTTTTGAAAACACATTTATATTCGCAAAACAAACAGTTTACTGTAAATAAAGATTTAAATGTTAGCTGTACGACAACCAAGGATAACTCTTCCAAGAATCTTTGTCGAGTTGACTGCCTTAATCGTAATAACTGAAAGAAGAAGTGAATGGGTATTTTTCTCATTTGTTAGACACGACGAGAGTAAGCTTACGCAAAAGTTTTAATGTAAACCGGAAGCCTTTTCAGCGTCCTATCCATTATAAGTACAAAGGTTTTTTTCTTTGACGAATGTGTTTTATGAAATGCTTTTACCAATTTAAGTAATCGGCCTAATGTGCATTGAAATAAATAACAAAAAGTTTGGATTGGGTTTGGGCAGAAATTTTAAGTGATAATAAAGTTTCTAATGTTCATGTAATAGTTCTGCTAGGGTATTTTTTAGAACAAGAATCAATTCTATTATAGTGCATCTTTAATTGAGAAAAAAAAATTATAGTTAAAACATAATTTTTGTTAGAGATTGTCTTATGATTTTAAGCAAAGTCTGAGGAAAATTGGAATACCAGCAATAAAAGATTCAAAGGACCATAGACGTGTTTTTAATATCTACATGCAGGAAACAATAAATATATCGATAATTAATTATATACTGTACATACAATCATTTACCATGTACAGATTTACACGGATCAACAAGACAAAGAAAACTAACCTCTACGCTTAAAATGTTCTACTGAAGGTATGTTTTAATTGATCAACTTTTTATAAATCAATATTTTGTTTTATGTCAGACGTTTTTACTGAATTTCAAATTGGATCAGCTTGTTTGCATAATTACGAAACACCATTAACTAATCCAATATTGAATAGATGTGCTGTCCGGTTCAAGCCTAGTATTCCGACGGTCCTATAGTCCGACAACCCAGTAGTCCGACGGCCCGGTAGTCCGACGGTCCGATAGTCCGACAGCCCAGTAGTCCGAAGGTCCGATAGTCCGACGGCCCGGTAGTCCGACATTTTGAACATTACCAATATTTTTAATAGTGTTATAATTTCTCCTTTCTGACATTATTTCAAGGTAAATACAAAAAACTGCCAGGGGGAGGGGGGGTCAACAGAAAATGGTAAGAAATTATGCACTCGAAGGAAACGGATATTTTAATTTTCTTTCTAATTTCCTTAATATAGTTGAATATGGCACGCCAAATTCACAAAAATTAGCTAAACATAGTTTCACAATTGATAAACTAGGTTTATCGTCTGTAAACTATAGTTAACAATTCGTAAAGTATAATTTTCATTCGTAAAACTATATTTAACGGTTGTTAACTATAGTTTACGAACGCTAATCTAAGTTTATCTGTCTGTAATAAAACGTTAACAATAGATTTTGTTGATAAAAATAGATTCTCGTTTGTAAACTATAGTTTACAATCATAAACTATAGTTAAGAGTTCTTAATCATAGTTTTACAAATCGTGAAACTATATTTATCAGATCGTTAACTATAATTAACAGTTTGTAAACTATAGTTTACAAATCGTGAAACTGTATTTATAGGATAATCTATGTTTTGCAATCGCAAATGATTGTTTTCGGTGTTAAACTGTATAGTTTACGGTTGTGAAACATAGATTATTGCGTTAACTATGGTTTATAGATTTAAAATATAGATTAACGTTGTTAACTATATTTTACGGTCCGTAAACTATAGATCACAACCGTTAAACCTAGTTTATCGACTGTGAAACTAC
>PRKT01000092.1:1270367-1286693 GCA_003671525.1 Saccostrea glomerata | reverse complement strand
TTTTTTCACCTAAACATAAATGCATAAGACAAACAAATAAAGACTTACACTGTAGTAGGCCACAATATGCCTCAAGAAAAGAAGACTGATGAATACACGCTTTTCACAATGGCTGCAGCGGAAACATACAAGAAAGATAACTCTAACGGAAATTTTGACAATTTACAAAGAACGATAACTCTATATCTAGGACATAAACACTAGTCAGTACATACATTGAAGTTAATGTAAATTATTCATGGTATAAAAATGAAGACTTTCGCTATTGTAGTTTTCTTACTATAAAATCATAGTCCCCCCCCCCCCCTAAATGAGAAATACTAATACCTTTCACTGCGTAGTTTTTATTTTTTCATTCAAATTTGCATAAAAATGGAATTTAAAGTGAAAAAAAAAATATTTGTATGGTTTTAGAAGAGCAGATCTTTGAACAACACAGATGTTTACAATTTCTTTATATTCTAGAAATTACGGAAGCGTATTAGTGCCACTTAGACACTTCATTTTCTTTTAATTTCTACACTTTAATCTGTAAATTTTACACTTTAATCTGTAAGTTTTACACTTTAATCTGTAAATTTTACACTTTAATCTGTAAATTTTACACTTTATTTTGAACAACCTGAACTTCAATAGGTTATGATCGAACGGTCGACTTGTGATGTTTTACCTCTGACACTTGAGAAAAAATATTAAACTAAGATGTTTGCAATTGTTTGTATATTTTTATTTTACATGTACTCGTACTTGTTTATTATTATATGATAAACAAGGATGGACTTTTCATCATGGGCCTCGTAATTTTCCCCAACATAAGAAATCAGGGATCTGCTTTTTATTTCAGTTTATATACATGTGTTTCTTTAGTTTTACTATAGTGTACCGAAAAGTAAAAATATATATCTCAAAAAATTTTTATTTGCAGTTCAGATAGATATTGCGCTTCTGTAATTATCTTGCATGATTAACGGTCCGTTGGCTTTAAATGCGTTACTGGGAATGTGTGCTAAATTGACTATGTAAATAAACAAATAAAGTGAAAATTTTACACTTTAAAGTGAAAATTTTACACTTTAAAGTGTAAATTTACTGATAAAAGTGTAAAATTTACAGATTAAAGTGTACAATTCACAGATTAAAGTGTAAAATTTACACTTTAAAATGTAAAATTTACAGATTAAAGTGTACAATTTACAGATTAAAGTGTAAAATTTAGAGATTAAAGTGTACAATTTGCAGATAAAAGTGTAAAATTTACACTTTAAAGTGTAAAATTTACACTTTTAAGTGTAAAATTTGCATATTAAAGTGTGAAATTGACACTTTAAAGTGTAAAATTGACAGCTTAATGTGTAAAATTTACAGATAAATGTGAAAAATTTACAGATTAAAGTGTACAATTTACAGATTAATGTGTACAATTCACAGATTAAAGTGTAAAATTTACAGATTAAAGTGTAAAATTTGCAGATAAAAGTGTAAAATTTACACTTTATAGTGTAAAATTTACACTTTAAAGTGTAACATTTGCAGATTAAAGTGTAAAATTGACACTTTAAAGTGTAAAATTGACAGATTAATGTGTAAAATTTACAGATTAAAGTGTAAAATTTACAGATTAAAGTGTACAATTTACAGATTAATGTGTAAAATTTACAGATTAATATGTAAAATTTACAGATTAAAGTGTACAATTTACAGATAAATGTGTACAATTCACAGATTAAAGTGTAAAATTTACAGATTAAAGTGTAAAATTTGCAGATTAAAGTGTAAAATTTACACTTTATAGTGTAAAATTTACACTTTAAAGTGTAACATTTGCAGATTAAAGTGTAAAATTTACACTTTAAAGTGTAAAATTGACAGATTAATGTGTAAAATTTACAGATTAATGTGTAAAATTTACAGATTAAAGTGTACAATTTACAGATTAATGTGTAAAATTTACACTTTAAAGTGTAAAATTTACAGATTAATGTGTAAAATTTACAGATTAAAGTGTAAAATTTACAGATTAAAGTGTACAATTTACAGATTAATGTGTACAATTTACAGATTAAAGTGTAAAATTTACAGATTAAAGTGTACAATTTGCAGATAAAAGTGTAAAATTTACACTTTATAGTGTAAAATTTACACTTTATAGTGTAAAATTTACACTTTAAAGTGTAAAATTTGCAGATTAAAGTGTAAAATTGACACTTTAAAGTGTAAAATTGACAGATTAATGTGTAAAATTTACAGATTAATGTGTAAAATTTACAGATTAAAGTGTACAATTTACAGATTAATGTGTAAAATTTACACTTTAAAGTGTAAAATTTACAGATTAATGTGCAAAATTTACAGATTAAAGTGTAAAATTTACAGATTAAAGTGTACTATTTACAGATTAATGTGTAAAATTTACAGATTAAAGTGTAAAATGTTACAGATTAAAGTGTAGAAATTTAAAAAAAAAAAGTGAAGTGTCTAAGTGGCACTTATACGCTTCCGTGGGAAATCTATTATATGCATCGATTGCGATAAAATTAGGCCCAAAAAATATATACCAATCCAGGAATATTTTTTTGTTTGTATCATCTGTCCTTAAATATGAGTCAAACCATTGTATTGCTTTGGGGTCAAATTTGTAGCAACGTTGCTGTCTAACAATTGTTATGTTAGACCAGCAGGCCGGTCAAAAAGGAAATTGTTAGACCAATGTAATATACATAATATATAGAAAGCTGTTCATCAGAGTGTAGCAAAAAAATGTATTAAAAAGCTATGTCATTAATGTATCCCCGATACTTTGATTACGGGGGCATACAAAAAACTTATTTTATGGGGGTGGGGGTGATAATGCTTCAGTTATACTTAAATTTCCATACCGACTTTCTATACCAATCAAGCACAGACAAGATGTAATCCTTCCCCTTTTCTGCTGAAGGAATTGGTTATATAAGACTACAAATTATCAAGACGTCGGACTACCGGGCTGTCGGACTATCGGACATTCGGACTACTGGGCTGTCGGACTATCGGACCGTCGGACTACTGGGCGGTCACCGTGCTGTCCATTAACCAAAGCAAAAGCAGTCCGTATGTATAGGATGTTGAATGGTGTGATGGATGAAATAGCAACATTTCTAGGAATGCTGATATCCCTAAATTTAGCATCTGCGCACATTTCTACTCTTGCATTTTTTGAATCCAACTCACATTTTGACAATATTTTACCGTTAAAAAATGGTATATACATTCACTACATAAAAGCAATATATATGAAAGTCAATGTGCAATGGTCTGTATATCTGAACAATTATGCGAGGTATTTGTTTTCCACTCTGATACAAGAGAATGCAGGCTTCTCCGATGTTTTCTGCACGGTGTAGCAACCACTCCGTCTTACACTGGCTGAAGATTGTTCAACATTGTCAACGGTGAGTCAGTATTCTTATTTAATGCAGTGATACTTAACCATTCTCGATAGAAGTTAACATAGCAAGCCTAAATTTATGTTTAAAAAAATTAATACCGGTATGTTATACAAGATAAAAGTCGCCCGCGGTGGCTATAGAGCGTGTGCTCTATAATGATGGAGTAAGGAGTTGATCCTTGTGTCAGGGGTTCGAATCCCTTTGTAGGATGTGGAAACTAGTCCTTCGGATGAGACTGTATAACAAGGCCCCATGTCACAGTAATATCGATGACTAAATGATTAATTTGGAAATTATTTTCAGTTCAACTCCTTTTGTATTCATTAAAATTAGTTTGGAGCGGATCCTGTTCGATTTGCTACAATACAAGTACCGTATAGCGTTTTTTTAACGGGTGTAAAATTTGGCAGTTTGACTGTTCAAAGGTGTGCAAATAATTTTCAAGGAATTTATTTTTGACGGACCTAGATTTTTTTAAACTTTCATACAGTACTTGTTTTTTTAACTCCTCAATAGGAGAGTGCGCCTGGAATATTACCTCCTTTGTAGGAGAGTTCGCCATGTACCTTAGACTTGCAGTAAAACACAATGTTAGAAACTATATTTATTTAATATCAAACAAGTTCCAATCCTATAAGCCTGGCATCATTAGTAGAGGTTTAATGTGGCATCAATTTTCACTGAGCGTAGCCAGGGGAAGCTCATCTTCAAGATGGGTTTTCAGTACTTCGTATCCCCGCCTCACTAAAGCCACTGTGAATGATTTCCGGTTTATTCTTGATACGTTGAAATAGTACAAAACACTTTACAGATAGAGGCTTAAGTTTACAAAGTGACGAATCGACGGGATTAACAACTGTTTCACTGTCCTCAACTTCGTTTAGCCATAACATATTTCAAATACCATTCTCGAAAAACATCCGCAGATGATTCTTTACATCTTTCTGTAGGCTCACATCAAGTGACTGTAAACAATTTGTGCAGCAAGCTGGGGTGAATACCACTTTAACATTGTGTTCTGCGAGATATTAAAGAAACTTTTCAACCATCTGTGCCCGAAAGACATCAAATATACACAAAAAACTTTTCTGTTCTGATGGTAGGCCTTCACTTTTTAAAAATTATCGGTAATGTTATATTTTTTACATAATCCATTAGAGTATCAGCATTGGCCCAATGATTTTCTTAATGTGTGATGTGCCATTCAGTTGGGAACTTGAAATTTGGGAGGCACTTTTCTGTTTTTACCAGCGTATATAATTTGTGGTGGAAGGAAATCCTCTGAAATTATATGCACTTCTAATTAGATTCGATCGGTAGATACTAATCAATAGGTAATTAATTTAAATAGACGTAAAAAAAAACCATACCTGATAGCGTCCCGGCAAAAACAGCGATAATCTGGCGTTTGTCCCACAAGCCTGAAATTTCAATGCGCTTTGATCCCTCCATAGCCATTGTCAAATTAGAGACTGGTACAATGTTTCAACCAGCAAGGTCCCAGTTTAAAATAAGTTTTGAGGGGATATCATGTAACTGTTTTTTTTTTCAATCCGTGCCAGAAAGTCTGTTTTAAGACCTTCAAAATCTCAACATTTGAATTCATGCATGCGGTGGAACCTCGCCGTTTCACAAAATTCATACAATTTACTTTGCCCAGTTCTGAACTCGATTGGCCCTCCATTCTCTGCAAGGATTGTTTTATCTGTGTATTAATAATTCCTTTCGTCGCTGCTAAACATATCTGTGAGTTTATAACAGCTCCGTTTTCCCGTAAAACATGAATGTATTTTTTGACCTTGGAAGCTATATTACTGCCGACAAGGAATGGCCTCCCACGTTTCTTTAGATGAATTTCTGTAACCTGACTATCCAAGTCCAGTCTAGATCTCTTAGAATCCTCATATTTCTGCCTCATACTGCGCACGGTGCTTTGGTTTAGCGTTGGACGGTCATTTTTGAATTTCAAAACTAAAGCTGCAGGGCCATTTTCGACAGCATACTTTCCGATGTCTGCGCGATATTTTGGAGAATAGGAAATATATTTTCCTCGTTTTTTCGGAGTTGATTTAGGCGAATCACTACAACTTACTACCAATTCTCGAACATTTTCGTTAGCCTCATTTAATGCACTTGGTCCAAGCAGATCTGCAATTGAAGATATCTCTTTTGGAACAGGGATTTTAACTTAAAAGAATTCAAAATGCTCATCCTGCTTTCACACACGTAGTACTGTAAGTCAGATACGAAATATTGTGTGGTAAATACATCACTGAGTATTAATTTACTAGAGAGTTCAGATAAATACGCTAAAAGGATAACTCCACTATAAGTTTTATGACAGACTGATAGGAGTTATCTTTCTTGCGTTCAGTACTATACAGATGGGTACAAATTTAGAGACTAAAACTTTAGCGGGCTTCTATCAAAACGCTAAAATAAGCCAAAATTAGGACACCGCTAAAAAAACACGCTTTAGGACATATGTGACGTATTCTATAACTGTGGTAAGGGCTGGACCCGAGACACAGATAGATTATTCAATGGCCCTCAGTGCAAAGTAAAGGACAAAATTTAAACTCCACCGACTAAGGGTGGCGTCTCCATATAAGTGAAAATTCTCGAGAGGGACGTTAAACAACAATGTATGAGTTTATTTTCTTGATTTTCATAGGCGGAAAGGACGTCACGTGAAACTTCTCCTTTTCTTATATTATTAGAAATATTTTTCTCTCTTAATTTTAATTGGTTAAAAAGATGTTCCGTGTTAATATTCGTCCTTTTGTTGATATTAACGCGAAAGTGCGTCCACGGAACGTGATATCGCAGGTCATACTGTTCGGCTGCACCAAGATACATAATGATGATGTCATGTTTATCCGTTGTGACGTAATTACAACGAGGCCAATTTAATTAGAAGCTAGTGAAATTATTTATTATATTTCTTATTCGAGCGCCAGCAATTACGTTCGTCCATTTTTCTGGAATACGCATGTTCGGCATGCTCGGCTTCACGGTCGGGTATTCATGGAAAACTTCACGGTCTAGCTGTGAAAACTAGTCTACAGTAACTATGGATAGACTGTACATTAAGAATTTCCTTGCGTCATTAAATAACACTGGTCTTTTCTGTTTGATTATGAAGTTTGTTAAATTACTACTTGTAACTTACACTTTAAAGTAAACTACACAACAAAATCTTAGGTAATATAATGCTAAAATTCTAGACATCTAGCTTGCGAGTTATACATGTACCACCTTCTTGGGAAATACCGTCAACATCCTAAAAAAATCTCATTTTTCAAAGTTTCTTGGTAAGGCACGTTAAGAGATTGATACAATGCATCTTGTACACTTGTATGATTTTAATCTTATAAACTTCACATTTTTTTTTAACTCTAACTATCAGACTCCAGTCTCGTTAAACGAAAATTTAAAAGAATTTAGCAAAATAAATCAGTTGATAACGAAACCTTCCTTTCTGTGTTTAAAAATTGCTACAGTGCTAGCTCATCTATCTTTTTAAAAAGAAAAAAAATGTTATATTTAATAATAGATTATAGACTTCGGTGAACGATCAGTTTGTGGTTTTAAGGCCTCAGAGCAAGTGATAGTATCCTCAGACACAGATTATGATAGCGACATTTCAAGCAGTCTAATTAAAACAAGCATTGAATATAATATAAAATATTGCATAATCAATACATGTCCCCTACCGGGTTCCCCTTTTCTCTAACTTAGGATAGAGACTCGTTTGGAATATTGATTTAGTGCATCACGAACCCGACCGTAATCACAATTATAATAAAAAGAATTAACTTGTCACAATTCCGTCCAAAATCAATGACGCAAAATGAAATTCAAACTTGATCTGTAACTCGTATGTGATCAAGATACACTAACATACCAAAATTCAGCTCAATGTCTGCAAGCGTTTAGGAAATAAATTCGGGAAACCACGTAGGACAGACAGACGGACTGACAGACTCAGAGGAAATCTTTAGTCCCCTCCGGTTTCACAGGTAGGGGACTTATTAAATGTTAGATGCGCTTGCATACTTGTGGCACTAACATCGATGTCAGTGTAGCGAGTATGCGAGTGGATATAACATCTAATTTTAATTGCGTGGATTGCCTCGCAAGCTACGTCGCTATCCCTTTCTGTATCTTCCGGTAAATATCTCTTGCCATGAGTCTTTTAAACCACATACAAGTAACAGTTTTTCAAAAAGCTTGCCTGACGAATGCCATCAATATCAATAGAACCTACAAAAAATGCACGAGCAAAAAAGTAATAAACTTCCTCAATCCTGAAATGTGAGGGGGCACTTTCGAAAGTCTATATTCTGTTTTTGTAGGAGGAAACCCCTGGAGGGGGGTGGGTATGATCATATGTATATTTGTTCGTTTCGTTTTTTATTACTTCTAACAAAATTCACAATGTATCACCGATATGTTTTTTTCCAAAGCTCGATCAAGATTCCGACAAAAAAAAGAACAGACTTGACATAATATTATATGTCTCTATTATAATCCAGGCAGTTTTCATTTCCATTCAATAGAATAGTCCAAGAAAAAGGCACAAAAACTTACACGTGACCTTTTGGCGCGAAATGATTGCATCACCCCTTACTTAGAAGACAAATGGACTATTCCAGTAGTATAGAAACGCAGAAAAAAGGTCAAACGGACATGTCCGTATAGTAACTCGCATGAAATAAGTAGCTGCATGCAATAAATCAATAAGTACTATAAGGAAATAAGTGCATCAATATTATGTATCAGTAATATGTTTATTTTTCTGCTAAACTGTTGTTGTTGAAACGCAGGTAACAAAATCCCATGATAATCAGCATGCACAAAATTCTGCTGGCTAATTGTGACCTCTTAGATTCGCGCCTAGGAAATATTGAACCTTAGCAGTGCCTGACGCCGTGACGTCAGGCAATAAATGTATTGACCTCCAACAAAGTCTATAATTGTATATAAACATTAGATTATACATTCCCTATATTATTGCCTTAGTTTATACATGTACATGTAGGAAACTCAATGAAAGTATATTTATTAACTGTAAGCTTTCTTTGATTTGATGCCTAGTTATGGTATGTTAAGAGAGAGGGAGAGAGAGAAAAAAAAGAAAGGACAACTTTGAAAGAGATATATCACTTTGTTTCCTTTTTCAAATTAAATTTGATTTTTCAATGTCATCCAAACATAATATAGGTAATAAAGCTCTTTTATACGGTCCATCCATATTTATAATGATTTCGGTCGATATGCTTTTCTGTGGATTCAATCCATCTGTAGATCGAACCCATGAGATTTCTATAAAATGCACGCTTTCATCATTGTTATTCATGTAATTATAAACAGGGAAAAAATATTACAACAACAAGAAAATAAGACCAATAAACACATCGATTTCTTGCAATGACAATAATGAATTTTTCCAACATGGTGGGATTACTCGTGTCCATCACTTCCGTTATTGTGAGGGATTTCCTTCATCTGATTCCTGTTTAGGTGAATCGTGTGGAATCAATTGTCTTATTGCACGGATTTCCTGTAGATACTCGTGTTATTTATTGATGAATGTTAATCTTTTTTTTCATAATAATTCTTATAAAGAAAAGATGCTAACATACTATTTACAATGTTTTATGGTTCAAATGTGTTGATCTCTAAGCCTCAAAGGATTAAAAAGCAATGGATGTTTCCGTAAGATTAAACAATATACATTCATTAACTCAGATAGAGGGCAAAATGCGTTTTGTCGGACCCAAGAACGAAACTGTTTGGTTCGAGGGTCCGACATCTTCGCAAGCCAAGGGTTTCTGATACGCTACTCTCCTCATGAACCCTTGGGATATGGTGAAGTCAAAAGACGGAATTGTTTTCCGTCACGAATCTCAGGTACGCACAGATTGCGTCATCGACAGAAATAAAGACGTGTTTAAAAGAATTAAATCAAAGTTTTTGTTCAAGAATAATTAAGAAGCAATAATTGAGTTATGTTAATTATTATTTTTAGCACAAGTCTGAAGCTTCAATATAAATTCTTAATCACATTTTTGGAAGATATTGGATGACACCATAACTATTCATAGAATTGCATGTTATCGTTGTTTATTTGCGCTTTTCTTTTCCGAGATTAAAGAGTCAAGAAGTATCCCGAACGCAAATATCGTCATTTACAAAAATTGGTCGACCGGTGTACTAAGAACTCGAGAAAAAAAACAACTTCTATCAACACCGTATGCCAAGGGATAACAAGTTTAGCTTTTAAAAAAAAGCTTAGAGAGTCAGCCAGAGGATTTTCTTCTCTGTGATAATGTTTTAAAAAATAATGGGGCACTCACTGAAAAAAAATGCTTTCAACATTTTTTTGTCCTTAGCAGATTTGGCTACTTTAAGGAGGCTCATTACACCACTTTTTGATGACGTACTACACAAAAAAATAAACCTCCATTGTGTCGACCGGTTTGCTCAGGGGACGAGTTGTATAGGCACCTCTATAATATGACCCTGACCTTTAAAACGCTTTAAAAATAGATGAAACATGCGGTGTTGTAAACAGTGAAAACAAAGTAACGGATTCATTATGCATAAACCAAGAAGAATTGCTTTTAGGCAGAAACAAAAGAAAGCAACAGTCAAATCTTCGCCAATCAAGTAATGTCAATTTCATATCCATGCATGCAGTGAACTCTGTCAATCACTGACATGTATGTATGGAGGAAATTCGAGTTAAAATCTACAACCTTGTTTAAATTAAAATTTTATTCAATTGCGCTATTTACTGTGTTGGTGTTAATTTATATATTTGTTTTATTGATTTAAAAGTATACTCTGGCAATTTAAAGCTTTATTCTGAATTTTAGATGTAATGTCAAACGTTCCATAGTGTTTTGGCTAATTAGGCTAATTAGGAAAGATAACTCTTGAAAGTGGACTTTTTATACCAAATATTTTTTAAATTGGATTTTTCATTTCGTTTAAACTTTCTTCATTCAATTTGACACATGTAATTCATTGAAATACATTCCTTGTCTCTTCAGAACACATTTTTTAAATGTTTATGCATAGATTAAAAAGATAATGACATTAATTGTTTTCTAGGAGAAAATTATTTTTTCTAATAAAATTATTATTAGGTATTATGAGGTATTTTCACTGTGTGTACTTGTCTTAAGAAGATGCCCGTCATTTGACACTGAAAGTTCTGAAATTCTGTGAATAATAAACCTGAAATATAACATTTCACTAAAATAAAACAAAAACTAAAAAATTCTATAAAAAATAATTATGATATCAATACCCCCATCTGGATATTTGACATCTACATTATAAGTGGTGCTGTATTGAAATCTAAAATTAACTGTGGATGTTATGAGCCACCTTAAAAATCTCGTCTTAACAGTTTTCCGCATAGGACCAAAAACGTTGGCGCATGCAGATTCTATTGCATTTTTGTCTCTTAATCAAAAGAACAGAAAGTATAACATCAATTTAAATTCAAAAAACATAATTCCATGAAGTCATAAACCAAACTCATTTCTGATTTATAGTATTTTAGGAGAAGGAGGCGTGGACATTATGGCAGTTTTAACAATCCCACGGCCTCCAAACGGGACCTCATAGGCTTCATTTTCACCCCTGTTTAGAGTTTGTCATGTCGCAGGTTGAATCACTCAGGACTACTTTGGAGACAAATTTGTCCTTGCGATACCGTAACAGTCATACTGAGCCCTTCATTAAGAATATCGATAAAGAACCGTTGGAATATCCAGCTATATATTTTCTAGTACTTTTAGAATAGAAAAAAATCATGCAAACAGGCCCCATATGTACATGTACATGTGACCTGTAATCTTAAACTTTGCATAATACATTGGTATTTTTTTTTATTTTAGTTTATTAAAACAGTTTACTATGAATCCTAATTTGACGTAGCTAGGTTAATTTTATCTCGAAATGTGAAAAAAGTACAATTGATACAAATCTAAATTTAAAAAAAAGGTAGACTTACAAATTCAGTTATCAGGCCCCGGGATCATGAAACAGACTTTGACTTAAGTCAAAATTTCAATTATCTATAAAATCTTTAAAACGTGTTAAAGGAAACTCATAATTTGCATACAACAGCAGATTGATGATACAAAATCGGAAGGCATTTTAATTTTGGGCTGCTTCACCTTTAAAAAAAATTCAGCATCTAAGGCATTTTTTTTAAATAAGCTGAAGATGCTTCATGATCCCGGGGCCAGATCTCTAACTATAGCGTAACAAAACTATAAATTCTTAAATCTGATTGCTACAACTTAAATGGTCTCATTTAATAAAAAAAAAACAACAACAATTTTTTTTCAGAGAATCTGCGTCTCCCATTTAGAGGAAAAAAGAAAAGCATGTGTAGATCTAGGGGTGCTTCTCAAGATAAGTGGGCGGAGCCATAGGGAGTTCAAAAGTTTCTAAAGTTAGATATTGACTGGAAATAAAAGTTTTACACACAGTCACAAAAAACAACAAGCGGGGGGTATAAATATGAGGGTCTTCCTTTCGCAATCCGTAGTTGTTGTATAAAAGTTCTTTTCAGCCGGCTTATCGAATTTTTTTACCTTAACCTTTTGATCTTAATATCAAGAGGAGTCGTTCATAGGCCATATAAGGTTGTGTAACTTGAAATTTCACTGCAAAATCTCAAAGGTGTCTAGAGACATTGCAGGGAAAGGAAAGTGTTGCAGAGTCAGATAGACAGACAGACGGACGGAATGACAGACAGACCGAAATTAATATCCTCTACTTTCAGCGGGGGACAACAAACGCGCAAGCTCAGTCAGTTGTGACTCTTCCCGAAGTATCCGTTATATGCATTAACAAATCAGTTCGCATCAGTTTATTTTGCATCGGGATCGAAATGATTTAATGAAAACGAAAGTAAAACCTGTGAAGCTGAATAACTTCAAAATCTGTATGTTTATGCTGTAGAATTTAATACATAAGTAAAATACTTTCAATATACTTTACAAAAGACCTTCTATTGGCGTGTCAAACACTTTGTGAAATACATTCATACAACTGTATGCTTGCTGCGTAGATCCGATGAGAACCATCTAAATTTCTGCGAGCCAGAATGTGAAAAAAATGTATGGAACTGTTTACGAAGCTTCTATAAATATAAACCGATGATTTAATGAAAACGAAAGTAAAACCTGTGAAGCTGAATAACTTCAAAATCTGTATGTTTATGCTGTAGAATTTAATACATAAGTAAAATACTTTCAATATACTTTACAAAAGACCTTCTATTGGCGTGTCAAACACTTTGTGAAATACATTCATACAACTGTATGCTTGCTGCGTAGATCCGATGAGAACCATCTAAATTTCTGCGAGCTAGAATGTGAAAAAATGTATGGAACTGTTTCCGAAGCTTCTATAAATATAAACCATATAGGGCCTTCCTGTTTGAGTTGAATTTAATTTACAGATTACCGTGGTGTTAAATAGGGATTTCTTGGTTTAATCTATACTGATTTTACTGAAATGAAATTAGCAAAAGTGATTTACTGCAGAAATACCTCCCAGAATTCCAAAACGCGCAAACGCATTTGAAGTTTTTCGTATCATAACTAGTCAGCCCGCGGGCTGACTAATGAGGAGAGTAGCGTATCGGAAACCCCTGGCTAGCGAAGATGAGGGTCCGACAAAAACTAATTTGCCGGAAAAATTCAGTCAATAAATGTTTTGTTATACCTTTAAATTTATTTGTTGTACTGTCTTTCGTGATGTAACATCAGGTCCGTCATTGTAGAACAACAAAGAATGAAAACGAGATTAAGCTCCGAAAATTCTGTGACGTAAGCGGTCCAACATTTCACCGACCAGTCCAACATCTCACTCGGCGGACAAACATCGATTTTTTTATGCCCTCTCAGCAAAACATTAAAAATGTTAGACTTTTTTTCGTATAGATTTGTACAGGAACACTTTTTAAGGTATAACAAAGGATTTTATTAGATACTAGGCTATTTATCTTGCAGAGGTTACATGTTTTACAATTTAAATAAATTTACGGTAAACTGACTTTCCCATGAAACTGTGATGTTGAGCTGAATCTGTTTAAAGTGTAACTGTATATTACATGTATAATAAAGTACTAATTTGTTATCTTCTTCGATTGTTCAACTTTTCACGTCACAAGCGACTCTTTCTTATATCAAGTACACAAGTCTGAAAGCCTCTAAATTTATAATCAGGTTTTAAGAAATAAATAATGAAAAACTTATTGAATACATAAAATTTTAATATAAGCAATAAATACTTACATGTAATATTGAATGTCATCGGTCCTACATGTATAACAGCACCTGTCCATGCCATTATATTATCTGCATTGATTGCAATGTGCTGTAATAGGACCGGTACCGATGACATACAAAAATAAAAATGTTTGTTTATTGTTAAACATCCCTATCAAGATTTTTCACTCATTTGGATATAGAGATGCCACCACTTGGCGATGAAGGGCTGAAAAAATTGTCCTTTACTCGGCACTTGAAGCCACTGAGCAGTGAGGGATCTTTTTCGTACCAGCAACTACTGCGACATGGTACCTCGGTTTATACAGACTCATTCGAAGGACCGGTCTCCACGTCCCACAGTGGTATTGGAACCAACGACAGAAGGATTACCTCCTTTCTCCGCGACGAAGGGCAGACGCTCAACACTTCGACACGCGGCCGACTAATAAAAACAACAAAAAACAGACACGGGTATGTTAAGGAAGCATGTTAAGGAATCATTTCTCCGGAAAAAAATACTTTTTTAAAGAAAATAAAGTTTGATAAATATAATCGTATGCGTGGCGCGGTGATTAGAGCGCCTGCTCTAGAGTTTCGAAGAAGGGGGTCTCGGGTTCGAAGCCGGGACGTGGTGACCGGTCTTTCGAAATATGCCGTATAAACCGAGGATTTGCAGTAGGTGCTGGCACGAAACGGATTCCTCACTGGCCATTGGTTCGGAGTATAGGACAGAATTTGCAGTTTCCATTGACACGTGGTGGCGTCTCGATGTCGATAAAAATTCTCGCGATTGACGTTAAAAAACAACAACAAAAAAAACCAAATATTATGTCAGCTATTTTTATTAGGAGGACAAGTTATTCAATAATTGTTTGTTTGATCATTTCAGATTGTCCGGAAGCCTGGTCCGTATTTAATGGTCACTGTTATCTGTATAATGAGACGTTTGTGGATTGGACCCAAGCAAAGGTAGATCAACAATCCATTCATGTCAGTGGTGGATTCATAAATTTTGAAAAGAAAGGGGGGGGGGTCGTGAAAGGGGCCCACAATCATCCCCCTTTTTTCTTTATATATGACTGATTTAATATTAATGTATTGTACTGTAATGTTACATATTTTCGCGGGTCAGATTTTCGAGGTTTGAAATGGAATTATTGTTTTAGCTCTACTGGTCAGAAACCAGAAGAGCTTATGCAATAGTAATGTGTCCGTCCGTCTAGCTGCCCGTTTTGTAATGAATTTTACAAAATGCTACTCCTCCTATAATTTGTTTTTACACAAGTAGACAAAAATTTAAGATAAAAAGATGAATAATATAGTGCATCGGTTTTTGATTTCGATGAATGGTGTTGCACTGGTTACTAAAAATATAAATTTCTCTGAAATTTTCCTACAGTTTTCATCTGATATCAATATAACTTGGCACACAAGTTTCAATTTCTAGTGTTTCTTTTCCTTTGTTAAACGTACAGACCAGTAGAGCTACAGTTCCATCAGACTTCTGGTAGGGGATTTGATTTCGTTGTTGCGGAAGTGTTGAATAGAAATGCATAAGAAATTTTACATTTTGAGGAAGTATTGAATTCGAGGGTTTCTCCATACCTCGAAAAACAGCACAAATTAAAGCATCAAGAAAATTATTTTTTTCACGGTACACAAAATTTATTGTAATTTTAAACTGTTTGCAAGCCAAACTTCGGCAATCTTTTTTTTGTTATCAATGCATATTCAAAATGATGCATGTAAATACCAGGTATATAAATACATACTGATTTTATTCTTAAAAAATCAATACAAGTTACAGATCTAATTTTTATCACATTGCCTATTTTACGTATTTTTGTGATCTAAATAGGATTTTTGTGAGTCCCAAGGATCTTACCTTATATATCGATTGAAGATCAGAAGGAATCAGATTGGATCACAGAAAAGTTCCTAAACGCTGGTCAGATTTATTTTAAATTGAAACTGATGACTTCTTTGAAGCTATATTTTGCAATCTGTAAGCACGTATAGATTGAACACAATATTGCTTTAATTTACTTATTTCACAAAAAAATTGAACTCCATATATTATTTAGTCATCGGAGTCACTCGGATGACTTATTGCTTTTTTTTGACGTCCTTCGTGTGTTAACATTTGCACATTTTCATCTTTCACTCTGAAACCGCTCAACCAATTCCAACCATATTTGGCATATAGCATCTATGGATAAGGAGGAGCAAATTTTTTTTAATTTCATTGTCCCTGCCCCATTCCCCGCCCTAGGGCCTGAGGGGTGAGGCCAAAATCCTGTATAAGGGTCCTTGTGTTATGTTGGGTCTCTATTAATTATAGTGAAAATGCATTAATGCTTTAAAAATCTTTTCTTCTGCTCCTGTGTACTTAATCGATGAACCATGTACATAGTTATGGGATGACTTTTCTCAATTGAATATGTCAAGATAACGATCTGTATTCGAGCTCAATAGGCCACAGGCACGTAGCAATAGGGGGGTCTGCCCTCATCCCCCAACTTTTGTTCCCGACATTACTTATACATGTAATGTAAGAAATGTTCATTGCAAGGCTAGTTGCCCCCCCCCCCAAA
>PRKT01000092.1:1252092-1269918 GCA_003671525.1 Saccostrea glomerata | reverse complement strand
TTTTGAACCTCCCTACGCAATACTTGATATCGCGATTACTCAACTTAGCGGAACTCTTTCGCGATGAAGGTAGGAAACGTCTGTTAGATGGGGGCAAATGTGCTATTGAATACAATAGTCATTGTATGACTACGGTCATTATGAGTTTATAAGGACAGCAAAGTAAAAAATCCTGGTGGAATACCTTGCTTAAAAATCAAATGTACCAGCCTAATTAATTTTAAGACGAGCTAATCCTAAAATGTTACATTTTTACCAATTTTTAACTAAGTGAACTCTTCTCATTAAATTTTCATTGAAAATCGTCACATTTTAAAGCTGATAATATATTTTTAACTGTCCTAATTTGGCAATCTACTATTCAGAGTCCAATTCTGGGCAATACATTGTACTTTTGGCATTTAGTTGTTCGAATCATTTGATTGTTACTACTGTAAACAATGTCTCGTGCCACCAATATCTAGAGCTTTCTGGACTCCCCCGCAAAAGAGCGGTTGTAAGTTAGATAACTGTGAGGTACTTGCGATATTAGTATTCAAACAACGTGATTTTAGTCCTTATTAAAGCAATAAAATAGAAACATGATTTTGCTATTGTATATTTATTAAATTGATCAATGTATGTTTAGATCAAATTTGTAATTAAAAAAAAAATTTTTTAACACAACGATAATTCCAATCGTCTGCATTCCATACACAGGTAAGCAAACAAATTTCCCCTCTGGTGTTAAATTGAACAACGTAATCGAGACATAGTGACATAATTCGTTTGTCTATAGAAGCAAATGATCAACCGTATTTTAGAGCTCTTAGTAGAATAGATATAAAGTCCTTGTTAGTGAATGGAGCAGGATAACATTCGAGGTCGAGAAATGTTGCTTGAAATTAAAAAAAACCTTGGCATTCACATCGGCTTTTATCTTTCAAACAACTTTTCTCGACCTTGGAGGTTATTTATTTCTTAAACAACAGACAGCTTTTAAGATAATAATAGTAGATTATACATGTAAATTTTGTAAAAGAGATTTTCATAAATTTGAATTTTCAGCTTTTCTTTTAAAACTATCAATCCAAATTCCATTTTACAATATTTTGAAACAGTAATATATTTTTAGATATCTGTGCAAGGCCGAAATTATGTTCAACATGGTCAGGTGGGAATGACATAGCAACAGAGAATAGTTTCGTCTGGCATCACTCTGCTTTGTGTTCACAAATTGGCTGCCAAATGAACCCAGAAATGGAAGATTTGCTAATTGTATTAATATACGCTACTATGGGAAGTGGAATGATGCACCATGCAGTGACAAGTTCAAATTCATTTGTGAAAAAGCTGTATAAAATTCGACTCTGAAAGTTTACTGAAATTAGGAAAAAAAACATTGTCAATTGGATCATGACGTACACTGTACAAGAACTCCGTTGAAAATATTTTTTTTAATTTGAATTTTGTTCTAGCATACAACATTTATGTTTGTATGTAGTTTGAAAGAAAGAGGGTGTTGCAGTTTGTCATTTTCCCTACATGTATATGTGTAGCAGAGTACATGTAACAGAAGAATTTTTATGTCACAGAAACCGATATTATAATTTTTTCAAATGCAACAGTATATAAAGCACAATGAGGAACAATATTTGAAAGCTGCGTATTAACTTTCAATATGCCATTAAATGAAATGTAAGGCAAAATATATCAGATTTTCCGATTTTCTAACTAGGAATTCCCATTATTCTGAAAAAATGCCTCCTTGATACAGAATAATTTCGATATTTGCACAAATAGGCACACATTTTCTTTTAGAACTGCGATTTCCGGTCATTATTGTTTCAAAGAGGCACATTTTTAAAAATCGCAATAATAATAAAAAAAAAGATTTGTTTGTGAAACAATATGTCCCCAGCGGCAACAAAGTTAAAAAAAGCTATTTTTAGCATATACATGTAGGTCAATGTCAAGGTCACAAGATCATAACCTTGAAGTCATTTTAAAGAACTTGATAAGTGGAATATGCATACTAAATATGAAGTCTCTATCTCTCATGGTTCAAAAGTTATGATGAAGGTTCAAAAAAGCTATTTTTAGCATTAAGGTCACAAGGTCATTGACCATGGTGTCATTTGAAAGAACTTAATGAGTGAAGTACTCATACTAAATACGAAGTCTTTATCTTTCGTGGTTCAAAAGTTATGGCGAAGGTAAATGTTTGAAGACAAAAAAGCTATTTTAGCACATAGGTTACAGTCAAGGTCAATAGGTCATTGACATTGGTATCCTTGGAAAGAGTATTAGCATAAGAAGTAGTAGTAGTAGAGTATGCATACTAAATAAGTATTCTCTATCTATCAAAAGTTACAGCAAAGGTTAAAGTTTGCCGGAAAAAAACTATTTTTAGCATATAGGTCACAATCAAGGTCACAAGGTCATTGACCTTGGTTTAATTTGAAATAGCTTCATTTGTAGATTATGCATACAAACAATGAAGTTTCTTTCTTTCATGGTTCAAAAGTTATGGCGAAGGTTTAAGTTTGCAGACAACAGACGGACAGACAGACAGACAGACAGGACAAAAACAATATACGCCCCGGATCTTTCGATTCGGGTGCATAGAAATATTCTCCATACGAAATACGAAATGTGTACATTAAATAATAGCAATGACTTACCATCGTGTCTAAAATGGTCTATTTCATATTGCGATGGACTTCTATCTAATATTTTACAAAAGAATGGGTTAGATAGTCTCGTTTACCCCAGACTCTCGCTCTCGAGACTTTGCCCGAGCGAGAGTCTGGTCTGATTCCTATTTAATTTTTGTAATTTCAAATCGAGGCTTACCGAGAAATCGGTATGGATTTTCATTGGCTGATACATTATCTTCGATCCTAAGATCTGTATTCTTTAATAAGTCAGAGGCTGCGCCTTTGCTTTTATCTGGTTTTATGATAAAATACCTCTGTCTGATTTACAAGGAACAAAAAACGCACATATCTTTGTTTAAAAAGTAAATTCTCACATGAAGTCAGAGGCTGCGCCTTTGCTTTTATCTGGTTTTATAATAAAATACCTCTGTCTGCTTTACAAGGAACAAAAACGCACATATCTTTGTTTAAAAAGTAAATTCTCACATGTATTTTCATGGGAGTCGCCATCTTGTTAGCCGGGTTAGCGACCTCTACTGGTTACAAAAATTAAATAGGAATCAGACCAGACTCTCGCTCGGGCAAAGTCTCGAGAGCGAGAGTCTGGGGTAAACGAGACTATGGGTTAGACTCCTGGGGTGGGTCATTTTTATGCGCTAGGATTGATAGATCCGGGGCGTGTATTGTTTTTACCCTGTTTTTCTGTTTGGTTGTTTGTTGGTCTGCAAATTTTAACCTTCGCCATTACTTTTGAACCATAAAAGAAAGAAACTTCATTTTTGGTATGCATCCTCCACTTTTTAAGCTCTTTAAAATGACACCAAGATCGATGGCCTTCTGACCTATATGCTAAAAATAACTTTAATCTTCGCCATTACTTTTGAACCATGAAAGATAGAGACTTCATATTTGGTATGCATAATCCACTTATTAAGCCCTTCAAATGATACCAGGCCAATGACTTTTTGACCTTGCCTGTGACCTGTAATCTAAAAATTGTTTTTTCGTACCTTTGCCATAACTGTCGAACCAAAAAGATAGAGACTGCAAATTTAGTATGCGTGCTCCACTAATTTTTTCTCTTTCAAATTGTACCTTTGTCAATGACCTTCTGACCTTGACTGTGACCTTTATGCTAAAAATAGTTTTTTCGTACCTTTCCATAACTTTTGAACCACAAGAAATAGAGACTTCATATTTGGTATCCATACTTTGCTTATTTAATGAAGCTTACAGGGAATATGGCACCAAAAGGGAGTCTGGGAGCGTTTGGGGAACATCTGTAACGGTTCCCGTTACAATTAGCACTAGTTAAAGGAGTTATACATTAGAGCAATTGACTTTTTGTCAATGGTTTTTAGAATAAGTACTTAAAACTGACCTTGGAACGCCCCCCGAAAACGCGAATCTGTATTAAAGTTAATTTGTATGAAAATTCATAGATATGAAAATATGGAGCATAACCCACCCACACCGCCAAAATAATTTTTCTTTCACGTTTACGAAAGGAGTTAACGTTATTTTTCTTGTCAAGAAATTTCTGAGTTCGATTTATTTTTACTGGGGTGGATCACTCATGGAAAAAATCCTGGATCCATGTTTTTTTTTAATTTATTACCATTACACGCTTAGTTTTGACTTTCAGTAAGGCGTGGCATTCTCGACGTTACCTAATTAGCTTCTGAAATTTACACAGCTTCCCATCACTGTTGAAATATACATGTGATAGAGATGCGGCCGAATGTCAACTGGTGTAGTAAATAGCCAATTAAAAGTTCTCTCACGGCACAGAGGTGGGGCATAAGTCGTCTCATCGTTATCAACAACAATTTAAAGTTCCTGATGTTATGAATTTCGTAACCAATGGGAATCTACTAGTATTTGCTTTTACGTAGCGCCGAGAAAGTCACGCCCTACTGAAAGTCCAAAGTAAGGGTAAAATCATACTATTTTTTTTATTTTGTTATTTATTTACCTTTTTTTTTCTTTTTGACAATTCACATAAATATCAACGAAAATAGGAAATTCATTCAAATATGTGTGGCAGTTGGCAGTAAGCAGCTGACAGTTGGCAGTAAGCAGTTAACAGTTGGCAGTAAGCAGTTGGCTGTCGTATATGGCATTCCATAGTTGAGAAATATAAATTTCACATGAAAATCGCACGCTTTTGAACTCTTAAAAGTGAGTAAAAATTTTTTATTAATAATGACTCATTCTGTTCTGTGTATTTGATTGCGATAACGAATTGAAACATAGGAAAAATACTCTTAGACAAGGTTATTTTTAGCCATTGTGTATTCGGGTTAATATAAGAAAATATCTAATTTAAACTCTTTTGGTTTTTCCGTTCCATGATTGGTTGGATCCTTTATTTCCGTTTAAACACGAAAGATCTGCTTAGCAGTATAGTTCGGTGTACATTAGTTTGATCTCATGGAATATACAGGGGCGGATACAGGATTTGTGGTTAGGGGGGGCGTGGATAACTTTGTTGAGGCAAGGGGTCTGGGGGCCGCATTAAGGTCCCCAGTGGGTCCAGGGCGAAGCCCTGGTGGGGGCCCAGGTTACGAAGCCCCCGGAAGCTCCTTGGTTTTCATGTATTTTAGAGTAAAACCAGGCACAATAATAGTGCATATTTTTCAATTACTTTTGTTAAAAGTAGCATATAGGTCCAGAGGTTTGAATAATAATTGTATTGAATGTTTCTCAATTCTCATTGTATTGTAACACATGCCACTATAATAAACGATTTAATTACTTATTACTTACTAATTAATAGTGGTATTGGTTAGTGATGTACCAAAGTACGACGTGTTTAATACTAGTCATATTATATACTTTGAATGGTGGGGGACCAGGGGGCGCAGCCCCCGGAAGCTCCTGGATTTTTGTGTATTTTAAGAGTAAAACCAGGAAGAATAACAGTGGTTTGGTTAGTTTTGAACCAGGATGGTTATGTTAGACGTATATATATAGGTATTAATTAGAACTTGATTTTTCCTTTCTTAATTCTTACTGCACCCTCGTTTTTATTTAATTTCACAGATGTTGTTTACTTTTTTCTCCATTAAGAATATAAACGAAGTTGATCATATACAATTATGAAAATTATTTCAGATAATTTGGGAAGGTAGATGTACATTTTAAATTTTAATTAAGTATTTTAAAATGATAGATAATTATTTAGAAATATTCTGTATAAAATTATTGTCATTATGGACTTTTAACATAAAATTAAACAATATATTTGTATATTCCACACGGGCGTCGGAACCGGGAGGGCTGGGGGGGGGGGGGCTTAGTCCCTTTTTTTTGTTGGTTTAGCCCCCCACCCCCCTTTCAATTTCCTTCCGATGCTTATGTTCTATTCAAAACACGCTTATATTAACTTGTACAGTTTGACATTGATCAGTATTGAAAAAGTAATTTTGGATTTATC
The DNA here is from genome assembly GCA_003671525.1 of Saccostrea glomerata. Taxonomy (NCBI): domain Eukaryota; kingdom Metazoa; phylum Mollusca; class Bivalvia; order Ostreida; family Ostreidae; genus Saccostrea; species Saccostrea glomerata. The sequence continues at coordinate 1,263,840 of PRKT01000092.1, read as the reverse complement.
ATGTTTATTTACCACTTTGAAATAGGTATACAGTTTATTATACCTTATAGTGTTTAACCATTTGTATATTCCCACAATAAAGGGGAAACATTTGAACTTTTTTTTCTCCATTTTTGGGGAAGAAAAAACAGAGTACGTATATATATTTAAATAATAACCCGAACAGCTTACAAGCTGATAAAATAAAAATAATTATGAGGACTAGTTATTTATTTTAATTGATTTATTTTTGAAATTATTGTTCATTATATAATCCGTATTAAACAGCAAACATAGTATCATGATTCTTATGCATCCCTTATGAACCTCGATCATTTACTGTTGTCGCTATTTTTAGAAAAGGGTATTCCCATCAGGCCATTAAGCACGGCTACCTTTAATTACAATTTTGACAAGTCAAAAATAAGCACATAATTCATTTATTTAAAGAACACATGTACAGAACTATACGTTTCTCTTAGAATCGTTGTAATTATTTGTTCTTAACCTTCCTGATTAAATAACATGGGAAGTAATTTCTGACGCCAAATCAGACATTGCCCACGTGCTGTGGTTTGTTTAGTAAATAGAAAACCACAATGAATATTGTCATCTATTTGAAAAAATGTCTTGATAATCCTATGAGTTAGTTTAAAAGATAAGATAGTTTTATTACTAAACAACTTACTAAAATCATATTGCTGACATAGGTGAATTAAAATACTTACCACGCTGTTTTGCTTCTGAATCGATTTGTTTATAAATAAATCTGACGAGCGATCATGGTACAAAAAATGTATGGGTGCATTTTAGTGCCACAAATTTATTTTTGAACGCTGTTTTCAATTTTTCCTGATATAATATATCACACTTCGCAACTTAAACATAAAATTAAGAATTTTTACCCTCTCTAAAAGTTTCCTCCTCTCCCAATTTAAGAGAGTGCCCTGAAGTATGGCGGCCAGTTTTGGAAACCAAGTCGTCATATATTTGAAGGTTCAAACATGATTCAAATAAAGAGGGTTTTTTTCAATTTTACTTAGGAGGAAGGAGGCAAAACATTTTAATTAATTATGTAATTGTTACATTAAAAGTTTACACTTTATCAAGTTAAACTTATCTATAACAGTAGACTGTTATAGATAAGTTTAACTTGATAAAATCTAAACTTTTAATGTAACATAATTTTTAATATTTGGGAGATTGAGAATAAATGCAACATTTACAGATAAATTTACTCATTTAATTCGAATACATTTAATTATTTACTTCATAATTACGCCAATAAAGTCTGAACGATTGAATCTTACCAACTTCCCCTATCTAAGTGTCAGATTTGCATGTTTAAAAAATCTTATTTTAAAAGAAGGAATGAAATAATTATAATTTGAATATATTGGAAAATGTAGGTCTAGAATTAAGTATACAATTCATGTAAGTGCAATTTCATTAAACATTATACGAGTACTGTAAATTATGTGCTGGTTGCTATTATAGGAAGCAATGAAATAGAATCTACACTCTTCGAGATTCTTCATCTAAATAAGAAATATCTATGAAAATATATATGTATTTGTATGTATGCATTCTTTTTAAATGTAAAATCATACATACTTGTCTTACAATGGTAATTATTCTTGCTATTATCTAGCATTTTTATTTAAAATGCATAACTTTAAGCTCATTTTTAAATACTGTAAATAATTTTTCTGAGTAATTCTTTTAACATTTCGAACATCTAGTAGGGCTAAAGAAAACGGTATAGTTTTAATATTACTGGTATTTGAACCTTTATTTACCTGGAATATGAAAAAGGTGACAGCTATGCGGTCTGGATCGTTGAATCTTCTTGCCCTTACAGTAAACCCTTTTTCTCACATAATCTCCTAATACTAATTGTAAAGCCAGAAAACCTTATTTTATTTGAAATTTTCTTTCAGATAATACAAGACTGGTATATAGACAACATGCAGCGCCACAGATTTTTAAATGTGTACTTTTGAAAAAAATTTATACACGTAACAGGCGAATGCTGTAAACCAACAAGGAATATTCGCGGGTTTCTTGATATACATGTATATCCATTGGCGAAAATAATTGCCATGAACCGTCTTTTCTCTTTGTTTATGTAGAAAATGTTTCTTACGAGTAAGTCGCGAAAATTAAAAGGCACCGACTACGAAAGCCCAGAAGGCTCATTCGAGATTCAAGGTTCGAAATTCGAGATTCGAAATTCGAGTTTCGAGATTCAAGATCCAGATAAACCAATCAAAAGCTCCGAAAAGGCTCATTCGAGATTCAAGTTTCGAAAAACGAGATTCGAAATTCGAGTTTCGAGATTCAAGATCCAGATTAACCAATCAAAAGCAGGTCCAAGATTTGATTACTCCCCTTTATTATGATTTTATTATCAAGAAATCGTTTAATATATAAATAACAAATAAGTCATTCAATGAAAATACAATGCAAGAAAGAGTGTTATATATATTAGAAGGGAATTTAAATAATCATTGGATTTTTGATCAGCAAGGTATACTTCGATTTATAGTATTGCTTCTTAAATATTAAAAAGAAATATATATATATTTGTATTGTCTACTTTGTTAACAGGGTTCATGACATATAAATAAAGTCATGAATACGTGTCAAGTCTTTAAAGATTAACAATAACCCCACCCCTACCCAGCCCGCCTGCCCATTTTTCAAAATACACTGAAAGGCTTGAAACTTGAAAGACGACGTAGTATTGATAAATAAAAATCGCTTTCGTTTTCCTGATAGAGGAAATAAATAAAAATTAAGTAATTAATTAATTACCTTCGTCTAACGATTCGATTTCTTACATTAATTAAAAATTATGCTAAAATATAGCTTGGCAATATGAATTAAAATAAATGCGGCATTTATTTTATCTTATATCAAATAGTAGATGAGTCTAAATTAGATCAGAACTATATAGCGTTATGGTGTTATATTTTAGTCTCTGACCATTGCTTTATGGCCAAAGACTAAAATACACTCTTATAAAACCTTACATTACGCTACAGTTCGATTCAGGAGTCAAGATTCACTTCACAAATGTACCCTTTAGAAAAGTAATGAAATTTTATTGTGCAGTGTAGGTACGATTCATAATATTTCATATCTAATTATGATCAAATGCAACATTCTCAATCAGCTATGTTCTGATGAAATAAAATTAGTTGACCTACTTCTACCGCAACTCAACGGTAAGACCATATAATATTCCATATATACGTATTTACTATTTTTTTTAAATTAGAAAAATAAGATTATATATATATATTTTTCAAAAGGTTATCCAAATTTTATTTTTATTTCGTTTTAATACATAATTTTTTTTTTCTTGCATTATCATTTTAGCAAATGATCCATTTGTTATATATAGGATCTCCCATGGTTTGTGGTTTGATATGATTTTTATCCAACGAGTTGTGTGTTTTCTATCCCCGAGCCTTGGCGAGGGGATAGAAAACACACAACGAGTTGGATAAAAATCATATCAAATCACAAACCATGGGAGATTCTTTTTATCACATATTTTTATTCACTATAAATGTGTATTTTGTCGTTATTTCTAATTCAAAGTTCCTTTTCGGTTACCTCGGACCAAATAGCGTAATAAATAAAATTACGCTGTATGAAATAGTTCGTATAAATATAAAAGAAAGAAACTATTTCAGCGCTTATTTTTTTTAATTCATGAATGAAATCTTGTTAAATTACATCAAATAAAGTGAAATTTGACAAATTAAGTCATTCTCTCCATCATACACATGTATTTGTTTATTTACATTACGTCACGCGGCGTAGGAATACATAGTGTTGATACGAAAACGATATCACATGAGCTATATCAACGGGATAAAGGGGAAAATATGTGATAAAAATATATTCTACGATTTTTTGATAGTAAAAACGTAACAAAGGGAAGTAATCAAAAGTTTATGATTTGATCTTGAATTTCGAAACTCGAATTTCAAATCTCGAATTTCGAATCTCGTATTTCGAAACTTGAATCTCGAATAAGCCTTCTGGGCTTTTGTAACCGACTGATTACAAACCGACGAATCGCGAATAAAAGATGACATGAATAATAGAAATAGTGAACTTACGCTATATTTATAAGAAAATATAAATTGATTGTAATACAGATTTGTTACAGAATAGAACTTCAAGACAATTTAAAGTAAAAACAAATTGTGCAATATCAAATATGTTTTGTTCTTGTACATATTAAATCATTTACATGTATTTTAGAAATGTATGCATAAAATGCATTAAACCTTTTAAGACTACTGCTAAATAAAAATTAAATAAAATGATAAAAGTTTTTTTTTCTCTGTTTAGGTCATTTACCTATACTGGTAAGTCTAACTGTACCTCTTAGAGGGCTTCTTGATATTGATTGTGATTACTTGATGTTGGTTGAATTCGGTAAATATGACTCTTTGGAAGGAAACATTAATTGGACAAGTAAAAATACCAACATTTTTAATTACTGTATGCAGGGTTATCCCCCCCGTGTTATTTTCGTCCTTTTGCACTTTTTTTTTCACAAATTTGCCCCGTTTTCAATTCAACCAGTCCCAGTTCTGTTTAAGAATATATACAGTACTGTGTTCCTTGAATTCGCCCCATTTTAAAGAAATTAAATCCGCATGCTTACTCTCGTTTCCCATCTACATTTTGCAACCATTCAATTCAATATAAATGGCAATTTGGCCATAAATTCTTTCTTTAATGCAAAGAATAGTTCAATAGAAATTGAGTTTCATTGAAATCGGATTTCAAGCTTCACCATATTTTGAAATAGTTTTGTATATGATCAAATGTTCCTTATATCTTTTCTTATGTTTCAGGCAAATGAATAAAACATAAATATATTAACAGAATACAATGTTTCAGTTGTAAATCGCTTTGAAATTGATGGAAAATCAACATTTTTGTCGTTTTTGTCAATAATCATATGTCCCCCCCCCTCCTCTCGTGCCACACAAAAAAGCTTAGGTATGAATTTATATAACCTGTAAAAAGATATTTTTGTGTCACCGGGGGGGGGGGTGATTTTAAAAAAAATATTTTCCGTTTTCCGTTGATTTCTATAGTAAAAACACAAGTTTTACCAAAATTTTAGGATTTTCTCTCTTTGTTTTCCCAAATAAGTAATGTTTTATGAAAATCCATATAATTATCTTTAAAAAATATTTTAGGAATAAATTAAATAGCAACCCAAATTATACTGTATAACCTCGGTTGGGGCAGTTTACGCTTTATAAACCGCGAAGCGGTTTATAAAAAAGCGTAAACTGCTCCAACCCAGGTTATAGCAGTATAATTTGGGTTGCTATTTAATTCATTCCATATAATTTAATTTCCAATCATTAAAAATATATAACAAGACAATTTCTCTCGTTAAAAGGCCTTCAAATTGTGACGTAAGCAAACCAGATTATACAATTTAGATTATTTTTTTATCCATTCAAATGACGCGTTACAACTAAAATTAAATTATTTCAATATACATTAAATCTAGTTTCATATTTAAGTCTTCTAGAAACACAAATGTTTCTAAATGACTTCAAAATTCAACTGAATTTAAGGGAAAATATTTTTAAAAACTGATTGATGAGACCATATCCTCTTTGTGATAAAAGATAATTATTATACAGAGAATAACATAATTGTACCGAGGTTGACAATCGTTTTCGAGGAGGCGAAAAATTTCACTGCTGTCCTCAATTGCATGCAGTTTGCATATATTTATAATTAGAACGGCATTTTATACAAGCATTTCTGCATCGACTAACGTAATATTTCAATATCAACCAGTTTTATTAAATAAGTACCGGCATGGATTTTTTCCTCTTGTTTAAAAAAATTAAAATAATCTTTAACATGATGGAAAAATAGTTGACAGATTACGCAAGTAGCACAACCTAATGTTAGTTCTACTCAAGTGTTTCACCAGAATCCATTTTCAGTGCATTGAAATTTGGACACGGTCCAATAAGATTTATCTACTCTGATACCCATTGTGACGACATGAATCCTGCTTCTGTCTAAACACAGCCTTGTAGTTTTAATCAAACTCGACTTCTAAATTGTTCGTTTCAGCCAGCCCGTTCTGTAAGGAGCATTCTTTCAGGTTCACCTGTACAGTTCTAATTGGAATTGGAAAATAAAACCATTCTAGGAAAAATCCAATAGAATGTTATTTTAACAACAATACTTTTGCCCAGTTTAAATTTATCCACCATGATTGCTTTTATTTGTTTTTCTCGAAAAATCATAAATCATCAACAAAATAAATATTTTTAGTACAATAGAAAACCAGAAAAGGTGGTGGATGGCGCATCTGAGACAGTTCGTAGATTACTTCCACTCGAGCGTCTCATTAGTACCCTGTCACCCTGCTGTAAATTCAAAACAGCAAGATTTCCAGCGCTGTCCACATCATTGGGACCGCTAGATGTGTAGCCAAGAATGTTGAATTTTTTCAAACCGTTGACTTCTAAATACGCATAGAAAGTCGTTCTATCTGTCAGAATGAAGCAGCTGAACACATAAACCCCGCCCACTGGTGCTATGAACACTCCTGTCGAAGCATTATAAGCCCCTCCTTCGTTCGAAATTACTTTTGGGAATATAATCACATCGTTGCCATTCCATACGGCGGAGTTTCTTATTTCTTTTGATATTCCAGCTGAAAAATACACTTCCTTCCTTGTATCTGTAAGAAAAAAAAGTTTATTATAATAGCATTCTAGCATGTAGGGTTTATGGAATGAAAGCCCTTTTCATCATGCAGTATTTCTAGATTAAGTATTAAAAGGTACATCTACTAAGCATTTTTGTGTTTTCAGGCGCCCACTTTTTACTAAAATAAAGACTTATCCCCGTTTTTCTTTGATTTTGTAATGGGAAATGAATACTGCATAATATAATAAATGTAGGTATTTTTGATACATTTCACTATTTTTGTTTCATTCGTAAATTACTTTGTTTTACAGGTAGTTCTAACATATAATTGAGTGTAAAGGTGGATAATCAATGTGAGAACTAGTTTTTTTAGTTAGAAAACTTTTTATTGGTTGATACATGTATAAGAAATTGGATTTATTTGATTTTCGAGTCCTCAAAGTTGTTTTCCACAATTTATCATGCATCATGTACGCAAACATGTACATGTAAGTTTGATTCTATTGATGATAATTAGTTTTGCCTGTTAATTTTGCACCTTTAATATTAAAATCATTTTATCAATTATGATATTCTGAAATATGTGAAGACATTTAGTAATTATGATAATATTACGCGTATAACTTACCTTGCTTTTGTTGTGTTGAGAGGTTAATCAATTTTTCTTCAACCATTTTGATACGTGTGTCAAATTCCTCGACCATTTGCAATTGTTCCATTATGTGACTCTGGTTATCCTTAAAGGACTCGTACATCATCTTTAATTCTTGTTTGAGTTTCAAATTTTCCGCTTCCAGTATCTGGTCCCTCGTTTCCAGAGCCTTTAACTCCTTAGCTATGTTGACGACCTTCCTCTGCAGACTTCTACTGCTGTTTTGGTTATCCAGGACGTCCAGAACCAAGGTCTGAAACTTCTGTGCCATTGAGAAGCGAACTAAACTTTCTTGGTTTAAAATGTTTCGTAAAACGCCAGAGATATTTCCATCAGTAGTAATTGACAATAAGTTTTGGTCCACAGATGGGTCTTTATCTTGCAAAAAGTCCCACCAATACAGAGAAAAACATACAAAACAGTAACGGCAGTTATTCTGAGCAAATGTAAACTCTTTAAAAATCATAAAATAAACGGCAATCTGTATTTATACTTATAAAGTTTTTTTTTCAATTGAATTTTTCGCATGAGGAATTTTATACGAGAGAAATCTTGCAAAACCCTCATTTTTATTAGCTTAGTTTAATTTTATTGAATTAACCATGGAGATGATACCGGTATCACTTAAAGGTTCAACCGTGATAAAAAAAGTGAAAGGCAGCGTAGATTGTTTTTACACGGTTAAGTACATTACGATAACAAATGTGTGTGGGGGTCATTATTTTTTACTTAGATTCAATTATTAAATTATCTTGTTTAAATCATATCTGAAGAACGAAATAGAATGAAAGATGATGAGGTAACTTTTGAACGTTCATTCCTTATCGTTAATTACCTGAACTAAAACATCTTGAATTGATTATCTACTATCTTTCAGACACTTTTGATATGAAAGTATGTAATGTACATACTGTATCATTTATGAAATATGCGTGACTTTAATCTACCGTTTTTAATGTCCTACATAAAGCTGTAGAAGATTTCTTACTATTAATTGGCTTTAAAGTATTTTTTATATATAGCATATATTTCTGAACTCTCTTTATGCTGCACACAACTCCGATTATTTAGAACTTGTGTGAAAAAGTACATGTGCATGCTTAGATCTACAATTATTATTATTAATTCTTCTTTGAATAAGTCATTAAATAGAATGATATAAAACAAAAGCTTAGTATTTGTTTAATTTTTGATTTTTATAGTTGAAGTGTGCCTTAACTCCCTCTAATGACTCTCATATCTTTTTACCCAGATTTGTCTGTCAAAATAAGCTAGTTAAAGGCCTATGGTAGAGGCATCTAGGAGCAAAAGGTTTTTGTAAATTGTTTCTTAAAAGTAACAGTTTGGAACTAAAAATTACTTCATATAAATACATGTAAAAATATTAGTTCTCTTATCTCGAAAATCGGCACTGGGATATCCCCCGTGCACTCTTGACACATCTTCATATGTACATGTATATTAAAAAACCAAGTCAGTATATTAACGTCTGTACCTTTGAACAATCATCCCCGCTAGTTTACACTTACCACTTTATAGTACACCAACCCAATTAAGGTAATTAATTCAGATTAATTCAATAGAATTTAATGCATAATGGATCTATATGAGTTGAATACTCAGTATATCTAGACATATTTATACCTGGTTTAGTACCAGTATATAAAATCCAGGGGTGTCCTAATTTATTGTCTCATGTTCTTTGGTTATACTCAATAAAATCATGTTTTGAAAAGACAATATCAGCTTAAATATTTTTCAAATGTGTTTCTATTCATTGTGTTAACATACATCTTTCCATCATATATAACATATGAGCCTCGTCGGATAGAAATCGACCTTATCTCATGTTACGTCATAATGAGAAAAACGAAGAAACAAAAAATACATTTTTACCACTTTGTTATGAAAAGTAAATCACGTGTAAATTAATTTAACATTTTACAAACACATTTTTCATAATAATAAAAAAAAATGAAGGTTGAATGTCATCTAATCTATGCCAACTATCATATTATATTATAACCCCGTGTTGAGCCTCTACAGTGAAGCTGTTTCTATGGATGCTTGTAAACAGAGACAACTGGACTACCGAATCTGATGTTAAATAACGTAGCAGAAGATAAACATCTACGAGCAAAAGATAAACAAAAAAATAAGAGATAAAGCAAGAAATTGACAGACAAGGTAAGTACATTTTCCAGATGAGTGACCAGGTTAAAGATTTTGGAGCAGGTCCATTCCCAAGGAACTATAAGCCCTACCCTGACCAAACTTGCATGGATGATGCATCTGGGGAAGGACACTACCAGACTTGCTTCGAATGCTGGATCTGACCTACATTTTCCAGATGAGTGACCAGGTTAAAGTTTTTGGAGCAGGTCCATTCTCAAGGAACTATAAGCCCTACCCAGACCAAACTTGCATTGATGATGCATCTAGGGATGGACACTACCATATTTTCTTCGGATGCTGGATCTGACCTACATTTTCATTCCCAAGTAACTAAAATACCTCCCCGAACCAAACTTGCATGGATGATGTATCTAGGGATGGACACTACAAGACTTGCTTCGGATGCTGGATCTGACGTACATTTTCATTCCCAAGTAACTATAGGCCCTACTTGAACCAAACTTGCATGGATGATGCATCTAGGGATGGACTCTACAAGACTTGCTTCGGATGCTGGATCTGACCTACATTTTCATTACCAAGTAACTATAAGACCTACCTAAACCAAACTTGCATGGATGATGCATCTGGGAATGGACACTATCATACTTGCTTTGGATGCTGAATCTGACCTATATTTTCCATACAAGAGACAAGGTTAAAGTTTTGGGAACAGATTAATCCCAGTGAACTTGAAGCATTTGATATCTGAAGTATTAACAAATTTATGAATATTTGTTTACACTATACATGTTTTTCATGCTACATGCATAGAAATGTGTATATGCCATGTAAGGGGTTATACACAACTTGCAAGAATATTGTTGTTGGGAGAAATACTAGATATTAAGAAAATATTATGTGAGATTTGCATTACTTACACTGATAACATTCGTCGAGGTGAGCTTCGTAATCTTTCATTACCTATGTTTTTTTAATTCAGTGAGCAACATGGATGAGATTTCCGCTGAGAATCCTAGCCCTGGGATCAATGAGTTTGAGGAGGAATCTGCGCAATTCTTTCATCAATATGTCCCTAGATCTCCAATTCCGTCAACATCAAATCGCTTTGAAAATGACAATGAAGACGCCATAGAAGTTAACGAAGAGATCATTAGATACAAAGTAAGCGTATACTGCACAGAACAGTCTGTCAAGTCAGCCCCAGAACAAAGTGATGAAACCAACGAGGAGAGGAAGTACAGAGATAGAATTTTTGAAAGCGGGTGCGGGTGCTCTGGGGAGTGTTTTGATAAAATGTCCTCATTTAAAGAACAGGCTTACTTACAGATTTTGAAGCTAAGAGAGTATACAAAGAGTGAGAGAGACGTTTACATTCTGTCCAAACTAGAAGACCAACTTATTTTTACAGATGGCAACATAAACGGAGGGAAACGATAAAGGCAACGATTTCATTATTGTTTTCAGGGAGTGGAAATCTGCGAGAGTACATGGAGATCTTTATTCGAAATTGGGCGTTCAGAATTTAAAAACTTGAAAATGCAATTGAAGGAAAATGGCGCAACTCCACGTGTTCATGGACTACACAGCTAATTGTGCCACGTACGTTTCACGTATGTTAAACGTATGTGACACATACGTGACTTCACGTACGTTTTCCATGAAAAAAATACCACGTACGTTATACGTATGTTTTCACACGTGTGAATATCATGCGTGTCACGCATGTTAAACGTACGTATTGCCCACCATACGTTACACGTATATTGCACACGTACGTTACTCATACGTTTCACATATGAATAACGTACGTGCAACGTGTGTGTAACATATGTTTCTCATAACATGTTTAATGGGTTTATTATTTGCACTGCTCATATTGTAAATGTATAAATACCATACAAAAATGTGTCAAACCATGGTTAAACACGTTTTGAACATTTTTTCACATATTGTAAACGTTGGTGAAACAAAAATTACGTGCAATTTAAATATTCAATTCATGCATTTGAAATAATTTCTCTCAAAGGCTTATTTTCTTTTCATCTGTTGAATGATCCACTTTCTGGTTATCCTTCACTTTAAATTTCCTGATCCTATTTGCTCTTGAAGCAATCACAACAAAAGACATATTTAGATTTAAGCCAAATTTAATGTTGAGTATGTTAACATCAATTCATTCTTCTCCAGTTCTCTTTTATCTGTAAAGAAAAAGAAAATATTAAATGCATGGAATAAGGGAAAACCCATTTTTTCCC
>PRKT01000092.1:1218437-1245871 GCA_003671525.1 Saccostrea glomerata | reverse complement strand
AATTTTTGTCGAAAAACATTGCAGAGTTATTTCTTGTTTCTTTGAAAGATTTCTACAAACTGAAAGTCTGATATATGCTTTACGTTATTATTTATTTATTTATTCGGCAATATTCGCGCAAAGGACATTGGGTAGTGCAGGAATTCTGGGAATGTTCCACAGAGAAATTTGGCTGACGTATGTACAGATTTCAATCCGAATTTTCTCTGTTCTTACACGTTAGTCTATTGAGCTCGCTTCGCAAGCGTCGCTTCGCTGCGCTCGCTATTAACGAAAAATAGTTAGTTTTGGAAGTCAGTCATACTTTTATACAAAAAGTTCCTGTATTTTAAGTGAAATTATGTAGTCCCTAGCAACAATAAATGTTTAACGCATTGGTTTTTTTTTTCTCTTTATAGCAAAAACTAAATGATAATTTGATTAAAAAATTAAATTTGAAATAAAATAAAAAGGATTGGATTTATAGTCAACCTACATTTAACATACATGTATGTAATAATATGAATTTACAAAATATACAGCCTTCTCATTCTCAAACATAGGTTTTCACACACATGTAAAACACCTTTTTAAATGTATATGTAACATATGCCTGATAATACACATACTATATTCATCAACATATGTAATGAGAGCTTTAGAATACAAGTTAACCATAATTTATTTATGTACTATAGTATATTTAATGTGTGGTTTATAATGCACATAAACTATATATATACATGACATTTGTGCTTTATAAAACACATGTAAACCATGAGTTCATTAACGTACGTGTAACATGTGGTTGACTATACACATGTAAACCATGTGTTAATTAACGTACGAGTAACATGTGGTTGACTATACACATGTAAACCATATGTTAATAAACGTACGTGTAACATGTGGTTGACAATATACATGTAAACCGTACGTTTATTAACGTACGTGTAACGTATAGTTGCACATAACATATGTTACACGTACGTTTCACGTACGTAACACATACGTGTATTCCAAACATACGTTTAACGTACGTTATGTGAAACGTATGTAATCACACATATGTTATACGTACGTTGTACCACATACGTGAAACGTATGTTTGTAATACACGTATGTGATACGTACATTTCACATACGTGATACATGTGTTATGTGCAACCATATGTAACACGTACGTGGCACAATTAGCTGTGTAGTAGGGAAAAAAATCCAACCATGGGCACCCATTTGCTGTCGTGGAAGCTGCTATTTTGTTTTTGAAGAGATATGCAGATCAGTATGGGTTGACTTTACCTGCTGCACCAAGAGCCCGTGATAACACGCCACCAGTTCTATTACCATGCAGTGAAAGTAAAACGTCGATTCACATGAAATATAAGAAGGCTTGCATAGAAACTGGAAGTCCTTACATGGAATTAACGACTTTCAAAGGAGCATGGAACTCCTGTGTTCCGTACATACAGTTTATCAAGCCGAAAACAGACCTATGTAAGACTTGCCACGATCTCAGGGAGGACATATCTGGTGCCTTCGGAGAAGAAGTTAAATTACAATTGACACAACGCCTTTTACTTCATGTAGAAGGGGCGAAACGGGAACGTGATTTTTTTAAAACTATGCACAGAAAATGCAAGAGTCGAACTGAAACATGTTGGAAAACCTCATGGAAAATTCCTGCAGCCCTGTTTCATGCCCTTTACCAACGTCCATTACACGTTTGACTTCTCACAATACGTTACTGTACCACATTCATCTCAGCAAGTCGGTGCTCTTTTCTTTCTCCAACCGAGAAGAATCCAAATTTTTGGGGTTTGTGATGAGAATTTCCCTATGCAGACAAACTATCTAATCGATGAGAATGAAACAATTGGAATAAATGGAAGCAAAACACACGGGCCGAATGCAGTTCTAAGTATGGTGCATCACTATTTGAATGCCAATAGCTATGGAGAGATAGCCTGTCATCTCCATGCTGGTAACTGAATATGGCAAAATAAAAATAAAACCACTTTGCACTATCTGGCATGGCCATGCTGCACAGGTCGAAACAAAGAAATCCAGCTACATTTCATGATTGCTGGACACACAAAATGTCTATGTGATTCCTGTTTCGGAATGATAAAGAAGAAATTCCGCAGGTCGGAGGTTAACGGTATACAGGAACTGGAAGCAATGGTTGAAAATTCTGAAAAATGCAACACCGCGGTTCGATATGGAGGACAAGTTAACGGATTGCAATGGTTTGGATGGGATGCTTTCTTCAACGCCTACTTTAAACCTTTAAAAGGCATCGGAAAATTCCATCACTTCCGCTTTTCTGCCGAAGAACCATGTGTTGTTTATGCCAGAAATTCGCTTGAAGGTCCGGAAGTGCGAAGAAATCTTTTAAAAGAGAAGGTGAACATAGATATAGTCATCAGTGGATTTCCAGAGGGGATCGCTCCAGCTGGACTCTCAGTTGAAAGAAGAAATTACCTTTTCAATGAGATCAGAGCTTACGTAAAAGTGCCGTACAAAGACTTAACATGTCCGGCATTCAATTTCTGGTTCCTGATCGATGCTAATCAATCTAAATTGACATGTACATACGAATAAAGTTAAATTTTATGATTTTTTGCAGAGATTTTCTGTAGTGAATGAAGTAGTATTGAATGTGAAATATTTAACTCATTCTGTATTGTGACGTCACCAAAAAAGCGATAAATTATCATGATTTTTCCTCAAACATATGATGTTTAAACTTGAATATCTTTGTTATTTTTTAAGATATCAATATTCTGTCTTTTGATTTTAGTTACTTACAGCCACGGCAGTTGGAATACCGGTATACTTAGATCTAAAAATCATAAAATTTGCCGATAAGGTCGATTTCTATCCGATGAGGCTCATATATATGCTACTGTTTTATACCCCTCCTTCCTTTACCTCATTATAACATAAACACAATAATAATATGTTGACATTGTTATCCATATATCTTGTGAATATGTTATATGAATCCAAGCATGTAATAGAAACAAATCAAAATATCTACCAAAATATTCCTAAAACTACATGCAATTATACGGTTCACATGGATAAGCAAATGCAAAAAAGAACGGACAAAATGCAATCAGTACTTAAAACATTATTTTAGTTTAAAATGAACATACCTAAGTAAACAAATGATTATGAACTTGAGTCCGTCTCCATAACAGACAGACAGACATGACAGACAAGGAAATTTACATATATTAAAAATAATTATAAATGAACTTACAAGGTAACATGTATGGGACTAACAAATAACTTCAAATTTTAATATCTTAGAATAATTAAATAATCCGACTTAACTCAATATGAGTTAAGTCCCGTTATGGAGACAAATAGAGATAAAAAGTTCAGGGGAGATAACTCTCACTAAAATGCACTGACTTCATTTAGTCACATCCATTACGCATGTGCATTTGCTCTTCCTTTCCATCTTCCATCATCCATTGAAGCTCAGCATCGAGTTTAGTCTCAACAATATTCATCTTCATCTTGTGTTCCTTTGACCATCCAACGTCGGAAATATGAACATAACCAGGGCAAATAGATCCTGGACTAAGGACCAATCCATATTACCCGATGTGTGAATATTATCATAGCATATCTAAAGTATCAACATCCCCAACGACGATATTAACCACGTGTGCAGCAACCACCGCAGTAGATGAACTCTTGTTTGAGAACATGACCTCAGTGTATTAATACATTGGCGAAATCGAAACCAACTTATCGTTGTTATTGAAACCAACTTTTACAAATGGTGCCCACATACATTGGACATTACCAATAGCCACCATGCAGTGATCACGTGCCTCTTAGATGATCGGTGTCACATATCATCGGGTTCGGACTGCAAAATATTCCATGCATCATGGATTCCGTGTAAACATCATTTATTGTAAAACAGTGATTACATTTTGTGGCAACTTCCTGTCACAGTCTATTAATACATAGATGTAAATACCCCGGCGGAACACAGGTAATACATGTGACTACCTGCAGCTGCTGACCGGGATGACATACCTACTAACCTGGAGCGATAGCGCCCCACAGGTGATTGTGGTGGGAACAGACCTCTTAAATTGGTACCAACAAGAGTGAATGCCACATAAAATGAATGAATTCAAGTTCTAGCTCAGACCAAAATCTATCTGGCTCCCACCCTGGAAGATAACAACATGGAGATAATACCCCCAGAGACAGGGTACAAGACTTGTCTTTGGTACCCACAAAGATCAAGCTGGTCCCTCAGGTACCGCTGAGGTAACCCCAAATTAATCCTCCCCAGTCCTGTGGATAGATTACCCAGAGTTTAGAGCCAGACATGAGAGAATTGTTCATTCGTGGTAATCTCCAAATTCCGCCAAATGAACTTGTCTGTAGTATATAAGTTCACCCACTACTAACGCGCTAGATGTATACATATATATACTTATGAAAGTTTCTAATTCATTACATTTCACCCACCCGACTTGTAAATTTCAAATTTTATGAGTGTTCATGTTTAATAGACACTAAATAGATAGTTATGCACCGGTATTGATATATCGATTTGTTTTGGTCCTGTCTGTTTATCTGTTTGTCTGTCTGTTGTCAACTTTAATGTTCGCCATAACTTTTAAACCATAAGTGATAGAAACTTAATATTTGGTATGCATACTCCACTGCTTAATATCTTTCAAATGACACCCAGTTCAATTATCTTGTGACCTTGACTGCGACCTATATGCTAAAACTAGCTTTAAAAAAATTCTTCAAAACTATTTAACCATGAGAGATATTTTCTTCGTATTTGGTATGCACACTCCACTAATTTTTAGAGTGTTTCACAAGCACATCTTGTTTCTTCATGTAATCAAGACTCATGCAGCTTAGATTAAACTTATATCAGATCAATAAATTGCTTTAGATTAATCACTTGCGACAAAAGCAAGCACATATTATACTATTAAAGCATAATGATCTAGACGAGATGCCTGGGTCATTGAAACCAAAATGTACCATAATTATTTTTTTTTTAATCTTTTTTTATTAAATTGAGGGTTTTCCCCTCCAGGACAAATGATGTCACTTTGGGTAGCTCAGTATCCTATTAATCCCATTATCCAAGACTACACACACTCTATGGATTCCTACTGCCCACTTGTTTGATAATTTGTTCAGAAAGGACCTTTAATGCTAGTGCTGAAAAGAATGTGATCTAAAACAGCATTTGTTCATGTTACAGAAATGAAAAGCAGATTTTTAAGGCACTTGTCAAAGTTCAAGTACATTGTCTACATTCACTGGCACTACCTGAAATTTTTGCTACCATAAACTAACACTGTATAATTTATAAATATTTAAATACTGAGTAAATCATGCAAGGCCCTATACCAAGCTTTAATCCATGGCTTACATATTGATTTTATTTTAATAAGTCGCTTGCCCACGGGAAAGTGGTTGATACAATTTCACTAGTCAAGGCCTAAAATTCACTGAGCCCGGTCGTCGGGCAATGAAATTTTTCATCCCCCAAATAATGCGTTAGTAGTTAGTAGTTAGGGTATTACCATTGAAATGTACCAAAAATTGGCCATGGCTAGGTAGTTTAGACTCTATTTGTTATTGTTTTGTCCATCCATCTAGCTTAATGATGCCACTGTGACATTGTTGGAAAGGTGTGGACCAATCATTGATCAAACAATCAGTACGAAAAAAGTCAGTCAGAATTTGACTTATATTTTATTTGCAGAAAAGGTCGCCGATCGCTGTTTCACCAAAGATGCAAAATGTTGAAGAATTAAATAAAAAGGCGCTGTAATCAGAGAAACCAAGTTACAAAAATGAACGGAGACTCCTCAACTTACGTATGTATCAACAGAGGTTGATAAATGAAAAGAGGGATAATCGCAGTTTCATACCAATACAGGGCTGTATGCCTGTAGTACTTACTACACTTTGATCAAGCCTACCTTTCGAGGACTTTCAAGCTGTATACAAAGACAGCCAATGTTAAATCAAATTCAGTCTTAATAAACATGGATTTTTCTATTATTACACTGTATTTATGTAATGAAATAAAAAAAAAAACCGTTTTATGGCGCATCATCCATCTGAACCATTTGAATGTATCACAAAAAATATTTTAAAGTACTTTATGATGATAATTACAAATGGATAAGTAAAAGGGATTGAACTATGTTTGCGTTTTTTCTACTAAAAAGAGGAGGACTGTCGTCTAATCCTTTTTTTATTTTTAATATATTTGTTTTTGTGTCTCTATTAATGTTATTCTTTAATAAATATTCTAAATATTCTTTGAAATCAAAACGTAATCTATTTAAAATAGATATCAATATTTCCACATAAAATAATTAATATATAAACATATTATTATATTTATTTTAAGAGATGTGAACAATAATTTCCATTTTGTAAATTTAACATACCAAAAATATGTATTGTTATAACTTGCCGGTAACAGTCAAAGTCTCTCAATGACACCGTGGCCGAAAAATAATAATCATGAACTCGAACTCTTACGTGAAAATGCAAAATTTACTTAACATAAAATTAATCTTAATATGTCTTTAATGGTTTTAACAATTCTTTAATTAGTACAAGTAATACAAACAGTAGTACAACAATATCACTATAATCCGTATATAAATGAAATGAAAACGTTGGAATAAATTTTCAGATATTAACTTCTCGTCTAAAAAGATAAGCTGGGATTATCTCAGACAGAAAGAATCTAAAATAAATAAAAAATGATTGTCTGTCTGTAAAAAAAAAACCCTGCATTTAGTAGGCATTTCAAAGAGAAAAAAACATACTCCCTTCATTTTGTTTTTGCAAAATTGCGTAACACTCACCATTGCTTGAAAGTAAGATTTTAACAATAAACCTTATTTGGAGAGATGTAAGGAACTATTAGGAACTATAAGAACTATTTTGCGACCCTTAATTAAAGCAATCGTGATGAAACGCAATAAAAAATTGTGCTCTCGGCAATGAGACTTCTTTTAATTGGATACAAATATAAAGGATATTATAATTAAAGATACTTTTCGAGACGTGTGGGTCTTTCTCAAAGCTATATCATTTCGTGTCTTCTGCTTGCACACCAAGAGATCACATTACTCGTCGTCTGTCTGTTCGTCTGCCACACCTTGTACCAAAAGAACTGTAAGAGACATGGACCTGATATTTTGCATATTCATTTCACTTTTGACCTTTGACCTACTTTACTAAAAAGTTAAAAGTGAAAGAATAAAAAATATTGCTTGACATTTAAGCGGTTATTCTGTGTTATTTAGCATGTGCACTGATTGTCGATTGTCATAAAACATTATGTAAAATACCAGCATTTTAATTCACCTGCCCTTTGACCTATCCAAAATAGAATACCCTGGACAATTTAATTTACAAGTTTAGAATTCTGTTCGACGAGTGTTGATAGTTAACATTTATACATGTGCATGCGTTACTTGAAAAAAAAAACTCTTGTTTTCTGTGTAGTGTCCACTCATATTTTAAACACATACTTACTTTTGTCATCCACTTATTAGCAAAAAAAAAAACACACACACACAACAAAAGAATATTTTTTAGTCATAAAAATGTCATACAATATAAATTTAGTATTCTATTTGTCTTGTAGAAAATCTGGTCCTCAGCTAAATTAAAGTATTCAGTGATTTCATATATAATATATAAATCATATCGTAGACAAATCTGTTGATAAACTTTCAATAAACACTAAAGAAATCTATACTTTCAAGTAGCAAACTCCATTGTTGTTAACCAAAATAGGAAAGATCTTAAATAAGTTGTTGAAATATCTTTATTTACTATGAATAGCAACTTTTCTACGTCTTTCTGAAAGTGTCATCGCATTCACTGTACTTACTTAAATGTTTCAAAGATTCCTTAATTATGAATCTGAGTATTTACTCTTTTAAAGAAAGGTAAATGTCTAAGTATCAACTAAAATCAAAGGGTTTTTAGTTAATGCTTATAGAATGCGTGTATCAGGTACTTGAATTAAGTATGACTATGTTTTAATCAATAACAGTCAATCTATTTTTATTTGCCAAAATGTATCAATAATCAAGGTTTTACAATAATTTACTGTCGACCAAGTTTTGAACATATCAGCATTTTCTGCATAGATTAAACCAAAAAAACTAGTATTATAACAATTAAATACTAAGAGACTTTTATAAATAATGTTATTTGTGACTTTATAAATAATATGTTTATTAACTTTAATGTTTATTTCATGTCATGATTATCCTTCTTTGTTACAATGAAAAGATGTCGCTTTAATTTACTCAAGTGATTATTATACTTCTATGTAAACCATGATTTTTGTTAATTTGTTAATCTGTTGGCTCGCGTTGTTCTGAATAAGAACCATAGTTCCTGCATAAGGAAATAGATGTCAAGTGAAAGTCCTGAATATGGCAAACATTCCTGACTAAGGAAAGATAAAAGATTACGGTTTTTATCCTGAATAAGGATACAAATGAATTTATGCTGTGCCTTGCAGACGCCATATGTTTGAGGAATGATGGACTTCCAAGAAATTTTATAAAACTACAACATCTTTTATTCCTAAGAAATAAGAAATCAAAGAACCCCGTAACAGTATCCTTATGGTAAATGACTTAATTATATTAATTATATATGCTGATCGAAGAATTTAACTAAAATTATTTTGAAACACTACACATTTTTTTGGTTTTAATTTGTATTTTGATGAATGGTAAAAAAATTATTTTGAAAAACTACACATTTTTGGTTTTAATTTGTATTTTGATGAGTGGTATAATAAATTTCAATGTTCCAATTAATTCCAATAGATCCATGAGCAAGCATTTTATCCTCATTACCAGTAACTTTAACACATGATACACTGTTATAGAGTTGTGTCTTTGTCTTAATCCTAAAACACATATTTTACTTGTTCACATTTAAAGAATGTGTGATAATAGTATACTAGAATATTTTGAGGTTAAGAAGTCAAAATGGAAGTAATAATGTTATGTTTTTATGCGTCCTGATCGATAGATCCGAGGCGTATATTGTTTTTGTCCTGTCTGTTTATCTGTTTGTCTGTTTATATGTTTGTCTGTCTGTTGTCAACTTTAACCTTCGCCATAACTTTTAAGACACGAAAGATAGAGACTTTATATTTAGTATGCATACTCCACCAATTATGTACTTTCAAATGACACCAAGGTCAATGACCCTCTGATCTTGACCGTGACCTATATGCTAAAAATAGCTTTTTCAAACTTTCGCCATAAATTTTGAATAATCAAAGGAGATAGAGACATCATATTTGGTATGCAGACTCCGCTAATTTAATTCTTTCAAATGACACCAAGATCAGTGACCTTGTGACCTTGACTGTGACCTATATGCTAAAAAAAAGTTTTTTCGAACTTTGTTGCCTTCGGGCGCATAGTGTTTCACAAACATATCTTGTTTTTTTTATACAAATACATGTATATTGCTTAATTGAAAGGCGAAAGACATGAAACATCTTATGACCGCGGTTCTTACACCTAACATTAAGATATTTTAGCAAAGTTATAGGAAAATAGTGCAATCTGCATTTTTTACATGTATTGATTGTTATTACACAGACAGGATATAATAATAGAATATGTCTTAATTAAAAATGTTGGCATAATCAAATCAGTGTTCGGTTAGACTTCGGCTGCAAATGAACTTAATTAATTTTGAGAAACGTTTGGATAAAATTATGTCCCTTAGACTTAGACCAATCATTTGGGGGAGGAGTCATAAAACCCCTGTCACACCGGGTCTGCGTCCTCACGGCGATCTCGTCAAATAGTGTGTTCTCGTCTAATAGTGTGACTTTTTGTGATAAATCGTACTTAGATGTTTAACATCTTTTCTCTGATGTTCATATTTGTTTACTGGTAATTGTGGACAAGATATTTTTAAAATCAATACACCAGTAATAAATATTTTTATTACAAATAAATAAACTTTTCTCAAAGCTAACATAGTCGCCGAATGTACATGCACACGATATGATTTTCGGGGTTTTGATTATCATTGTTTATCTCTGGAGCTGACTTTTAATTGATTTTTAAAATTTCTGCAAATGAAAAAAATTGTGAAATAATGAGCAAGCTCATTTTCAAAAAGTTGAACTCACAAACATTTAATCAATGGAATCATATGGATATAAATTGTAATTTGTCATTCCATGCTGTCCTTTTTTTTTTCTCAATATTATCCCCCTTTCTGCACATTATGAAATTCAATTCTATTCAATCTTACGGTCCACTTACATGTACATATTCTGATAGAACAGGAAAAACACTCTGTTTTCTCAAGTAGGAGAATTACCTACAAAAATTTTATAATCTAAAATAATGAATAAGCCTTGTATGTATTTAGTTCCAGAAATATTAATTTCTTTTTTTTTCGGAATCGTTCGTGTAACGTGATCGTTCGTGTAAGTTGTCAGCAATAACGTTGCAGCCACTGTAGCGCGCCGTGAGATCGCCGTAAAAAAGCGTCGGTAGCCGTAGGAACGCCGTGCCATCTTCACATTGTGAAGATTTTACAGAAAACTGTGCAATTTCCCTGCGATTGCACGGTGATTTTAAAAAAGTTAACAAAGTATGACTCCGTGTGAACGCAGCTTGGTGTGACAGGACCTTATAATTAAGTGTTTTAAAAATAACTCTTGTTTAAGTTTATAATGGTTTTAAGTCTTGTAACTTTAGACGCCGTTATGGTTCAATAATAGAATCACTCAATATTATTTCTTTTAGACGGTGAAATGTTGCTTTTTTTACCGTTGATTCGGCAGTTTACTTGCAACAGGGGATGTGATCCGACCTACCGGATCACCACTGCATCAATACCACATATCTTTAAGACTGATGTTCTACGTTCCATGATTTTTTTATCATTAGAGACCATAAAAGCTTCTGTAAGGTCTGTATGTTTGTAAATATTTTTATTGTCTTTTTTATTTTTAATTTACTTACATATTTTGATGTCAAGAATCCCATGCTTTAAATCTAGATGTATTTTGGCATTTTGGGGGGTCTCCGAAGTGTGGGTTGAACAATAAAGGGGAAAACCGCATGCTTAAAATTGAACTACAAGTACCGTTGAGTGCCCAGTAGTCGTGCTCTTAAGAGAGTGTCGGTGCTAGGTATAATTTAACGAATATTATGTTTATTTCACCTAATATTTCAACTTACCATGTAATTGTCTAATTTTCTTGTTATTAAATTTTTTTCTAAGCGCTTTATTTAATTTCGAGGCACAAAACATGTGAGGTTTACGTCGGCCAGAGTTTGTTTTGGACCAGTAGTTGTGCGCTTGAATGGAGCAGCAAATATTGGGCCAAGGAAAATGAAAACAAAATAAAAACAAATTTCAGGTGACTAAGATGTTATTCTTTAAGGATCAATTCAATCATTTTTAGAATTTATTTGATTTAATTAGGTTTACGATTGTTGTTCTAAAATAAAGTTTTTCATCACTCTTAAATTACAAGTATTCCTACGTAACAATTACGTATTTCAGTATAAGAACTATAGTATCATTTATGAAGTTATCTTCTAAAATTCTTGACAAGAAAAAAAAATTAGCCGTATCCATAGATGGCGCTTCTGTGCAGGTAGAGTTTATATTTAGAAACTTTTAAAAGAGTATTAGCAAAACGGCGGCTTTATTGATGCTTATGTTTATTGGATTGAATTATAAATGTTTCCTCCGCATATTTGACTTTTTGTTTTAGAGTAGGCACTTCCTTCTCTCTTCTTTGAAAATCAGTTGTTTATGACGTAATATCATAGAACATGACAAACGTTTGACAACAAACAAAATGGTGCACGACCACTGGGCACGCACGACAATAGGACCCTCGACCATACATGTACATGTAGATGTTTTTTTTCGCTTGTTAGGGTTTCCGAAGTGTGGGTTGAAAATTAAGGAGAAATCCCAGTCGAATCAAATTTGTGAAAAAAAATAAAAAAAAAAATAAAAAACCACACACACACAACAATTTGTCTCTAAATAGATGGACTGGCGAACATACAGACATGTTGCAATAAAATTTTGTTGGTTAGTTAACAAGGCTATAAAAATCGTTCGGCTTGTGGGTGATGATTAAAACCAAATACGGCTATCAATTTTCGTTTTAGAAAAAAGGAACCATATGTATATTGAATTTTATGACATAATTACTCAGACATTTAAGAAAAATTTAAATGTCAGTGAAAAAATTACAAACAAATTGCAACATTATTTGGGTATACTGTGTTTAATGATTGTAAAGTGTGATATCATTAAAAATAATACAATGGATCTATACTTTTAGATAAATTATTTTATCAACATAAACTCCGAAACGCTTGTAACAGAGTTCATCTCGTACTTTCTTCTTCAGAAAAAACACTAGGTATAAAGTGATGTCCTGGTTTTGTAATCTGGTTTTGTAATCATTGTAAATTTCATCACAAGTCTACTTTCCCTTTCGATTAAGAAACTAAAAATAGTAAAAATGAAAGGACGATGGTGGTTCCTGTTTGAGGATCTGTGTTACAGACATGATAGATGAAACTGACAATTACGATTTAGGGCATGAAAACAATGGTAACAGAAAGCAATATAATTGATTACAGTATAAGAAAGAAAATGTCAATAAATGACCAAGGTAAATTGTTTAAATAAAGTAAGAAGAAGTGGTGCCAGTGTATGAGAAAAGGGATCTTATGACATATCGTCATTATGCACAGAAAAGCCAAAAACGTCAGAATATTTCGCTATGTCTGCTTTTCCAAAGACGTCTCATTTCAAAGTAGAAAGATTCAATCTTATAGTAGAATGTAGACGCCTATGTAATGTTAATTGCTTCTTTTATCCTTGATGGATGTAAATGAAACAGAGCACCCTTAGTATGAAAAGTAAAAATATACCGGTAGTACAACAAATATCAAAATAAGTTTTCTATAACAAGTAAAAAAAAAGTTAATTAACGAGTACCCATAGTACAGTATGTATGAAATAGTACCACGGATATCAAAATAAAGTTGCTTTATAAAGAAGAAAAGTCGCTGATTAAATTGATACTTTTAAAGTAAACAAATACAAATGTGTATATCTTCTTCTTCAACTAAACTAATCGCCAGATTTTGAAATATTTCTTCATGCCAAAAGGCAAAAATTAACTGTAAATTCAAAGTTTAATATACTTCTTAAAATAAATCTGCCAGCAGTGGAAAAAAAAAATTCCTTCATCTTTGTCAGAACAATATTTTATACATGTACATTACACCCTTACAGCGACATAACTAAATACAGGAGCGTAAAGGATCTAAATTTAATTAGATTGTATGTATTACATATTGCAGTTGTGACCTCCTATTTTACTTTTTGACCCGATGCATATTTTGGGTTTCCCATACTATAACATGGACATTGCTATCATATGGGAGGAGGGTATCATACAGTGAGCTCATTGCTCACAGTACCTCTACTTCATACACTGTGTTGACGACGGATTTTTCCGTTATTTTCCGATCATGACAAGGAGCGCAGGGCGGGTGTGACCGGGGGAGGATCACTCCTTCATGGCACCCGATCCCACCTCTGATGTTTTGGGGGTCCGTGTTTGCTCTGCTCCTATTTTGTATTGTTTTATGTACTTTTGATCCTAGATACTGTACATTATCTCCTTATGTTTCATAGAAAACACCTTTGAAAATCTTTACAAGAACAGCAAAGCCATTATTGGTCATATTCATGTATGAAAGCATTCCTTGGTAGTCTAGTTTCAAGTTTATTCAAATCAAGACCCCGGAGGTAGGCTTGGTCCTCAATGGGCGATCAAAATAAAACATATCAATACAAAAGAAAAATCTTTAAAAGCATACATTTACTAGAACTAATTTATTAGTCTTACATGTATATGGAAGCATTTAAGGTGGTGTAAATACACATATATTTAAATCATGGCCCCTAGGGGGAGAATGGAGCCAAATTTGGGGATAAAAAGTTTTAAAAAGGAATTGATATGGAAAAAAAAAATTGAAGAATCTTCTTTTCAAGAACAGCAAAGCTATGATTGTACAAATTAATATGGAAGCATCCCAGGTCATGTAAGTTCTAATTTGTTCAAATCGTGACCCGCCATCTCCCTAACAAAGTATAGAGGGAACATAACAGGTGGTCCTTGATATACAAATTACTTTCAAGGAAATGTCAATAAAAAGTTTCTTCTCAAGAACATGAAGAAACATTTGACACTCTTAATTGTTGTCATTCAAAAAGAAAGTAGATTACAACGATCGTTCTTAGAAATCTGAATGTTAAGGATAAAGTCCTGCTGATTAACTTTTATGAATATGCACTTTTATTTAATGTTGAAATGACATGTATCGACAAACATTGCTGCGAATGAAATTGTTTTTACCAGGAAGAGGATGGGGAACAGAATTTTATAAAGAAAGGGCTAATCAAGCTTAAAGTTAAGACCTAGTAAATGAAAGGTGCCTATTTATTTGAGAAATAAACTCCTTTAATGATTCTTTATAACTTTAGCTTGGCCATATAAGGTGTCTCGGGTCATACTTCTTATGTAAACAAGATGAAAAACTACCGCATAGCAGGTTATATTAGCGGTGTGCTAATTTTGGCGTTTTGATGGTAGTCCGCTGAGATTTTAATCACTAAAATATTCACAACTATTTTTAGTGTTTATCTGCAAAGAGCTAAAACTCTGTGTCCGCTTAAATGAATTACGCTTAAATTATTGGCATTCCTTTAAGAAGGCAAAACGCCAAATTTTACACCCGCAAAGAAAACCCGCTATACGGCACATTTAAACTGTCATTTTTAATGAAGAATTAAGAAAACTTGTCATCAATATGGGAGGTCTTTTTCATATTCGACATGTATAAGTGTATCCAGTTTGCCTACAGTCTCTCAGAAAATGGTACTTTGTATGTTCTTAGTCTCTTCTTAAAGATAATATAACATCTAATATAGGTATCGGGATTACTTATTATATGATTTCAAATAGAATGCCATGAAAATACCTTATTTTCTACATAATTCTGCTAAAGCTGTAAAGTACAGGGAAAAGAAAGGTAAATTAAGAATACCATCATAATGGATCTAGCATAAAAAAATATTCATTTATTAGATCTTGACCTTAAAAAGGAAACATAAGATTTCATTTGTAAAAGAAAAATTAATTTGATTTCTATATAAATCTGGCCCTGTGTTTTCCAAAAAAAAAAAAGAGAAATGATGTAAGAATTCAAAAATCATTCTAATTGAAATTACACGCAGTTAATACCTTTTACATTATGACCTCCTTAATGCTAATCGTGGCGTCATGAACTTGTACTTTCTTAAAAAGTTGCAGAATATATCAATTTTCAGTGAAATATTCTTTCAGCAAACATACAGCACATACATCGCCCACAAAGATTTTCAATTTTCAAAGCATTGTACACAATATATCCAAAAAATGACGTGGGTGGCGGCTATTGACACTATTTTCTAAATGCAAATGACCACAGAAATTAATGATTTTGAGTTTTTTTGCATTAATCTTAGAGATTAATTATGTCATATTTCAAGAATAGTTCTCTCTCATGTCATATTCTTTAATTATTTTTCATATTCATCTACTAAACTTATAAGAAAGCAAATTTCATAACTTTTTAAAAACATTTATGAATTAGGACTCAATAAAGCTGAAAGAGTACCTTCTTTTAGGACATGGATTTATTAAGATAAGTTTTAACTTATGTATGTTTGTCGAAGATTATTTTCCTAGTTCTTTATTCTTTTTGTACTGTATTTATTTTGCAATATTCCATTCAAGACGAATTTCTAAATTTGGTCAAAGGTCAAGGTCAAGGACAAAGTGTAAAAAAAAATTGCTTGTCGAAGACATATTTTCACAGGCAATGCATATGTTAAAAATGTCATATCTATCACTTCTCAATAAAAGTTAAAGAATATATAACACTCTAGAAAAGTAGGTCAATCTTCACGGTCAAAATGTCTTGTCACAGGTAATACACTTGTGTAAAATGAAAGATCTTTAATTTTCTTTTTCCATATTAATACAGTTTTTTAGGAAAGACGGGCCTACAGACATTAAATGAAATTGAATATCAAATTATCGTTTGTTATCAATACAACGTGTAACAAAAATATATCCTGAAAAATTGTCAATATATTTATGGCAATACTTTTTTGTGATAATCGCATCAGTCATTCATATCAGTCTTGAAGTGAAATATATTATTCAATGAAAATGAAAAACACGATTATTTAGTTAAATAAAATACGTCAAGTGTTTTTGAGTAATATATTTGAATTCTTAAAAATGATAAAAGTCTTTATTTAATGAAGGATATGGAGATAACGAACAGTTTTCAATCTCAAAGTCCATAAACAGTACAAAATAAGAGCAAAGCAAACGCGGACCTCCGAAACATCAGAGATGGGATCAGGTGCCATGGAAGAAAAAGCATACCCTGCTGACCGGTCACAACCACCGCGTGCTCCTTGTCATGATCAGGAAATAACGGAAAAATCCGTCGTCAATTCAGTGTATAAATGATGGTCTAACAATAAGTATGAAAAACGTCTCAATGATAAATTATACTTGCTGACAAGGTCATTGTATCGACCATAGAATTTACGAAATGATGACTTTAAACGAGACGGCTGATACTCTTGTTTAATAAGTTTTTATTCAAATTATAGTTTAAGTGGCTTGTAGAAGCTTACATGTTTAAAATACAGAAGAAAACATGTTTTCTTCTGGGAATAAAAGTATCTTAGATTAGAAAGTATATCATTGTTTTGAAAAAATACAAAGAAATCCATATGCTCTCAAACGTATTTCATAATGCGTATGATGATTAGTTGTCAACTTATACGAAGGTTTTTGAAACCTCAAAGTGAAATGTTTGTTCAATTGCGATTGAAAGTATCAAATGATTTCTATTTAAATAATAGTGTTTTGAAGAGGAATCACTTGAATTCCTGGCATTGGGGTGAAATCTGCACCTTTTGTGAAGACTACTATTCCCATATCCCAAGTAATCATTTAAAAAGTGCAATTATTTTCCTTTAAAAAATCTCAAGGCAAATATAAAAAAAATTACATCTTTTTTACAAACACACTCAATATTGTAAAAAAAAGTTTTTGTTATTTTTAAATTTGATAAGTTAATCATTTTTGTGGAAAGTGAAATATATTTTATCATTGTATCATATAACATACAATGTATGTCACTATAATAAAAGCACAGTCACTATCATAAATCATTTACTTATTTTAAGTTTAAAACAATTATTATTTCATATTGCAAGTTTAAGTACAGAACACATTTATTGATTATCTACATGTACATCGCTATACAACAGAAACTGATGCAGTAAAATGCAGTTCATTTATTTAACATTTCTTTTTATCTGTTCAACACTTCAGTTCAATTCAGGAATGATTTTTTATGCACACTATTTCATGAAAGTAAGTTTATTTTTATTGTATTTATTCAAATAAATGCTTTTATTTTGGATAGAAGGATATAGGTGTCTTTGATGCAATATGTTTAATGTTCCATGGTGTTCGGAATGTATCGTTTTAAGATATATATTGATATAATGCGTAAAATATCGACATCACAATTTTCGCAATGGTGCAATGTATGCAGAAAAGACAAACCCTGATCGTCAACAATGTGAAAAAAACCCATTGCATTTCATAACACTTTATGAAATAGTAGTACTGGAATACATATATTTAAAAGCCATTGGATTTTTTCTTGAAAGAAAAATGTATATAGCAGGCACGTAGATTGCGGGGGCCAAAAGGGGGGCATTAACGTTTTTCTGATTTTATATTTTGCTTTTGATGATGGTTAATTTTTCATTTTCATTTCCGTTTTCCCACCAAATTTTGTGCTGTTAGGTCGAATACTATCAAGTTCAGGGATTAAGACAGTTAAATAGGTACACATTTTGTTTGACAGATTATTTTTTGGAAGTTGGTCCCCTCACTTTTGGTCAATATCGTATTTCTAAAAGAAAATCTCAGAAGCTGTTAAAACAATATCCATCTCTTCTTGGTGTAGGTTGAAATTAAGTTGAAAACAAAAACTATCATATGGTTTCTAATGCATTTAATTACAAAAGAGTTTTTATAACAAAGTTTAGTCCATCTTCAGAAATATTAATCCAAGTCCATTTAAAACGGTTAGATCTGTAAACAGACAGAAAGAAATCACAATTATTTTGTCTTTTAAAGTACACTTATACATTTAGTACATCAATTAGGCGTTTTGCTTACAATGAAATGTGCAACAAATTGTATCTTTAATTGGAAAGAATCAAAATATTCCACACTCTTTGGACTATGCCCTTCCTCTTTCAAAAATTTTATTTGCTGAAATGCAAAGAGCAAGGCAAGAGATGATTTTCTGACGATAATTTTCCATAGTTAGTGTAAAAGATAACTAATTTTTTTTTTGGAAAAGTTATAATCTTTTTCATTGAAAGGAACATAGTTTTAGTCATTATTTACCATCCACATTTGCTCTGGTAATAACTTATGTCCCTTTTGTACCTCCTATCTTCCACTAGAATAGACAATAAAAAACAATGTTAAATTCAGAATATTATGTACTTGGTGTATATTTAAGGATTTTGGTCAAATTAGGGTTACCGCCGAAATATGGCTGAAATATTGCCGACTCGGCTTTAAAAAACAATAATCAATCAATCCAATTATGGTTGGGAATCTTTCAATGAGATTGTTCGTATCCTTGCATCATCAATTGTATTGTCAAAAGCGTGTCTTGTTCTAGACTTTTTATAAGTCGACCAATCTTTTGCTTGTCCATTAAGCCAGGAGAAGAAACGTATATATACTGATATATTTCAACATAAACAAAGAAAAGTAAAATCAATTACGTTTATGATTAGTGTTGATGTAAAGTTACCAATATAGTCTTTTTATCTGGAAAATTATCCAAATATGAAACAGATGTGTCATATTCTCTTGAATTGCTTTTTAAGATCAATGAGATGTATTAAAATCATAAATAGATAGAAAATTCCTACCCGGTATTATTATTTGAAAGAACGCCATCGATATATCTATAAAATAACAAAATTATGACTAGATTTGAAAGATACAACAAGATACCTTTTGTTTTCATCCAAAAAATCCTTTCATCTAAACAAAAAAAAGGTATGTGAAATGTCAGGTTTATTATGTAATCTCTTGACATTTCCTATCATCAAGACTTTCTGTCATGAAATCAGTTAATTTATGAACCAAAATTATTTAATAATATATGTTGTATCCCCAGTTAAAAATGAGATGCTCTTGAATGAGTTAACGTTGTTTTCCATAGTTATGTGTTGTTGTTTTTTTTTTGGTAGTTAATTTTAAAAAAGATTAATCAAATTTAAACAGTTCTTCATTAGCTGCCCTTTACATTTTTTTAAACGTATTTTTATAAGTCTGTCTATGTCATTCACAAAAAGACAATAAAATAAATAACATACCAACAGAATACAAGAGAAAGGTGTATTAAACAAAAGATGATGAAAGTAAAACAATTTTTATTTAATACAAATAAACTTACATATTACATGTTATATATTAAATTCAACTCTCCACCTAAACCTGTTTATTTTTCTCTAGATCTGGACCAATTTTTAAATGTAATTTGAACTCTTAAATGCATTTTGTTTTCTTATTGTTTGTATGTACAAATTAATTGAAGATAAGTTCTTTAAACGTATGATAAATACATCGTCATAATATTTAACTTACGCATCAGTAATATTCAACCCGTGTCCAAATTGTTGATGTGAATAAGCTAATGCACTAGATTTTATCAGCTCTCCTAATACGCTTCTTTGGCTTCTAAAAAAGAACAAAAAGAAATACAAAATATATATACAAAATAAATAAACATTTGGAAAATGTTTAGAAACTTTATTATAACAATTATAAGTACATTTTCAAGATTATCATTTATAAAAATCTTAAATGTTATTTGCATTATGTACCTATAAAGTTGTGGAATCTTGATGCCCTTATATGAGTACTGAGTGTACGCAGGATGTTGACAGATACATACCAACATAATAATAAATACACTTTTCCCCAGAAATTGCATTATGAATTCCTAAAAATATAAAAGTTTATTAAATTTGAAAAATTATCTTTTTATTAATCTTTATCATCATCCAGGCATTACTGTAAATTGAATATTACTTGTTAAAAATAAATTTACTCACTGTGTTTCGATGGTTTTTTTCTTCCAAGAACACGTAGAGATTTTTGACATATCTAACTCATGTTGTGTTTTAAATAAAGAAGTACGAAATTTATGTTTCTCTGTTCCCGCCTGCATATATTTCAGTTCGCCCTCATTGGTCATTGAAACACGTGGTAAGGTGATGATCTTAATACCTGATTACTTTCTAAAGTAAGTGCATGTTATTTGCAAGTGAGACTAAAATCCCGCTACCTTTCACTATTGTTTTTCATTCAAAGCTTTGCTGCAGCTGAATCAAAGAGATAAAATGTGAGTGTCCAAAGTGCCAAATATTACGTTATTTAATAAAATATTCTATTTATTTTCGAATATATAAATTACTCATCATTGTAATTTACATGAAAGATATGCTAAATAAAAAAATCAATTAAAATAAATGAATTTACTCACTTTTTAAAAAAAGATATACAGAAATTTGGGTATAAGCCAGATCAAGTGCTTACAGATCGACAGATACAAATTAACTACCCATTAAAGTTAGGAAATGTTTATAAATGTAGCCAATTTCTTTTAAAATGTTAAAAGGAGTATATAACGTACAGAGATCGATCACAAAAATCTACATGTAAAGACAAAACAATTATGCAAATAAGGCATAAAACATCGACCCTTGGTACTACCAGGTACCAGTATTTTTTTTACCGGAAACACCCTTATATTGATCAGCTACACGTAAATTTCTGTACAAAAATAAAGTTTTAGACAAAGCTCTAAAAAATGATATGAAAAAAGGTCCGATAAAATTTTAACCCGAAAAAAGGTTATAATAATCAATAATAATAATAATAATAATAATAATAATAAAGGTGTGCCAATCAGATCATTATATCTGCCATTTACATTACAAAATACCGACTTAAACGAGAGTTTTGAAATTCCTGTAACATCCACTTATCTGTTTCGCTCTTACATCGTACTCAGAGAAAACTCAGTGGGGATAAATTATAACCATAAGCAGGTGTTAGTGGAATATTACTATATAATTAAGGAAGAAATCCTTAGTTATATGTATCTTAAACAATCTCCTTGTAAGTAATGTCTTTAACACCATATACATGTTGTTAGTAAACACTCCAATTATATAAAAAAAGATGTGACAAACACAAGTGACAATACATGAATTCACTAACTGCAAAATTAATTACGATTAATACATCGAAATAAGAAATTCTAACACACTCATTTTAGAAAAAAAGGAAGTCCATAGGTTACACCGCTCACCTTAGCGAGTTTGATCCTGCAGTTCTGCCTCAGACCCCCCTTCAAATTCACATTTCTCCTGTATTTTTATCGTCTTCTAAGGTCCTGCTCTATAAACAGGGGCTGTGTTTAAAAAAATCTTCGATTTCAGAGGCTACCACTTAAATTTGATTCATAATGAATTTGTACTTGAAAAGATTTAAAGATTTTTAACTTTTTATAGGCCAAGCCGATCCATATGGACTTAATTTGAGCATTCAAAAATCTAAATTACCCAAGGGAGCATCACATCAAGTGTTAGATTTTCTTGTCCAAAAGAGAAGATTTGTCAAATTTTCCTGTACATTTCAATTAAAACCCTTGATCAAATATTCTCTTTTACGGACCTTCCAACCTCTGGTGACCATGATTAGAACAATGTTTAGTCTCACTTAGTTTCGGAAGCTTGCAACCTTAGTTAAAGTTTTTCTGATCCAGTTGTTCTGTATTTGCGAAAAGCATTTTTACTGTATACATTGCATTTCATAGTGAAATTTTTATTCCAATGTGTTTCCCCACCCGAGTCCGAGGTTATAATTTGTATGTAATGTTTACAATAACTTAAGCTTCCACTTTAGTTTCAGCATTTCTGGTCCAGTGGTATTTTGATGATATTTTGAAAAAATTCCATATATAAAATGGATTAATTATTATCGCCTCATCCTTAGCCTGGATTTCATGAATAGAAGAATTTAATATCACTATCTCAGGATGCCTCTAGATTAGTTTCTTTGACCAAACTACACTTTCACCCATTTTTGATTATCTTGTCTTGGAAGAAGATTAAGCCCTTTTTTTAAAAAAGGTCGGAATCCCTTTTATCAAGTGTTGCTTTATAATAGCTTTTATATACATGTATATTGGTCAAGTTGTTTTTTGGAAGAAGATTACAAAATAAGAAAAACATGCAAATAAACAGAGAGATAAAAAAATCAGCTAGAAGTACAGACAGACATACATCAGACAATGAATGATCAAAAAGACCACTTGGGCTATGAGCGTAGGGAGCTTAAATGATAAAAATTGGATCCAACAACAGGATCTTTTTAACATTTAAATAATTATTGAAGTAATAAATATGCAATAAAGAATTCATTCGCAGTAAATAATTTAAAATGCTGCCTAAAATTAAAATACACCTTGGAATGTGTATTGTTATTTTCATTTATTTTTTTAACTACAAGTGCTTCGATACCAGATGATCACAACTTTGAATAAGCATTGTTACAACGCAAAATGTAATAACAAGGCATGCGCATAAAAATATCATGATCAACATTCGCAGTAACCCTTTCCCCCTGCCTATATCGTAAAGTGTGTTTCGCAATTGTTATATGTTTAAATCAATTATGTTATAAAATACCGTATAGCATAATTTTTAGCGAGGATTTAATTTTGGCATTATTAGCAAAGGTACTGAGATCGCTAAAATTGAATATCGTTAAAATTTAATTGCGCTTTATCGCGCTAAAAAATACTGATTTTAAAGAACAAATCGCTAAATTTGCGTCTCGCTTAAATTTCCACGTATAAGGTAATTATTCTTTTTTTTAAATTTATTTTGCTTTGTACTCAACACAAAAAATTAAGTTAAGCAAAATGTAACGATCAAAAAGTACATTGTAATATTTTGCGTTTAATCCTAACGCAAAATATTAAAATCCAAATTAGTGTAATTATATTAATTTTTGCAATTACATTCTACGTTGACATAGACCCAAAATGTAATAACGTAAAACCACAGGCAACTAACGTTACTTTTTATCTTTTAATAAAAAAAATATACACATACCTAATAATAAACAAAGTCCCCATCGGCGCCATCTTGAATTTTTTTTAGGTCTGTCACATCCACCTGTATTTTCGTCTGAAACTCCGTCAAATAAATTCCCTGAAACCATATTCTTTCTGTGGCCAGTCTTTCAAGGTCTAAACTTACGGACGCTGCAGCCAGAAGGGCGCATCACACTTACAAATATTAAAATTCCTCGTTAAACTCGATCTACTGCTTCGACAATCCGAGAAATTGCCATAGGGGGCCGGAAGTTTACATCAATATGCTAACGGGAATTCCGTATTTGTCAGCTTTGTGGTGGATCTAAAGCGGCGTGTTATAATTACATTGAAATTTTAATAAACATCAATAATGACAGTATTTTAAATCATATTTAGTGCATGTAAGTAGGGACTTACAACCGACTCAATGTTTTGTCTCGAAAATGTTCATTGATCAGCTAGCATGATCAGGCCGATCTTCGACATTTACAAAATATAATCGCTTTAATCGAAATTATTTTGGAGAGAAATAAAATGAATGTTCTTACATGCATATTACGGAGTATTATTGTCTGAATTATTGATTTTGGAATAAGTAGTAACTTTCGCCGGTTATTTTTAAAAATAAATCGTACAAATATATTGACCAATCATAAAAGACCTTTCCCTAAGAATTTCAAGTCGTATGCAAACTTCCGGCCCCCTTTTGGCCATTTCTCGGACTGTTGAAGCAGTAAATCGAGTTTGACGCGGAATTTTAATATTTGCAAGTGTGATGCGCCCTTCTGGCTGCAGTGTCCGTAAGTTTAGACCTCGAAAGACTAGCGACAGAAAGAATATGGTTGCAGGGAATTTATTTGACGGAGTTTCAGACGAAAATACAAGTGGATGTGACAGACCTAGAAAAATTCAAGATGGCGACGATGGGGACCTTGTTTACCTTGTTTATTATTAGGTATGTGTATTTTTTAATTAAAATAAATAACGTCAGTTGCCTATGCGTAAAACTTAATATTCTAAGTTAATTACATTTTGCTTTGCTTTGTACATTTTGAGTTGTAACAAAGCATATTAAGTAAATTAGTGGAATCTGGTTGGTCGAGAAACATTTGTTAAAAAATACCATAACCCGCTGAATAATGAAGCCACGACCCCCAGCGTAGCAACAGTCAATATTGCTTGACGACGGGTGATATTCCAAAAAAAATAGCGACTGCGCAGAATTTATGCGCGCACGGTTCACTGTTAAATGTATTTGTATAAAACATTCAGTATGATATAATAAAGATTGCATGTAGTTGAGTGTAACATTAAAAATTTTCACCCCAAGAAAACTATTGTCAACCGAGGCGCATGCATATTTATATAATAGTGAATATATTTACTATCTACATAATATACGTTAACTTTACACTCAAAAATAGATTAGAGACTTAAAGACTGCATTCCTGTTAGAATTTCTCTGGAATAGAATACAAAGAAGGGTTCGGCTTTTCAAAATCAAAATAGAATTATTTATCATTTACTATGCGTTTGAAAAAATTCAAAGGAATAAACTTTTTAAGGACATACG
Organism: Saccostrea glomerata; assembly: GCA_003671525.1. Taxonomy (NCBI): domain Eukaryota; kingdom Metazoa; phylum Mollusca; class Bivalvia; order Ostreida; family Ostreidae; genus Saccostrea; species Saccostrea glomerata. The sequence goes on along the minus strand of PRKT01000092.1, from coordinate 1,220,890 downwards.
CAAGGTACCTTACTTACTGATAATTTTTCAAGATATTCTAAGTTAAAACTTATAATACCGTTACATGTTCTAAGACAGAAATCAGCATGCTTTATAGGATATCAAATTTTGAAATTTTTAGCATTATTCAAAGAAAAAATATACAAAAATTACAAAACATAAACTCCAGATTTGTTTTCATCAAAAATTGTTTTAGAAGAGGTGTACAAATCCATATATAGAAATTAAAAATATTGTACACACGCCCTTCATTTATTGGAACTCTTCAACTCCAGAGAAGAACCCAATGAACTCCAAACTACGTTGCGTATGACTTTAATTTCAAAGATCATTTACTGTAACAATTTTTATGGTTATTTTTTCATAAAGATTATAATTTTGCATCAGAAAAAACAAAGTTTATTTTATGTTAGTTTTTTTGTGACTTGGAAAATCTTCCCGTTTAATTTAAGAACAATAGGTAGTCCATCTTGTATTGACATTATCAATTTCTGAACATTGAAAGAAATACCTAGTTAATTTTACAGCTGTGCCTCGTAGAGCCTTTGTCGTGATTAGTAATCTTTCTGTTTACTGGCGGCTAAAATAGTGAGAAGTGGAGTTGGGGTCGTATAGATACTAAGATACCTAACAGAAATTACCTTTATATTCTAGATTTTCTAATACTGGTTAATAAATATATCCAATAACTTGTAAAACTACCTTTAAGGTAATGATTGTATGGACAGAAAATTTACTAGTCTTCTTAGTGACTTTAACTAGATTTTTTTCAGTTAGGGTCGTGTATAATCTTTACGTATAACGTGATATTGATCTGTAAATGTCAACAAGTAAAAGCTTGCATGCTAACCGAAATAATGTTCTAATTCACAATTAGTGAATTTAAAAATTCGTAAACTGAAACTATCCCTTTCTTTATTACTAATATTTAGAATTAACGTCTGAATCTCCTTTAAAGTGCTTGGTAACAGATGAATAAGCGGACTCAAATTCATACAATGTAAAGATATCTCCTGCAAGCCTTAAGGAAATATTAAATTACAGGACAAAGTATGGACAAAAATAGTTATTGCTATTCTGTATAATTATCTTAATTTGAGACTCTTTTCATTCACAAAATTGCCCTTTTCAAAACATTTTCTTTTTTTATCTTGTAGCACTCCTGGTCAAACGGAAAATCTTTATTGATGTACGACATTTAAGAAATGAATTTAGTTTTTGAAGATTCATGAGGTTATAAACTACGACGCTTCACGCCGGCATATTTCATGAAGCGCGTGAAGCGTCGTACTTCATATACCTCATGAATCTTCAAAAACTAAATTTATTTCTTATATTTACATTATTTTTCTGATGACCTGCCATAAATTTACGCCATTCAACTGTCATTTTTTAAGCAAAACAGAGTGCACTATATTTTTTGACATCATGTGCAGTATTATGACGTAAAAATGGAGATATTCATGCTTATTAGTGATGCCTATGTAATGTAGTTCATGAGAAAAGGCTTATAGGGGCAGGGGCGGTTAATAGGGATTATAAAATACATTTTATCATAGCTACACCTGTGCATTTTATGATCAATTCACTACATGTACACATATGTTATGTAAAACGTGGAATGATCGACTTTATAGTTTCATCTTCACAAGAAACTTGCTTTAAACTTTAAAGACAGACATTTACGAGTTAGTTTTTCTTGTTCATTACGGTATCTTGTGTTCATTCTATTTTTAAAATTTCTTCTGCCTATTATACTTTAAAATTTATTTTGTAAAGCTTTTACACGGATAAAAGATTTCTCGAATAATTGAACAACAACGATATTAGTATACGTACTTACTTGACAGTTACCTTGATCATGTATATTATGTATATTTCATTAGCAAAGGACAGTTTGATATGCCACATTTAGGTCAATAGTGACGCACGACAATCGAGTTAATAAGTTGGTAGACAAAGAATACGCCTATACCGTATATACATGATGACTTTAAAACGCCAAAAAAAAAACCAATTAAGCTGCATGCCAAGGGTTGTAAAGATTGTCATAGAAAAAATATTTCTCAGTATATATCACGGTGTGAAATTGACTTTTACTTATAATTTTACCAGCACTTTCTAAGAAAGTTCCCTGGGGGGTCGAAAAATGACGTTTTTTATGCAAAAAGCCCCGTCTTCCCTAAACTCCTCCTACATTTTACAAAGCAGCCTAATCATCTTTTGGGAGATGATTGGTGGTGTCATGTAGATGTGCAGTAAGGTTTTGGAATTTTGATTTTGCCCCGGGGAATCAAATGGGGGTCGAAAAATGATGTCTTTTATGCAGAAAGCCCCGTTTTCTTTGAACTCCTCCTACATTTTATTGAGAAGCCTAATCATCTTATGAGAGATGATTGGCTGTGTCATGTAGATGTGCAGTAAGGTTTCGGAATTTTGATTTTGCCCCGGAG
>PRKT01000092.1:1196675-1214339 GCA_003671525.1 Saccostrea glomerata | reverse complement strand
ATTTGGCATTCTGGCCCCTTTTGGCCCCTAATTATGTACCATACGTCATAAAAATTATGATATGTAGCTGTAGATTGTTGAGATAAACATTTTTGCTTCAGTATTATATTACAAAATATTAACTGATAAAGAGTTATCGATTAAATACTTTTGGCCCCTCTTGGCCCCTAATGTGATAAGTCAGCATCTTTTTCTTGATATCATATTAAAGATCTTGTTATTCTGCACAAATATTACTCAGTATGTGTTAACAAAATAATTATACCTTAAAAGATATGATGCAAAATGTCTCAAAAAATCAGTCATGATTCGTGTCCTAAATTTTGACCCCTACCGAGCTTCCATACTAGGCACTTCCGGAAATTTTGAAAACATAGGTACAAAACTATAACATATCGTCTATCACTCCTGAAAAATTCAGCCTTCTAGCGTTTCTCGTTTTTGAGTTTTTGTCCGGACAAAAATGTCATATAAAAATCGATTAAAGGGCGATAACTTTTGACCGGAAGTGAATTTCCAAAAATGAAGAAAAATGGATCAGGTTCACATTACGACAAATCATCTCTGAAAATTTCAAGTGAATCGACCAAACCGTCTCTGAGAAATCGTCTGCACAAAAATTGGTATGGAGAAAAATAATAATAATAATAAGAAAAAAAGTGAAAAAGAAACAATAGAATAATAGAAGGGTCTTCCGTTGGAGACGGAAGACCCTAACTAGAGCAAAGCTCGTTGCAAAGCAACGAGTAGGTCTTCCGTCCTGTTTGACCGGAAGTAGATTTCATTTTCAAAAAAATGAGAAATAATGCCCAAAAATGGTTAGAATTCTCTAAAGCTATGTTAATTAATGTAAAAATTAGCCATTTCGCTACTTCCGGTTTGAGCGGAAGTGACGACGACGGACGGAAAATTTATATTTTTGCTCCCAGAGACATTAGTTACCCAGAAACTTGTCAAGAAAGGCAAAAATACGCGTTTTACGACTACTTCCGGTTTAACCGGAAGTGATGTCAACGGACGTATTTTGACGACTTCAATAGATGGAACTTGACATTTTCAACAACTTTGCTTCTTTGACATATTAAAAATTCTCAATACTTTTTGAGATATAAAAGTAAAACTTTCGGCCCCTCTAGGCCCTTAATTTTAGGGGCCAGCCCTTTTTTTGAGATATCATTTGAAAGATATTGTAATTCTACACTTCTTTTGTTATACATATTTTAGCAAAATATTTCTAGGTAAAAATTTGTCGTTGAAAAGGTGTCAAAATTTTTGAAATTTGCAATAGGACTTTTTTCGGGCCATAACGAGCTTCCGTACACAGCAATTTCGGTTAATATGAAATACGTTCCGCACAACTACATTTATTGCTCTATTATCACTGAAAATTTCAAGTTTCTATCTTAAGCCGTTTTTGAGAAAACTCGCGGACAAACTGACCCTCTAAAATTCATTAAAATGCAAAAATCTCGGAGCCGGAAGTGATGTCATCAAAATAAAAATATATATTTCTAGATGTTTACATGTTCCATCAGCCCTGAAAGTTTCATAAAAATCGAGCAAGCCGTTTCCGAGAACTCGCGTGCACAAAATCGGTAAGAAAAAAAAGAAAAAAACTGTGGAAAAGAAACCTAAGAATAACAGAAAGGTCTTCCGTTGGAACGGAAGACCTTAATAATAATAATAATAACTAGATGTGAAACTCGTTGCGAGCAACGAGAGGTCTTCCGTCCCTTACCGGAAAGAAAACTTAAAAACGAGCTGAAAAAGTAAAAAAAGATTTGCCCACAAGAGGGGTTGAACACATTAGTCGCCAGCATGAAATTCCAACACACTAAATATTACGCTATCGGGACCTCTACTCTAAATCTACTTGTATATATCAACAAAAGAGTGCTTCTCTCTTAAAAAGAAAGGCGGGTCACTATTCAAAAAATAGCGCCAAACGCCACGAGTTAAAAAAAAAGAACGTTCTTATAGCGTAACATTCGAGGTTTAGAAAGTATATTTAACACATTTTACTAATACCATATTGTTTTATATATGCAAGTAACAATAAAGCGGTGAAACGGTTATGAATTTTAAACTCTTTTCAATTTCCTGTTTATCCCCAAAGTGAACTATCCTGATTAGTTAATCAAAATAGGTTGAAACGTTTCGCTGAAAAATCTGGCTCGCCCTACGACGGTCAAGGTATCAGATATCATTTATGCTCAATAACTTGAATCAGGTCTTTGAGACAAGAATGCTTGAATAAACTCCATGAAGCGATCTTTTAAAAAAATCGTTTTCTTATTTTTGTCTTATTCATTAGTTTAATATGACACAAGTGTGCATAGGAAAACAGTGGTTAAGATTTATACTTACAATATTCATTGATATTCTTTTTTTGAGACAGTATAACTTATAAGTATGATTTAAGATCTGTTTTTGCATGGTGCACAAAAGATATTAGGTATCGAATTTCATCTGCACATTTAGTCTTTTCTTTTTTTACTTTGAAAACCAGCCAAAACCAATTATAGAAGACGTTAGCTTGACACAGAACTGCAACGTAACTACGACGTGACAATCCAAGTATTCCTTTACATTTCATTTATCCTTTTGTTACTTTCGTTCAAGCAAACGCTCGGCTGCCTCCGAAAACCCCTATTGCGAAATGTCGACGTTGACTGAGACAGCCGCCATTTTGGACCCGCTTCAGATTTTTGAATGCTAATATCTAGAGTTTAGATTTATCAACATTCAAACAAATTATATAGTAAGCATTATAGGGAGGGTTTCTATTAATGTACCAAAAATAAATGAGAAATATTGAAAAACAAAAAAGATAGAAAATACAATTTTTTTCAATTCGCATGCCGTAACGACCGGAAGAACTGACGACGCACAGAAAGGTGATTCTGCAAACCACAAAGTCACGAACTATCGTCTCCAATAAGTCTCCAGGTCATATCTTTAGCCATTTACGATAAAAAGGGGCGACAAAATTGCATTTTAAAATCAGGAAATTGCCCATAACTTGGCACCAGAAGCGAATTTCCAAATTTCTTTGAAAATGTATCAAGTTCATCTTATTGTGCATAATTCCTGAAAATTTCATAAAAATCCGCCGAACAGTTGCTGAGAAATCGCGTGCACAAAATTTTGGGAAAAAAAATAAGAATAATAATAACTAGAGCAAAGCTCGTTGCAAAGCAACGAGTAGGTCTTCCGTCATGTTTGACCGTACGTGGCTTTCATTTTTAACGAAAATGAGAAATAATGTCAAAAAATGGTTTGATTCCTCTAAATCCATGTTAATTATTGCAAAAATAAGCCATTTTCTGTTACTTCCGGTTTGACCGGAAGTGACGACGACGGACGGAAAATTAATTTTCATGCTCCCAGAGACGTGTAACCAAAAAACTTGTCAAGAACGGCAAAAATACGCGTTTTCGGACTACTTCCGGTTTGGCCGGAAGTGACGACGCTGGATGTGTTTTGACGACTTCAGTAGATTGAGCTTGACATTTTGAACAACTTTGCTTCTTTGACGTATCACAAATTCTCAATACTTTTCGAGATATAAAGGAAAAACTTTCGGCCCCTCAAGGCCCCTGATTTAAGGGGCCAGCCCTTTTTTTTGAGATGTAATTTGAAAGATCTTGAAATTCTACACCTTTTTTGTTCTACATGTTTTAACAAAATATTTCTAGGTAAAAAGTTATCGTTGAAAAGGTGCTAAATTTTTTGAAATTCTTGATAGGACTATTTTCGGGCCGTAGCGAGCGTCGGCGCTTCGTACTTCCGGTACTTGTGATATACTTAGTGCACTTCTCCAAAAGTTGCTCTATCATCACTGAAAATTTCAAGCTTCTGTGTGAAGTGCTTTTTGAGAAAACTGCCGGACAAAGTGACCCTCTAAAAATCACTAAATCGCAGAAAACTCCGAACCGGAAGTGACGTCATCAAAATAAAAAATTTATATCTAGATTTTTTGATGTTCTATCAGACCTAAAAGTTTCATGAAAATCGATCGAGCCGTTCTCGAGAAATCGTGCGTACAAAATCGGTAAGAAAAAAAACAATAATAATAAAAATAGTGGAAAAGAAACCTAAGAAAAACAATAAGGTCTTCTGCTGAAGACGGAAGACCTTAATAATAACTAGAGCCGAGCTCGTTGCAAAGCAACGAGAAGGTCTTCCGTCCTGTTTGACCGGAAGTAACTTTCATTTAAAAAAAAAAAGAGTAATGAAGTTCAAAAATGGTTTAAAGCTCCAAATCTATGTTAATTATTGCAAAATTAAGCCGTTTTGGCAACTTCCGGTTTGACTGGAAGTACCGTCGACGGACGGAAAATTAAGATTTAAGCTTCCAGTGACATATGATATCCAAAAACCTGTCAAAAACAGCAAAAATATGCAATTTTTGACTACTTCCGGTTTGACCGGAAGTGACGTCGCCGGACGTATTTTGACGACCTCATTAGATAGAGCTTGACATTTTGAACAACTTTGCTTCTTTGACATATTAGAGATTCTCAATACTTTTTGAGATATAAAGGAAAACATTTCGGCCCCTCTTGGCCCCTTATTATAGGGGTCAGCCCCTGTTTGTTGATATCTTTCGAAAGGTCGTGACATTTTCTACAACTTTTGTTCTAAAAGTCTTTACAAAATGTTAACATGTAAAAAGATATTGCAGGAAAGATGTAAAAAATTTCTAAGTCTCTGATAGAACTTTTTTCGAGCCATAGCGAGCGCCGACGTGCGGCACTTCCGGAGAAAAAGAGTGGTGTATGTCACATCAGCACATTTTGCTCTATCATCGCTGAAAATTTCATGCTTCTGTGTTAAGTGCTCTTTGAGAAAACTGCCGGACAAAGTGACCCTCTGAAAATCACTAAATCGCGAAAATCTCAAAACCGGAAGTGACGTCATCAAAACAAAAAATTATATTTCAGGTTTGCTTGATGTTCTATCAGTCCTGAAAGTTTCATGAAAATCGATCGAGCCGTTTCCGAGAAATCGCGTGCACAAAATCGGTAAGAAAAAAAACAATAATAAAAACTAGAGCAAAGCTCGTTGCAAAGCAACGAGTAGGTCCTCCGTCCTGTTTGACCGGAAGTAGCTTTCATTTTGAACAAAAATGGGAATCAATGCCTAAAAATGTTTAGACTCCTCTAAAGCCATGTTAATTTATGCAAAATTAAGCTATTTTTGGCTACTTCCGGTTTGACCGGAAGTGACGAAGACGGACGAAAAATTAATTGTTATGCTCCCAGAGACATATGTTACCCAAAACTTGTCAAGAAATGCAAAAATTCGCGTTTTCCGACTACTTCCGGTTTGACCGGAAGTGACCACGCCGGACGTTTTTTGACGACTTCGATAGATTAAGCTTGACATTTTAAACAACTTTGCTTCTTTGACATATTACAAATTCTCATTACGTTTTGAGATATAAAGAAAAAACTTTCGGCCCCTCTATGCCCTTAATTTTTGGGGCCAGCCCTTTTTTCAAGATATCATTTGAAAGATCTTGGAATTCTACACTTCTTTTGTTCTATATGTTTTAACAAAATATTTCCAAGTAAAAAGATATTGTAGAAAAGGTGTTAAAAATTTTGAAATTCGCGAATCGACAATTTTCGGGCCATAGCGAGCGCCGACGTGCGGCACTTCCGAAAAAAATGAAATACTTTATACATATCTATAGACTTTGGTCTATCATACCTCAAAGTTTCATGATTCTATCTTGAGCCATTATTGAGAAAGTCTGGAGACAACCTGACCCTTCAAAAATCATAAAATTGACAATATCTCCAAACCGGAAGTGACGTCATCAAATCGGAAAAAAATGCATGAGGTTCAAGTTATGTTCCATAAGTCCTGAAAGTTTCATGAAAATCCATTGAGCTGTTTTTGAGAAATCGCGTGCACAAAATCGGTAAGAAAAAAAAGAATAATAACTAGAGCCGAGCTCGTTGCAAAGCAACGAGTAGGTCTTCCGTCCTGTTAGACCGGAAGTAACTTTCATAAAAAAAAGGAGTAATGAAGTCCTAAAATAGTTTAATTCTCCAAATCTATGTTAATTATTGCAAAATTAAGCCATTTTTGGCAAATTCCGGTTTGACCGGACGGAAAATTAAGATTTAAACTTCCATTGATATGTGATATCCAAAAACCTGTCAAGAACAGCAAAAATAGGCAATTTTGGACTACTTCCGGTTTGACCGGAATTGATGTCGGCGGACGTATTTTGATGACGGCATTAGATAAAGCTTCATATTTTGAACAACTTTGCTTCTTTGACGTATTACAAATTCTCAATACTTTTTGAGATATAAAGGAAAAACTTTCGGCCCCTTTTGGCCCTTTTTTTATAGGGACCAGCCCCTTATCGTTGATATCATTTGAAAGATCGTGGCATTCTTCACATTTTTTGTTCTATATGTCTTTACAAAATATTAACATACAAAAAGATATTGCCAAAAATGTGTGAAAAATTTCTAAATTCCCCATAGGTCTTTTTTCGAGCCATAGCGAGCGCCGACGTGCTGCACTTCCGGAAAATAAGAAAGGTGTGTGTCACATCAGCACATGTTGCTCTATCATCGTTGAAAATCTTACGTTTCTATCTAAAAGCACTTTTGAGAAAAATGCTGGACAATGTGACCCTCTGAAAATCACTAAATCGCGAAAATCTCGAAACCGGAAGTGACGTCATAAAAATAAAAAAAATTATATATCAGGTTTGATTGATGTTGCACACTGTTTTCTGAAATGTTCAGTTTTTTCAACAATATTTACATTTGCCAGTGTCTTTCCTTATATGACAATACTAAAAAAATTAAATTCAATTTTCGATGACATGCAGTCGGTCACATGATCAGACTTTCTTGCTTATGGAATGCAAACTGCATGTGCAATTTTGGAAGTTCCGACTGTGACGTCACATAACGTCGTAGTAACGTTACGTTGATTTCAAAATCTAAGTCTAAATAATGCCTATATTTGTTTGTAAAATGAATGAAAACGTAAAATATAAATATAAGAAATAAATTATCATTTTTAGAGTTGCATTGGGGTATGACATAAAGTCGGTACGTGATCAAATCTACTATAACGCTCTAAAAATGATATCTTATTTCTTAATGGATACATGTCATACATTTTCAGATTCTCGATAAAAAATTGCATTTGTATGTCTGTCTGTCCAGCTGTCACAATAAATTTAACCTTGGTCATCACGGTCATATGTACTGAATGAGAAAAGACAAGACATTCATATTAAACATATACATAAGTATTTACCTGTGGCAATGGCATGATTGTTTTTACCCGTGACCTTGAAGTTTAACCTACTTGCAAAAAAATTTATTGTTTTAAATTCATCATTTTGAAAGAGAAAAGTTAGGGCATTCATATTATACATGCATGTATATTATTACCTGTGGTAAGACCTTTCCAAATAAATCATGACTTCTGAATCTGTGACCTTGACCTTGAAGCATAACCCACTTTTCAGAAATGTTGCATTTGCTTATTACTTTTGATTGCGAAGAGATATGACTTTCATATTTGACATGAACATTTCACATAAGAACTCAAGATTTTTCCCAGCATGCTATGATTTCTTACCCCTTGACTTTGATGTTTTACATAATTTTCAAAATATTAAACTCTCCTAAAAGATGATAAGGCTACTGAATAAAATGTTGTAGGAGTTCATGGAACACAGGGCTTTTTGCATAAAAAAATTTCATTTTTCAACCCCCAGTTTACCCCCGGGGCAAAATCAAAATTCCGAAACCTTACTGCACAACTACGTGACACCACCAATCATCTCCCAAAAGGTGAATAGGCTACTCATTAAGATGTAGGAGGATTTCAGGGAAGACAGGATTTTGCATAAAAAACTTCATTTTTCGACCCCCTATAGACCCCCGGGGCAAAATCAAAATTCCGAAACCTTACTGCACATTTACAAGACACCACAGATCATCTCCCTAAAGATGATTAGGCTACTGTGTAAATTGTAGGTGGAGATCAGGGAAGACAGGGCTATTTGCATAAAAAACGTCGTTTTTCGAAGTTTTCACACCACTATTCATCTCCCTAAAGATGATTAGGCAACTCAATAAAATGAATGTGGAGTTCTGGGAAGACGGGGCTTTTTTCAGAAAAAAACGTCATTTTTCGATCCACAATTGACCCTCCGGGGCAAAATCAAAATTCCGAAACCTTACTGCACATCTACATGACACAGCCAATCATCTCTCATAAGATGATTAGGCTTCTCAATAAAATGTAGGAGGAGTTCAAAGAAAACGGGGCTTTCTGCATAAAGTTTTCGACCTCATAGAGTAATTTTGAACGTAAATAGACCTCTTCATTATGGGGTTAACCCCACAGTACCAAAAAAAAACCCACACTGCTGGAAAATACGTTAATTTTACCCCACAATGTACCTCTCGTAAGAACAGCTAGACGGACGGACGGACAGACGTACGGACGGAAATCCCGATCACTATATACCCTCCCGCTTTTCAAGCGGGGGGTATAATAAGTGCATCGGTTTTTGATTTCGTTGATCGGTGTTGCCATAATTACTAAAAATAGAAATTTCTGTGAAATTCCTTTGAAATGCCACTCCTCCTACAGTTTTGGTTGGATTTTTATTTAACTTGGCACACAAGTGGACTACACTAAGAAATATAAATAAGTGCATCTATTTTTGGTTTTCGATAAAGGCCGTTGCCATGGTTACTAAAATAGAAATTTCTAAGATTTTTTAAAACTCTACCCCTCCTTTAGTTTTGGTCTGATAACAATTTAGCTTGGCAGACAAGTAGACCACACTAAGATACATAAATTAGTGCATCGGTTTTGGTTTTCGATGAACAGTGTTCCCATGGCTACTAAAAATAGATATTTCTCTGAAATTTCTTTAAAACGCTACGCCTCCTACGGTTTTAGTCTGATTTCAATATCACTTGCCACAAATGTAGACTTCAGTAAGAAACATAACTTACTGCATCGGTTTTGCATTTTGCTGATCACTTCCGGCCCCCCTTTGGCGATTTCTCGGATTGTTGAGTTTTACGAGGGATTTTTAATATTTGCAAGTGTGATGCGCCCTTCTGGTTGCACTGTCCGTAAGTTTAGACCTCGAAAGACTGGCCACAGAAAGAATATGGTTGCAGAGAATTTATTTGACGGAGTTTCAGACGAAAATACAAGAGGATGTGACAGACCTAGAAAAATTCAAGATGGCGCCGTTGGGGACCTTGTTTATTATTAGGTATGTGTATATTATTATTATTTTTTTTTTATTAAAAGAAAAATAAGTAACGTCAGGTGCCTTTGGTCCGAAGGCTTAAAATGCCTTTAAAATATACATTTAATTTGAGCTAGATTTTCATTTCAATATGTGATCCTTGTTTGGAATTGAAGTCAACTTGAGATAATAGTTTCATCAGGTATTATGATAAAGCATTTCTGTGATGTCACATGACTGTGTTGATCACGTGACGGACATTTATGTTATTCTTTAGGGAACGAAGGATGTTTGGTCACTGACTCAGTTTAATTACGTCATAATCTCTGATTAGATATGTACAAAACAAGACTGAAACAACAGTACTTGTATAATTTTTTGACTGTTTCTTTGAGTTCACCATCTTGTATAAAAATATCTTAAAACATACAAACTTTCTTGAAAATATGATCAAATTACGGAATAGATTAATCCACTCTTCTGTTTCCCTACACTTCGCGTCCAACGAGTCGTTGACGTCGAAGTTGACGTCACAATGGATCTCTCAGTACAGTAGGGTGAATTCACCATGCATCGGATACCCTTGTACTTCAACAAGTTCTAGCGATATCGCTACCGACGGAAAAGTATCAAAATGGAGTTTAACATTTAGTTTGTGATTAAAATATCAATTTGGGACACAATTATATGCCCTTTATTGAGAAAATATCCCCAAAAATCGAGTTTTTATGAATAACTCAAAATTCACCATGGATCGGACATTGTTTACCATGCATCGGACAGACGGTATTTTGACCGGAAAAATATCATACCTTTATCAAAGTGCTTTAAAATGCTTGATATGGATACATTTTTATCTTTTATCTAAGAAATAATCCTCAACTTAAATTTAATTGACGATATCGTTGCACAAATGTAGAACAATTCAAAAGACCTCTCTCTGTCTTAAAATGCTTTAAAATGCTTATAATGCGGTAATTCGCGCCTTTTTTTTCATGGTTTATTATACTCTGGTTTGTAGAAATAAATTGAGTCAAAATCCAGACGTCATATATCGATAACTTGTATTTTGACTGAAAATATAGAGTTTTTATTTTCTTTTTTCGCAAAAAACAGCTATCAACTGGGTTCTGTATGAAAATGGTAGTGCTTACCTTTGCATCGGAAAGTGTCCGATGCATGGTTAATTTGTGTCCGATGTACGGAGAAATGAACATACTAGTGAAAACCAGCTCTAAAAAGAATTATACGAACATTGAAGTGAAATTTCTTTAAAATTTATGTAAAATTACTAATCTTTGACTTTATTCTTCAAAGTCTGACTCATTCCGTTGAAGTCGAATTTTAAGAACGATAACTCTATAAATCGAAAATTCATAAATTTCTGGTTATTCCCCTTTGATGATGTAAAATATGACGTAACTTCAAGGCCATTCTCGGGGTATTTTTATCACAACATGATAATAACAATCGGTATCATTAAAAAATTTAAATCTTCAACTTTAAGACAGAAACAAATAAATACATGGAACTCTTAAATTGAAAGAGAATTTATTGTCTAAAGTTGTCCGAAGCAAGGTATGTGTCCGATGCATGGTGAATTCACCCTAAGATTATACACGGTAAAACGCGGATAGTAATTCATAAAAACGGGCCATGATCAGTACATGGTGGAGTATCTTGTGAATTAGAGAGCACAAAAAATATTTTTACATGGTTGTTGACGGAAATATTTTGAAGTTATGTCTTATTTCGCAAAAGTGTGACGTCATAGTTGGGTTTTCCCGTACTCCAGAAATGTAAACATGACACGTTTTTCTCAAGCTCATGTCTTGTTTAAATTTGTCCTGTGCAATATTGAGCTCAGCTTCACCAATCGATATTTTTACAGCTAATTAATAACATGACGAGCTTGCATTTCAACGTAAATTTTCAAATATTGAATGATAGGATTTTTTGCAAATTAATTTTTTATTGTTTAAGTTGTCTTAAAAAGTAAGTAATTTTCCGTCTCCAGATGCTGTGTGACAAAAGAATAATTATTACTTTTTCGAATTTTTAACCCTATTCATATTCTGAAATGTTTTAAAAGACACATGTTAGCTGACATATTTTTTATCTATACTGAAAAAAATCCATTATGGACCGATTAATGGGCCCAGAAACATTGCGAATTAAAACTCCACTTAGACACTTTGGGGTATAGTATTTGTCACTCAATATCTCAAAAATAAGTCTAGAAACCTATTAATATATATGCTTCAAGGTATGTAGGGCATACTATATTAGAGATCTACAAATTATGAAAATAATTAAACGACAGGTATTTTTTCAGCTAAAGGTCCTTCTTCCCCTTAAATGTTGCACAAAAATCGCTTCGGCACAAGTGCAAAACAAAATTATTGTGCAAAGTTTGTTACATAGATCACTTCATCGTGATCTCTGGTACGTAAAAAGTGCTGGGGGTAGATTATATTTTTACTTCAAAAGAAAATATTTAACGAGAAATTCAACTTACCAACATAAGAAGGGGTATTTTCCACACTTTATCGCAATTTATACAAAAATGGATAAACTACATACGATCCCCCAGCAAAATGTAGTATGAAGACATACTTTTCTTATAGATTCACGCAGAATATCTTCAATTTATCCTTGGCTTTCACTTGTGCCAGTCTAAAATAAACACGATTAATAAATTCTAATTCTGTCTACGGACGTTTTCGGGGAGCGTTTCACATATAATTTTTGGCTATTGTTTGAATATGTGCATATTGACAAGCGAAAGGAAAAGGGATATCTATATTTCAAATGCTCAACATCATAACAGCACATGGACCTAGCACTTGAATTAAACAACAACGCCCACAAAAAATCTACATGCCATGTGTAAAAATTATGGCACTTTCCCCGTCATGTAAGCTCAAGTTTGCAGTGATTTGACGTCATATTTTATTATGACGTCATATCTAGGTAGTTCAGAGAAGTAACTTCAGTTTGAATAGTTTGATATATTACGGACAGCCTTATCCTAGCCGCGTGATCAAATGCACGAGTGGTTGATAAACTTTTTAGCTCACCTGAGCCGAGGGTTCAAGTGAGCTTTTCTGATCAAAATTTGTCCGTTGTCTGTCTTCGTTGTTGTTGTAAACTTTTCACATTTTCATGTTCTTCTCAAAATCCACTGGACCAATTTCAACCAAACTTGCTTCGAAGTATCTTTGGGTAAAGGGGATTCAAGTTTTTTTTTCAAATGAAGGGTCACGCCCTCTTCCAAGGGGAGATAATTATGAATTAATGACAAATTAATGACATTCTTAAAAATCTTCTCAAGAACCACTTGGCAAGGAAAGATGAAGCTCATGTTGAATCATCCTCATGTATTGTACATTCAAGTTATGGGGCCACAATGGCCGATCAAAGATTTACATAGGAATATATAGGAAAATCTTTTTAAAAAAATCATCTCAAGTACTGCAAAGCCATGATTAGTGATATTCATATGGAAGCATCCTCAGGTAGTGTAGATTCTAGTTTGTTCAAATCATAACCTCCAGTGATAGGTTGGGGCCATAATGGGGGTTGGGAGGGAAAGAATGAGAAGTCAAATTCAAATTATTACAAAGTAATACATACAAACAAAATGTTAAAAACTTTTCAATTCGGATCTGATTTGTGCTTTTTCCTAGCTCAGGTGAGCGATGTGGCCCCAGGGCCTCTTGTTGTAATTAAAATGACACCCTTTTCATTTGACTTAGTATGGATCGATTATGTTCTCAATTGCACTACATACACTCTCTCTTAGCCTTGATGCTTCTAGACTTTATAAGAAATTGTAGAATACTGACTAAAATTGAAAATGTAAATGAATTAAAGTATAATTGTAAAAAGTGTTTGTCACCTGCAGAGTAAAACCGAAAGATGATTTTGCCTGGCGTCCGTCTGTCTTTCTTATTTTTATCTTTTTTATTTGCACTCTTACCATTTTTATTTTTCAATGTGGGAAAATGCATAAAGTATCAAATAAATAGTTCTAAGATGGTACACAGGTCTGTTTCTTTCTGAAATGCTGAGTCAGAAGACAATATTTTCATGTTTGCAACAATATGCTTACAAATTCGTTCTTTCATGACCAAGGTATCACAATTTAACCCCACCCCCTTCCCCACAAAACAAAACTGATTTTTAAAAAAATATTAAGAGTAATCTCTTTAAGTTAAACTTTTCCTGTTTGCATTAAATATTTTTACTTTGATGTCCCCCGCTTGAAAAGTGGGGGATATTAATTTGGGTTTGTCCGTCCGTCCGTCCGTCCGTCCGTCCGTCTTTCTGTCTGCCTGTAACGCTTTCGTTTCCACACGATGTCTCGAGAACCCTTTGAGCTTTTGCAATGAAATTTAGCATAGCAACTCCCTATGGACTAAAAAAGAACCCTATTGATTTTGAGGTCAAAAGGTCAAAGGTCAAGTTCATAAATAAGCAAATTCTGTCTGTTATAACACTTTCGATTCCACACGATATCTTTAGAACCATTAGAGCTATTGCAATGAAATTTTACATAACAACTCCCTGTGGCCTAATGAAGACACCTATTGATTTTGAGGTCAAAACGTCAAAGTTCAAGGTCGTAAATTTATACATTCTGTCTGTGTGTAACACTATCATTTCCGTGCGATATTTCAAGCAGATTTTGAGCTTATGCAATGTAATTTTATACCAACACTCCCTAGGACCTCTCTCACCCCTATCAAAGTGCCCCGCCCCGTTTGTTTTATTAGTATTTATAGTATTACATGCCGCTATTTTTAGCACATGGGCATGAGGAGAGTTAGTGCGTATAAAACAGGTTCTCGGCGGACTTTTTTTTTGATTACATGTATTAAAACTGTTTAATAAAGGCTAAATAAATCAAACACCATGGATTGTGTAAAATTTTGACAATACCGAACAACAATATATACATGTTTGTGACTTCACTTCTGCATATACTTGACTCCATGTAAAGCGATTCCGTGGTCTAGTGGTATGTTTCTCGCTTCCCATGTGAGAGGTCCCGAGTTCAAGTTCCGGACGGACCACTCCTTTTTTTTTTTTTTAGAAATACTTTTTTTTACTAAATAATAGTATTCAGCACGCAAAATGAAAAATTCATGAGGTCTGGCTTGTACAAACTCATAAAATCATCATAACAGTGTGATAAATATTCCATATAAAAGAATCTTCTATACACATAATAAAAAAATAAGCAAATAAATCTTTCTATCCATAATGGTATATTTTATTTGCTTCGGTGTACATGCATGTATACATTTAATAATTCTACAAATTCAGTAAGGGGGATCCGACTCCCCCCCCCTCCCCCCGAACTGCGCATGTTTTACTTTTTCCTTGAGCGGGGGACACAAATTCTCTGAATTAGCTTGTTTTGCTTATTTTTGAAATGCAAAAAATTTAATGAAGGTTTTTGTAAACATTCTTGAAGTTTTTCCAACAAGTTACATTTTTGGTTACCAAAATATTTCAAACTCATTTTTCGTGCTTATAAAAATATATATTTATATATAATTTGGAACGAGACAATTTTTCTATTTTGAATTTTAAAAAATATTGACTATGTGTTAATGATATACACATGAAATAATCTGTAAACATTAGAAGATTAATATGTGAATGTGAACAAGTGTTTAAATTTCATTGAAATATAATAGATTCATTGATAGAAGAAATTCAACTGTGTACATTAATTCATTGTAACACAAAGCAAACTTAAATAAAATTCATTTTTTGATTGAATTCTATTAATTACATGTATTTAGAGTCCAAAATAAACAAGATGCTGTCATGAGACAGTTATACCCGCACTAAGGTGTTTACCTTTAAATACACACTCCTTCATATTGGGGTTTTGAAGGAAAAAGTCAAAATAATTTTATAATTTAGTAAATTTACACAGTACATGTATTCGTCAATTTAGGTATAAAATTCTAAGACCCTGTGACTATGTGACCTATGACTCAGAACCTCTTATAATGTATTTTATATGCTTAATTCATTACCAGTCTGAAAATAAAACAGAATTTAATAAATGATGTATATTAGATTTGATTTATGTTTTGCTCATAATTGTTACTTTTTAAATTTACTAATGCCCAACCCCCGACACCATACACACACACCCTCACGACACGTACGTTTTTTTTTATAAATAGGCTAGATGGAAAAGTCATGGTAAAACATTGTTTGTTATGAATTACTTCAAAATTTGTTCTTGAACTATACATGTACATGTTAACATGTAATCACCTTTTGGAAAATTTCTGCATCATATTGGGTTGCGTCACCCATTATCATATTTTTAGATTAAGCACCACTCGGCCGATTCGTACTTCCTCTGATTTACATGTAGGTGACAGAATCAGCCAAGGTTTGCTGAATGGGATAGCACAATATGATAATTCATTTTGTGTTATGATTGGATTATATTTCATGAAGCTGATAGGACCTATGACAGTGGGTAAGAACAAGTTTAAGTAGATTGGGGTAAAATAAACCGAATGCATATCATAAAGTTAAAGTTCAAAAAGGGTCAAAGGTCATCGCATGCCACAGTAGACGAATTTCACATTGTGAAGTTGTCACGTTGTCGATGTGACATTTAAAGTTACTAGTGCAGATATCGAATATTTTTTTCGTGAGGGGGTAGGGGGTTTTCACCTCAGACAAAAAAAAATCAAGCCCAGAATTTCCTGACAAGCAAAGAAAAAAAATGAAAACAAATAAACAAAATAAAAACAATGATAGTCGGGTCGTGGCGTCAATGTCTTCTAAGAGGTAGGATGTCCAAAGTTATTTTTTATTTGCTTCAGTATATAGTCTTATTTAAATAACAAAGCAAATTCCGGGGGGGGGGGGTCCAATCTCCCTAGCCACTCCCTGTCCCTGAAATTACAATTGATCTTGTGACTCCAAAATAGTAGAATTTTTTTTCATTTGACTGTATACATATTTTGTTTCTTGTGTTTATATTATGTCTGTCTGTCTGTTTGTCCGCAGATACTTTAACCTTGCCCATAAGTTTTAAGTGCCTGGGGTGGGCTAGAAACATGGTTTCACCATTTCATAGGTTAATTCCTTGTGACAAGACCTTTTATTTGGGTACAACCAATTTAGATCTCTTCATTTCTTGACCTTGGATTTTTACCAAATGGCATTTTTACAAGAAAATTACCAAACTTTAATCTTGGCCTAAATTTTGATCAGAAGGTTCTAGGGCTTTCATGCTTAACATGTGTATTCCTTGTGAACTTTAAAAAGGTATAAATATGTTTGACCATGACCCTAGAGTTTGACCCACTTTAAAAAAATAACTTTGGCAGTTAACTTTTGAACAGGAAGTACCAAGGATTTCTTATTTCACACGTGTATTCAGTGTGACAAGACTTTATTTTGATACCAACAATTTTAAACCTTTGACCTTTCAGTTTGACATACATTTAAGAAACTTCAACCTTTGCCATAAGCTGCCATACGGGGGCATCAGTGTTTCAAAAACACATTTTTTCATTATTTTAAGGTTGTGGTGTCTCCATATGAGGGAAAAATTTCTAAGAGAGATGTTTTCACAACTAATAAACAAATTACAAAAACAAGAGGCCCATGGGCCTTATAGGTCACCTGAGCATCAAGCAACAACTTGGTTGGTCTCCAGCTTTTCTTTGTTTTGTATTCTACATTGTCACTGGGACCCCTGCATACCATAAGGTATCCACCATTCCGAACTGCGCTATACATTATGGCCACCAACTCAATTCCAAAGTTAAAAGAATCAATTAACCAGAAAGTGAATGAATCTCTCAAGGTAGACATCAGTAACCCCCAAAAAAGATTCCGCAATTCTTCACAATCTGATACGGATATAGAATATTCAGAAACTACTAACAACTCTCAACAAGAAACAGCAGGAAAAGAAACCTCTATTGCAACATCCGATCCAGTGGAATCTTCCGAGAAACCGAAAAAATATCAGAAGAAAATGTTGCCATTTTTAGGACACTCCGAAAACTTCATATTAAACTCCAAAGAATAAATAGCCATGCCGCATACCTGAATAAATGCCAACAACAGGACCTCATACCAAAAACACTAAGAGCCAAAATTATTCCACAAATTCCAGACAGTAATGCTTTATTTCTCCTAAAATGGGAGGAAGCACACCTTAATTTTAGCCGCAGCCTCATCCGCTTACTTTATGAATATTGGAATACTAGAATTAATACGATTAATACACAGATACTTGATTTAAAATCCCAGCTTAAAAACAAAGAAAACACTAACGAAATGGAACATATAAACGATCTATTAACTGCAATCCCAAACTTTATGAAGAAGAAGGAAGCCGA
>PRKT01000092.1:1167660-1188574 GCA_003671525.1 Saccostrea glomerata | reverse complement strand
CCATTCTTTATAAAGATTTTAGTACCAAAAAATACATAGCCATCCAGCAAGGCACGCAAGTTTGTTTCGGTCGAAGTCGAGCAGGTGCTTGAAAATCTAGTCCAGGGCCTAATCACTCCCCACTCTTGACAGTATACAGAAAAATCAGCACGCCCTAAATTTTAATAAATCTGGTCAATACAGGAAGTTTACATGTTGTTTTTCATCTCATAAAAAAATTCAGCTCCAGTCTCGTATCAAAATGCCCGAATCGGAAGGGAAGATTCCGGGATTATTTTGCGTCAGCCATGATTTGACGTGAACCAAAGTATAATACTGTTATGACACCTATAACATTTTTTCATAATTTCCATTATTAATAGAGACTGGAGATTAGAAATTCTCTTGAGGATATTTTTAATTGTATTCTGTGCGACTTTTCGTGTGATTATCTTTACTTGTAAAAAATTCTGTCGATGCCATTTTATTGACTAAAAATATTTTAATTCATTTTTATAAAGTGCTTATGTGATGTGGAAATATTTTCTCCTTAATAAATGACTTTCTAACAACATAAATAAAAAAGGATAAATAAATGCAAATAATGTATCCCGGAAATTGATTTTTAAGGTGTAAAAACTGATTTTTAAGGAACTTAAAAAATATATTTTATCATTGCTATAGAAGAATTGAAGTACTGAACAATTTTAGTTAATTACCAATTACAGATCATGACATTTGATTGATTAGTCGACGTTTACAGTTTTTACCCACTATACGTGTATCAGATGTACTCTTAACTAGTGATCTGGATATGTTTTGCGACGAAAATTGATTTTTTTTTGGTGCTTGAGGTAACTTTTGCAAGATGAAATTTAACCTTGCCCTTTTACACGTATGTTGTAGCGATAATAATATCAGAAGGATATCGGAGAGGCCAGTCAGTAACAAACATAAAGAATGTGAATAAAATTCTAACATAAAAGAAACACAGCTTATAAAAATATAGAATGCTTGTAAAAAGGAAAGTTGTATGTTTTGAACATATTTTATTGAAGGCAAATCTCTATCACCCCATAATAACAGATTAGTGTCATTTGTTACCAATTCTTCAAGCATGAGCAGGTGGTTAAAAAGATTATTTCTTGCATTTGCATATTTTCTACAAGCAAAAAAAAAAAAAGGTAAACATCTTCATACTTTCCACATGAATAGTCAACTGTTGATAATATTGCGTTTATATAGATCATAATTAAGTAAACGATTGTGTCTTACATGTAGTTTAGTATGAAGTATGTTTGTGTTGTGTTTGCCAAAAGAAAAATACGTTGGCATTAATGCCACAAAGTTATACTATCTTATTGGAATTTTTCACCAACTTTAATACTCCGTGAAATTTTGGTTCAAAAACTGCCATCGGAGTTTGGTGGACGATATACACAGCATAAGAAATACTAGTAGTTAAAGGTATGATTATCAATTGCAATCCATACGCATTCAACGTCAGCTGGTTCGAATTCATGTCGCCTAATAGCGCGTATTTTTTCAGATCATAACACCAGCCCGAAACAGTTTCTATCTTTTCTCAAGATATTACAAAACCCCTGCAAGTGTAAGTCAACATTGTCTACACTATGGTCCGGATGGGTTTCTGTAAAACATAAAATGTCGAAATCGTGAACAAAAGAGTTAAAATGATCGATTTTGTGTCTTATTGCGTGGACCCTGAGTAAATATATAAGCGAGGTTAAACCGGATGCCCTCGGCAAACGACAGGCTACGCATGCGCGAGAATGCTAGAAAGTTTGCACCAATCGTAACTACTCGGACATTTCCGTGAACGATAAATAACTCTTTTCTCTTTCGGAAAATGGCCGAGTAGTTACGAATGAGTTTGTACCTTAGGTAACTTGCCCGTAGAATAATTCGCCCAAATCAAATTAAAATATACCATTCATTGGCAAATCGCTCTTTTAATTCTGCATAATTATCGCATTTACATATTCATTGGCAGATTCGATTTTCTCTCTTTTACATATACTTTTATATACAAACTAAAATTTGATTCTATGGTACAAGCATTTAACGAAGTTATACAGTATTTAGATACATGTAACTTAACAATCTGAATGAAAAACGTCATTCAACGAATAGAGATAGCTTTTAAAAGAAAGTGCAAGTTTTCGCCGGCATTAGTTGTGTGCATCAAGGCTCTCAAAATAATTTAGTGTCTCAGCAAACAAAGTATCGTTTGATAAAGGTCTGTAGTAACGGGGGGGGGGACAAAAAAATCTGTGATTCTCGTAAACCATCAGATCTACATGTATATTTTTCATGATAAATTTCTTCCGTATAAATACAGAACCAAGTCCATACAAGTCTAAGTCAGTATGAGTTACACGTAGCAAAATAACCTGATTTTTTAAACTGACAAAACTTAAGGTCGCTAATCGGAGATAAAATTTCACAATTTTGATTTGACACTACAGTCAGTTATAAGTAGGCAGATCATTGTAGAAAAAGTGAACAAACCTACATGAATATTCCCTACACCTAGACATTTTCTTAATTGAATTTCAGTTAGAAAAAACATGCATATGATCCACGTATGGTCCTTTTTTAAAGGACAGCAACTTGTACTTCGGATATTGAGGTGTAAAATGTCAAGGACATTTTCAATGGTAGGCCCCGGATTGACCTAGATATCGCCACGTGCTAACAGAACGAATGTAAACAATTGTAAATAAAATTTAATATACACAGAATTATGAGTAATAAATTTGATTGACTGAGTAATTTTATTTTAACAAACATGCGCATGGAAACACAGACACAAACATGTTCTAGATGTTCCTTTACCTGATAAGTAGAATAAACCGACTGCAGATCGATATTCTTCTAATGAGTTACCCATCATCTATCTTTTGGTATTTGTACCAGTTAATTGTTTGGAAGTTTAAGTACACAGTCAGTAGCTGCCAAAATTTTACATACTATACGTGAAATATAAACACAAAATAAACAAGAACAACAAATAAAATATATACACTAGAACCAGATACAAGAAATATTTTGAAAAGTAAGAAAAGACCACAGTTGACCACAGTACACTGTTGTAAATGATCGTACGTAGAAACTGTAAAAGAATGAGGCCAGCTTAAAGGAAAGTTGAAATCCGTGTTTGATCTGCTCCTATTTTGTAATGTTTAGTGGACTTTTCAGCTTGCATTCT
This sequence comes from Saccostrea glomerata, assembly GCA_003671525.1. Taxonomy (NCBI): domain Eukaryota; kingdom Metazoa; phylum Mollusca; class Bivalvia; order Ostreida; family Ostreidae; genus Saccostrea; species Saccostrea glomerata. The sequence goes on along the minus strand of PRKT01000092.1, from coordinate 1,185,363 downwards.
CTTCGTTATCTCCACAGAGCTCATGATGGTGATCCGAATATATCATTCAGTTGAACTGGTATTGGATATATCAAGTAATCCTTCTGAAAAACAATGAAAATGATTCAGATATGAAACGTCTTCGATATTGCTAGAATATCTGTTTTAAATTTCAAGGTTCTTTTCAAGGGAAAAATCAATGTGTATCTCAAAGTTTAATCGAAAATTAAGTTACTCATTAGATAGTTATTTTTTTGGGGGGAAAAGTCCAAAAGTTAATGGGTAGTTTAATTGTTTGTCTTTTCAATAAAAAAAATAATATCCTACCTTTGAATAGAATTTATTTGATATTGCTTAAACTACTATTTAATTTTCATTTTTTATTAGTCCTAACACCTGTTAACATTCTGACATTTTATGTTTTGGTTTATGTAGATTTTTGAACTACAAAAATTGTATCTCGCTCAAACTACCCCCAGGTATACATTTATTTCAATTGATTTTAAATTCAATACATGATCTATAAATTTCATTTGATAGCATTTACAGACAATCATTTACAAATTATTAACATTTATATCCTTCCTTTACGTTGCTTTATAACTTTTGACAGGTTTTCTTATATTTTTTATTTCCTTTTCGTGTTCGCTTTAGTGTGTATAAACTGCTTTAATGTCTACAAATAGGAGCAATTTTCATAGATTATCATGCAATTTCGTATATGGTTGAATTGGGATAAACAAGCATTCATGGCATTCATATCCTTTTGGCAGTTCTGAATAACTCATCGAAGGAAAGTACATGCCTTTTTTAAAAAAAACAGTATGTTAGTACATTTAAATCAAGAAGAAAGGAAAACAAATGTCCTGTATAATTTCTTTTATTATAAAGGATTATTTCAATAGAGCTATGAACTTAAATGAAATTTGATGATCATCGATTGGTTATCTTTCGTAAATCTACCAATTTTAACTAAGGAATATTCCGCCTACCTGATAAATACGTCGCCTGCATGGTGCATTTGTTAACACGTTTGCACTAGGATTTTTTCCATACATCGCAGACTCAAGTCCCAGTGCAGAACTGGAAGGACTTTATGTTCAAAAGTTATTGCCAAGGCTTTTTTTAAAGTGGGTCAAATTCTACGGCCAAGGTCAAACATTTTTATACCCATTGAAAAGTAGCCGTAGCATAAACTGTTCAAAGTTAGGCCAATGCAATTTTTCGTGGTAATTTTTGTAAAAGTAGATCAAACTCCAAGATCAAAAGGTCTTTTCACAAGGAATACACCTGTGAAATATGAAAGCTAAAACCAACTCACTCAAAAAATTATAACCAAGGTTAAGGTTTTATGCGGACAAACAGACAGCGAGCATGACGGACAGACATAGGGGCAGGACAAAACTATATACCCCAAATCTTTTATCACAGGACAAAGGGTCCCACGTCAAAGCAAAACCTGGCACAAGCTTGCTCCCAAACTTCTCAAAGACGTATCGAAAATACCAAGTACAGTACTAAATTTGCGGTCCTCCAGTAGCAATAAGGTGGCGTGAAAAATATCGCATATAGGGACATAAAACAACAAAACAAACAAATAAAAAAAATTAGAGAAGATATGGCTCGGACCTCTGAAAATTCAAGAGGTAAGTTCAGGATGAGCATGTCAACTATTAATGCAATGATTTATGACATTAAACGTTGCATTGCAACGCTTAATAATGATATTTGTATCATTAATCGGCGTTGTATCATTAGCAGTTGCTACATGGGCTATCTACTGGTTAATAGCCAATAAAACTTCCACATTCGCAATAGATGCTCACTTTATAAAATCCTTTGCATCTCGGAGGCCATTAAATCTGTAAATGTACAGGCATTCTAAACAAGTGTTGGCGTCCTTCTTTTTATATGGTAAAAACTTTTTGAAAAAAAAACTAAAAAACAACAAAGAAAATCTAAAGACTTTTGCTTGTCTGTGGTCATTTGTTTAATGACAATTTAACTACGTTCAGTTTTTAATGATGAAATCAAACTTTTGAACTGGCTGATACGTAGAAAAATTATGCAGTCTTAAAACTCTAAACATCGAATTTTATGGTGATTACATAGTTTTATGAAAAGGTATTTTTCATATTTGCATCATTTGAAGATTAACCTCCGTGTCCTTGCAAATAATGGAACCATTATTATTCGTTTGTCTTGGTATGTTTCCTTTTTGCAAAAGACGAAAAATCTTAATAGCTCTTCAGAAATGTCCTATTTTTATTTCCCCGTATCGAACATTCGGGGGAGGGGGGTGTATCGGGTTTTTTTTTCCTGTCTGTCCGTCTGCCTGTTTTCTGTTTGTCCACAAAAACTTAAACCTTATTTCTAGTCGGCAGGACATGTATGGCTTCCATATTTCACAGGTGTATTCCTTGTGACAAGACCTTTCTTTTGGTACAAATTTTACTCGTGACCTTGGAGTTTGACCCACCTTTCCAAATATATTCGAACATTACGAATAGCCATAACTTTTGAATTTATGGTGTTAAGACTTTTATACCTCACATGTGTATTCCCTGTGACAAGACCTTTCATTGTTTCTAAAATTATTTGACCTTGGCCTTAGAGTTTGACTCAGTTTTTAAAAAACTTAAACGAAAAGATGCTGAAAAAACTTATGTTTATCCAAAAAAATTATGCTGCTATCTGTCCTTGATATGTTTTCCCCACTCTTGTTCCCCCCCCCCTTAATTTTCTGTCATGCTTTCTATATTATATATGTACACATGTACCTCTGACCAGTATGTATAATGTTGTTAATGCACATTATGTCATGTAACAATAGAAATAAGAAGACTTTTTTATGACCTAGCCCTATTTTTGTCCTTTCTGGACTATCTCACCTTGTAAGGGGACTTGGTCCTTCATTTAAACAATATAAACTTCTTTTAACCCAATGGTGCTTTGTGCCAAGCTTAAGTTCGGTAAAAAATGGCCCAGTTGTACTAAAGAAGTTGAACATTTGAAAAGTTTACAAACGGATGGATTCAGAGACGGAGGACGCTGAACACCTGTTGATCAGAAAAGCTCACTTGAACTTTCAGCACAGTTGAACTTAAAAAACTAAAATATCCTTAAACATTTTGAAAATTTGGATTAGCTCATATCAATTTTAAGTTATTCATCTCAATTGGGTTGTATCATTTTAAAGACCTTGTTTGGATATATATTAAATTCAAATATTGATCATTTAAAATTTTATTTATCCTCAATGTAGATTTATGGGTTTTTTTCGTTAGGTAAATAGCACCGCCTGGCAATGAGGGAGGATTTAAATTACCAATGGTCTAGCGACTACTGCTCGGAACTGCGTGGCTACATATGTGGAAGAGCGTGATTTGTGTTTTCAGATCATAATACTTTTCAGACTAGAAGATAAAGTATTTTACAATAATAGGAAGCAAAAAAGTTTACTGTACTCATATGCAGCAAAATTGTTTATGTTTTTACATACTTTAATCTTTACCTTAAAAATGATTTCTTTATGAATAAGATGTCCAAAAATCACCAAAAACATTAATCTTATATGCCAATGGGTAATCTTCTTTTTTGTGTATTCATATTTTTTTTCTCTTGGCAAAAATGACTTCATAGCTTATTTTCATATTGTGAAGTGTACTTTCTTTATTTTTTAATGGTGTTGTTATTTATCTTTTTAGGATGAATGGTGGCTTTTTACCTAATGGGCTAAGCATCTCACACAATGTGAAATACATCCATCAAGATCGGCGACCAATCACTGTCTCTCTTTTCTCTCGGAGTAAATTCAGGAGCAACAACTTTTCATTTTTATAATACATGTATGTGTAAATCACATAAACTAAGGTTTAAAGAAATTAAAGTTTTTTGAATCCATGTAGATACCCAAAGGTTTAAGAGTAACCAATGGAGTATTCCAACGAATCATTTTTCGACAGCTTCCTATTGAATTTCATGCAAAAGAAGTTGTGTGGTTTTATTATTTCCTTGATCAAGTATACATGTAGTGCTTTGAAAATATAAAAGTACATGAGAAAACAGAACAGATCGAAGTTGTGCATTCCCAACTTGGTTTGTTTTAAATAGCACATATCTCTTACTGTAATGCCAAACATGGATCAAGAATTTTTACCCGAGAATAACTAGAACTTCGTTTAACTATTTTTTAATCCTTCCCCTTGTGATTACAGTAATACATTAAAAAACAAAATTATATTAATGCAATGTGGGATAACTCTAACTCTCGAAACACAGCTTTTTGTGCAGTTGACAGTATTTATTCAGTTATTTTCTTCTGTGACAGGAATGTTCCAGAATGATGAAGCATTTACTTCAAGAATATTGGTTTGTTAAAATCAAGATATTTTTCTTAATAAAAATTTTAAAGTATATAAGTATATTTATTGCATGTCAAACCTCATGGAAATTTAAGTACGAACATATTTTTCACATTATATTTAACTGTAATTTGAAATCAATTACTAGTTAGTCTATATATAATGATTTTTATCATTTTATAATCAGTAAATTTTAACTTAGATTTGGTTTAACCGTAAAAGATAAATTGTCACGATTCGATTCTAATTTAACTTTACGGCGTGTGGATTATTTTACTGCAACTGCTAAAAGAGTGCAAATATACCGAGTTTCTAGAAAAGTTGAAGGAGGAAAAACAACTCAAAGTAAAATCAGTCTGACGTCAGTGTCTCTTGTCTGCGGATGATGACAATTTTACTACATCTTCATTTTCTTAATGAAGAAATCAAAACTAGGAAGTGAGGGAAGTCTGAGAAGATTATACATTATTTTTCTTTTATAAACTTTGAACACTGTTACATAATTTTATATTGATAGTAAAAATTTTATGTAAAAGTACTCATTTTATTTGCATCATGGTTTCGAGATAATTGTCATTTGCTTGCCATTATTAAGAGCATTATTATCCTGTTGTCTTTGTATATTTGTTTAAGGTTTTTGGCATCTGATGGAAGATCTTGTATTTGATCGCTCTCAGAGTTGATCTTTAATTCTTTTCATGTTTCTCTGAACATATACTCATAAATTTCTCTAATACATGTAGGTGTATGAACAATATGCCTGTTCTGATCTTAATTTTTTTATACACTCTTGCTTTCTCACAGCAATTAAAAATGGATATAATTATACTCAAATACCATATTGATGAAAACATTTGCAAAATATAACCATTTAATGTCAATAAATTACGAAAAATATAATGTAATTATATGTGTTTATATAAAATTACGAAACTACGTATACTTTTTTGTAACTTTGGCTAAATAACAGAAATGTTAAAAATAAAATTTGATTGTTATAAATTGAAAAAAACTGATTGATAAAATGATGTAAAGGCAAATTTAAACAACAACAATAAAACAACCAGACAAACATACATTAGCTATCGGAGTTGGATAGATGTTCGTGCCAGAAACCACTGCGACACGGGACTTCGGTTTATACAGTCTCATCTGAAGGACCGGTCTCTATGTCCCGCAGTGGGATTCGAACCCGCGACGCAAGAATTGACTCCTTATTTCGCGACTCTAGAGCACACGCTCTAACCACTGCGCCACGCGGGCTTTGAAGAAAGTGTTCATCAACCGTTACAATTAATTTTGATTGCCTATTTTAAAATTAGGAAAAACATATTGGAAAATTGTAAAGATGTGATTTGATTTTCATTGGTAACAGTTAAGGTATTTCAATTTTGAATGAAAATGAGATACATGATTTAAAAAAATAATCAACGTAATCTATTCTCTTTGGCACGAATGTCTCTTCCACTTTGAGAATCCCAATGGTTTTAATCTCGTATTATATAAATAACAATTGGTTACCTTACAACTTAAAATTTTTTATGAGGTCTGATTTGCAATGTATAATTTAACGCTATTTATTAAACTCTTATCCCTTGGTAAAAGTACAATTTATTTTTATAAACCAACATTCTTGAAGAAAATTTTTACAAGACTGGAACATTCACATAAAAACTCACTATTATTGGAGAAAAGCAATAAATTCTGTCAAGAATGTCTCTTCCACTTTGAGTTCACTAATGTTTTTTAACTAGTATATATGACTAAGAATCGGGTATCTTTACTACATGTAATTAAAAATCATGTGGTTTGACTTCCAATGTATAATTTAACCTGTTTATTCCTTAGTAAAAATATTGATTTTAATTAAAACAAAATTTTTGAAGAAAATAATTTATCAGTCTGGAACATTTACGATAAAACATCACTGTTATGGGAGAAGGGCAGTGCATACTGTCAAGTGATTAATAGCCATAATTATTGAGAGTTATCTAACATTGTACTGAAGGGTTATTGAAGTTATATTAGTGAATATTCGCACAAGTTTGCTGTACGAGCTTGTTATCTCTATTATAAAGCTAAAACATTTCCTTGTAATTCAAAATAATTTTTCAAACTAATAAACTCAAATTAATGATTTTTTAGTATCAATATTCAAATTAACGACTGTCCTGTAAGTGTTCAATATTGCATCATTCCGATGACCCTACCGAGCGTAATGATTTGCTTTTTTATGTTTTAATGGGTCTAATACGTACTAAATTTTTAATAGATAATTTATTTATTTTTTTGTGTGAAAAAATAAATCTTACCTAGATGCCACTTCCTTTCTTTAATTTAACTCTGAGAATTCGACCAGACGACATTTTTTTTTTTAAACAACGGGGCGTTCGATATTGAACGCTCGTATTCGGAATGTTTCGGGCATGCTCATAATACGTTATACTAACTCAGCGTTCAACAAATCGTTAAGATATTGAATGCTAAAATTCTCTAGATTATGGTAGTATTTGATAAGACACTATTTATTAGCTATATAATAATTTGTATTATTGGTGTTTGTTTTTGCATTATTGTAAACACATCGGGTAACATCATCAAATCCTGCTATCTTTTCCGGTAATAAAATTTGGATCATTGCATAGTCTACAATCATCATTTAAAGGTGCATAAACAGAGATTTGAAGTTAATATTTTCTAAACAATATCACAATTTATATATTGTAATTATAGCATTTAACACAAAATATAAGGGAAAAATGGCAATCTATTTGTGTATTAATAAAAAATATTAAAACTAAAATCCAGAAAATTTATAGTAAAATGTTCGAAAGCGAAACATGCACACAGTATATTGTCAGTCCGTGCAGTTGTGGTGAGCAGACATTAACAATTGAACACACCCGATGATAATGAATCGTAAACATTTACAATAACAGTGCTCATACCGAGTTTACAAAAATTGTGTACGTTTCATGGGTGTGTTCAATTTGCTAAACTCTTACATAACACTAAACGCGGAATGACGATACCTGTGAAGGGGATTTGCTTCGAACATTTCTACTCTGCATATAATTATTTTTCTGGATTAAAGTTTTAACATTTTTCATTAATACACAACAAGATTGCCACTTAAATTTTCCTAAGTATTAAGAATAAAATTAAAATTTTTGAAAGTTCAAGGATGTTTCAATCAAATCCATATAAAAACTTGAAGTTTCGATAACTTTTAGATGAAATAAGATTTTCAAAATATTTTCGTGTGAAATGCAATAACAATATATAAGTTGTGATATTACACAGAAAATATTTACTTCAAATCTGTGTCTATAAACACTTGAGAGCAAAAAACCGCAATATTTATAAAAATCGGATTGAGAATGATGCTTATTGGATTCTTTAAGAGACTCACAGGAGTTGTAGTTCTTCTTTTGCTGAAATATATATATGATAAAGCTTTTCTTCTGGCTATATATGAGCAGAAAAAATATCCATCCGTTCTTTAAAAAAATGTCATGACTTTTCATTAACATGAATAGATAAAGTTAGCGGTTCCTTAACATTTGCAGATTTATTTCTTTTCTACATCATTGCAACGGCATTTATTAACTATCTTGTTAGCATTGAATAAATAAAAAAAGATTGTGTAAAAAAAAATTCTCCCCTTCTATTAAATATTGAATATTGAGATATACTTAAGTACTTCACTTTCTTCATTGGATACCTTAAAAGTATATTTTTCTTCCGTCATTGGAAAAATAAATCTACATAAGGAAAGTGATCTACCAACACATGAAAATGTGCATTTATGGAGCCAACTGTGTTTAATTGCATTCGGGTGAAGGGACATTTGCAGTGCTTCTTCTTGATGCAACGTATTACAATGTCTGTATCGTTGACTAAGTCTCAACAATTGAAAACAACCTGACTGTTTACAACTTTATATGACAAAAAAGGAAACGTGGGAAAATATCATTTATGGGAATAATGCATTTGATAATTAAAACCGGTGTTACATGTAACTACGAAGATTAATAAAAAACAATGGATCTCTAAACCTTTAAGCGATCGATACGGATATAAAAAAAATCAAGAGTTGTCATTCTTGAATTTATTTCAATAATAAGAAAAACAGTGATTGATTTTCCGGTGATGGGTGGATTTCATATTTCATGAGATAGTTAGCCAATTAGGTCGGAGCCGTCATTCATCCTGAAAAAGATTTATAACAAAACCGCCCCTTAAAGACTTGAAAAAGGAAGACTTCAAACTATGATTAACTATTAAATCATAAAACGCCACCGGAAAAAATGGAAAGTACACAAACAACGAAGAATACCCATAGGCATTTAATTAGGGTAAATATTCAACTCATCTTCTTCCCATACTAAATCACCTCTAAGGTGCAGATAAAAAAAATATACATTGTGAACAAATATACATCAGATTTCTTGCTCAGAAACATATTTTATATTTTTTTTTAAATCACCTTATCATGTACTAGTATCAGCCATTTTACGAGGGGCGTTCAATAAAAAAATGTCATTGGGGCTCGGCAAGAAACTAAAAACGCTTTTCAATGATTTAGTCTGAAAGATTTAACTAATATATTCTCTTTAAATTAAGACACACGTCCGTAATATTTTTATTCAATTTCTAAATATTTTTAGAACACATTTTTGAGTATGACCCTTCGTATACTGGAATATGGCAGATTCTATGATTTGCTGTACTTGTTTTTTTCTTTCAGAAAGATGTTTATCTAAGTTTGGTAAATGAAACAAGTCAAAAGTTGAAAGATCTGGCAAATATTGTTGGTGTGACAAAACATTAACTTTCTGATTATCCCCAAAACTCCTTTACTCTTCATGGCCTGTGCATGGGTTTGGACGTTGTCATGATGAAATTTAATGTAGTGAATTTCTCGTCCTCTCAGAAACCTTTCAATTTTTTTGCGAAATTTTCTTTTCTAGACTCCTTCAGAAATTGAACTTCTACCCGAAATACAAATTTGAATTATAAGATCCCTTATATTTAAGAAAATAGCATAGAAAGCTGTGTTAGTACACTTGCAATTCTTTGCTCTTTTTAGGCCTTCGCAGTTTTGTCACGTGTATCTTATTGTAAATTTGTTTTTAGGGTTTAAAGCAAAATGGCTTCAAGTTTCATTAACTGTTTGAATTTCAGACAAACATGGATAAGCACAATTTTGTTTTATTTTTTTTAAATAATTGTTTAGATATTCCTACACACTGTCGTTTTCACTCATTTTTCAAAATATAGGGTGACATTTGATTATTAAACTTTTTTTTACTATCAAATGTTTCTTTAAAACAGTGTGTACTACCCCCAAAATGATTTCTATCAATTTTACAATGTGTCTTACAGTCAATAAAACGTAATTGGTGATAATTTGTTGAATTTTCGCAAATATACATTGGTTGTGTAAGAACTTGTTGCCAAGGACGGTATCCATTTTTGATGCCCATTATATAATTTCTGTTCACGTGTCTATGAAACAGAAATTGGTTGCTGTAAATTATACATATTTCAGTTAATATAATTTTGGAACATTAACAAGTTTTACAACTGCTTTAATGAAGAGTTTGATTTTACTCTAGTTTACTGATTCTTGACCATTCGTTTTTAATGCAGTGTCTCGAATAGCCCTTGTTTTCCATCTTCCCACAATGAAAAAATGCGATGAAAAGTGGTCACATAAACTGTTATCAATTCATTAAAGATTCAATAATGAGAAAAAGCCAAGCTTAATATCATATGACTTCTATGTTGTATGTCATCGAGCTAATGACATTATTTATTGAACGCCCCTCGTAGATAGGTCCTTTTACTTTTCAATTTTCAAAAACACAACTCACGCTCTTTCACAGATATAGCCATGTAGTTCCGGGCAGTAGTCGTCACACCACTGGTAATTCAGATCCTTTCTCATTGCCAGACAGTGTTGTTTACCTTTCGAAACAAAGAAATTTAAAATTCATAATCTCTAACGTTTTTTCTTCCAAAATTTTAACAGTTGTATGTATATCTTTCTTTAAATAGATACTTCGCCCAATGAGAAGAAGCTAAATCTATTGGTACCGAATGAAAAAAAACTTTATACATTGTAGTTCAACGTGACTTTAAAGTTTTATCAGAAAGACTACAACATTCTTTGGAAAGTGCAGAGCACATGACAAAACAGCAATTATTGCTATTTTTTGTATCGCCTCAGTTGAGTCTAGGGCATGAAGCTATACAACCTCATCCTTATCGAATAATTGTTTAAAACTAGAAAGGGTTCGTAAAGGAATGAGTCCGCCATATTTGATCGGACTGTCGCTAAATCAAAGGTCCCTTATATAAAGCAAGTGACTAAATCACTGTTCAGTTTCATCAGATCAGTCGTCACCGGTAAAGACAGACATATGCTAAACAGCACTCCATAACGACAAAAAATATAACCGTTTAATTCTAATGCAGGAAAGCGAATAATCAAAGAAACTTACAAATGCGCACAGTCAGTGCAGTTTACAAACAAACAAACCTTACTGCAATAAAGTGTAAACTAAGATAATGCGAGTTAACAAGTTTGAAAGTGGGTCCCAATTCCAAGCCAATACTCGGGACAATAAAGCAGTTTGGTGAAACATATGCGAAAGGTACACGTATACCCTGGTATAACAAATATATATTGGCATAACCAATTTATATGTTGACAGTGCGACCGTTAGGGCGAGCGTAGATACTTATCCAGTTTTCATTTAGATCGGAAACGTCAAACCTCACGTGACATTCGGTGCATATAAGACTCTGACGTCACATGAGGTCGTTTGCATATTGCTTTACCAAACCGAAACCTGAAAAATGCTGATTTCAATCAGTTTATAAAAGACTATTTTTCTGCAATAAACAGATAAATTCATTAAAACAAGGCAAGTTTATTTTTTCCTTTTTCTCTTGTCGTTTTTCTTGCGAGAACGTGGCTTTCGCGTTTCTGTACAAAGCGATTCATTGTGGCTCAAAATTACTGCGGAAAAAAAATCTATGGAATAAATGTGCAGTAGTCCGAATTTTCTCTTCGCCCAGGCTTTGCGACTCTCGCTATAAATATTAAGTACCATTCGGTATAAATAATTTAGCCTGCACATGTACCTGGATGGTCGGATTCGGTACGGTACAAATCGGTATAACCAATTGTTATTATTACAGTCATGGATGTTCTGATCTTCCTCGGTATCAATCGGTATAACCAATAAAATTTATAAAGTACCAATCGGTATAACCAATTGTAACATGTACCTGGGTGATCGGGTTCGGTACGGTACCAATCAGTGTATCCACTGTTTATTTTCTGTTCAGTTGCAACCCAGTACCAGCTGGCAGAGTTGTTCTGAAACTGATCTGATCCTCCGAGCCAAAACATGAAGCTAGCTATAAGATTGACATTATTTAAAGAAATTTGGGGAGCATAACATACGATTTAAGAATTTAAAAAACTTCATATGTCTTGTGAAAACATAAAAATACATGTGTCTGATACATGAATTTATTTTTTACATTACAAATCAATATTTTAGTCATTTAAATTGCAATATATGTATTTTTTTTTATTTTAAAATAAGTTGAATATATTGAAATAAAAACAAAAATATCTACCTTCATTGATTTACATTTAGTATGTCGGTGTATTGAATTAAACATACTGTGTTTGTCAAACTTACCAAATTCATGGTGAAGTCTATTTTGTAAGAAAGTCTCTTCACTTTGTGATTCAATGGCGACTAAACCATCACCGACAGAATTGCATGTATCCTTAAAATTGAATTTTTAAAAAATCAATGACATAATAATGATAATTTAATAAAAGGAAAATCATTTGAAATTGGTAGAAATATGTAGGTAAATCTTTTTTCCCTGCTTCTTTTATTCATTGCTGGGTGGTATTTAATCGTTTAAAGTTTTAATTTTTCATAATAGTTTAAAAAACAAAGCTTAAGAATGCACTCATTAAGACTTCAGCCGCACTTCTCAATTAATCTTTAGAAAGATGCGCCTAGAAGTAACTTGATCATCATCTTAATCATAATGTATTTTTATTTCTTGAATATATAAAAACGGAGATCTCGTTTGTTATAGATATATAATATGCTGGTTACCGAGGCCTCGCTCCAAGATTGGGTGTCCTTGGAAAATAAATAGCAAGAGTTTCCATGGTGATCCCAACCAGGAGGACATCTAGCGGAAGACTCTGGAATCATCAAATAAATAATTTTAACCGAACGTGTTTGAAAAATCTCATAAATAACACTCTTTTTACACTCTATGTTTTTTTAATGTCTTGTTCTTACTTTTTATATACATGCAGTTAAAACCCCCGTTGTTATATTTAATTATGAAATAAAAACTTGGTAAAAGTGGGGAATAAAAGAATTAATTATGAATAAGTGCAATTACATGGCTAGTGTCGTTATCTTTCAATTTCGATAACTTGCTGTCTAACATTTTATACGCAGAAGCTTATCTTGGTTATATGATTTTGTCATACCTTCATATTATCATATTTTTTCAAACATTTAAAAATTTGAAGCTACCCTGAAATACAGTTTACATGTGCATAGTATGTAGTCTTACCATAAACGCTAAGAAAAATCGCTATCACTAAAAGCTGTTGTCTGGCCATGTTCAGTTCGATAAGATCTAAATATGTAAAGTCAATTATCTCCGTCACCTTATATTTCGGTGCAGATGAACTGATCTGTTAACAATTGAAATGTGATTTATAGGACATAAATTAAAATAAATCAGTTTAAAATGTCTTACATTTAGAGACAATGTGGTAAGAATTTTTTTAAAAGAAAGTTTGAAATTGATTTTGCGCCTTATCTGTAAGGCATAACATCGTCATACAAATTAAATATCAGAAAATCGAAATGCTGCAGAGGTTTGACAATGTAAAACTAGGAATTTGTATAAAAGTGACCTCTAAATTGTCAAAAATTGGATCAGGTGCTATGGCGAAGTGAGCATTCCCTGCCTAAAGATTATATTTACCGTGTGCTCCTTGCCATACCTAACCTCATATGTCAATCATTAATTCTCTCTCCTCCTCCAAACGTAACGTTTGTCAAACCTAGATAAAATATATGGAGTAACCTAACAGTATTCATGGTTAAAAGTCCATGCACTCAAACAATGCAAATCGGGAACAGAGTAAACACAAACCTTGTCATGATCGGCCATAAACGGACAAATCCGTCAACAATTCATTGTCTTGATAATGGCCTAACAAGTGGATTGAAAATATAAGTCAGCATTTTAATTGGCTTGATAAAAATTATATTTGCTGGCAATGTCATTATATCGACCAATGAACTTACAATATGATCACTTTAGAGGAAAATGTTTGTATTCTTGTTTTTATGAAATTGTTTGAAAAAAACCTACTTCGTTTTAGAAAGATGGGGGTCGTAACATAAAGCATGCTAAGTTTTTGACTTAAGTACGGTCTTAAGTACGCGTTAAGCACATTTTAGGACCTACATAAGTACTACTTAAGTATGTCTGATACCGTAACATAAAGCGAACTAAGCAAGATCATAGCTAAGTCATACTTATGTATTGAATTGAAATATTACACAGTGTGAAAGTTCATAATGTAGCGTCGGTTATTACATGTAAGTGTGATATTTACTCACAGACTGAATTTTTTAAACTTCTTAAATCACGCCTGGCTATTGTCACAATTGTCCTAAGGGACTTGTAGTCTTTAAAAATTCCGTAACGTATTTTTCACTGGGATTTACTGAAAAAACTACCGTAAAATCTCAAGGCAGTAAATACCTGTGATGAAGCACTTTTAGCTTCATTTCTCTTTGTTGGTCTTTCCAAATCACCTCTTACCAATTCACATACATTTTCAATTAGATTTCTGTCTAAACGATACCGCTCTGTTAAATATTCGTCGTCATAATCATGTAGATTTTCTCTTGTCTTAAAACTTCTTTTTTCCTCCCACTTTGTAGAAATATAGAAGCCGACGCCATTCGTGTAATAATTGTGTATTCGAACTCAACTTCTAATATCTATTTTGAATAGTGTTTTATTGTGTCTTTATTCACAGACCTCTGAATACTACTCTCAGTTTCTCTGTGATTACCGGCCAAGTTAACCTGAATTCCATTCATAATTAATGTACAAACATGTATATCCTATAGGGTTATTTTGCTTAATGTACATGTTTAAATTGCTGTATACATATACACAAGACATAATTGCTATTCATTGACTTGAAGAGGTATTAGAGTATCATATTAATTAATAACAAATGAAATACTTACATATTCATCGTTAAATTTTAACAGTTTTACGTATAATGTGTTCATGTTATGTATAACACGCACTTAAGTCACCTATGTTGATCGCCTAAGTTTTGCTAAGATTAGTATTTCTTAGCATCCTTTATGATACGGACTTAAGACAAATAATGAAATTAAGTCTCACTTAAGTAGGGTCTTAGACTAAAGTTCTTTTTATGTTACGACCCCCAGATCTCTAACCTATTCCGAAAGCCAATGTATGTTTGTTGGATTTTTCTGTTGTTGTTTAGATTTGCCTTTATATCGTTTTATCAATCAGTTTATACCAATCAAATTTTATTTTTGACATTTCTGTTACAATGAAGCGCAATGAAGTGGTAAAATTTCCCGTTTGAATGGAACGTTTTGAGCTATCTTTAGAACGTTGATTGTCATACAATGACACGCCCATTTCTTTAGAAAAGAAATATCGGTCAAATAGTTCATTCGAATACCTGTTGAACAGGTATTCCATAGATATACTGTAATAGCCATTCAAATTGACGGTCTACATTAACACAGAGTAAGTACGTGCACGACCAATGCACGTGTCATGGAAACTCCAATAAACATGATAAATTCATAATTATGTACAGATTCGTTGCAATGCGTGTTTTACAGAAGCTGGAACTCTCTAAATCCCTCTCTAATAACTTTGAAAATCTCGGATTTTGGTTGTAACTCATGTTGCTTGTCGCAAGGAGTTGGATGTCCTAAAACATTACGATGAATATTTTCGTTCATTCTTACAGAAATGGGCGTGTCATTATGTTATAATTGACGTTCAAATATGACTCGGAACGTTTCATCCGAACGGAAAATTTTACCACTTCAATGCGCTTCATTGTATTTAGCCAATGTTACAAAAAAGTATACGTAGTTTTGTAATTTATCAAAACACATACTACATTGTATTTTCCGTAATTTATTGACATTAAATGGTTATATTTTGCAAATGTTTTCATCATTATGGTATCTAAGTATAATAATATCCATTTTTGATTGCTGTGAAAAAGCAAGACTGATAAAAAATAAAGATCAGAACAGACACATGGTTCATAGACCTACATGTAATAAAGAAATTTATGTGTTGATTTGCAAAGAAACATGAAAAGAGTGATAGATCAACTCTGAGAGCGATCAAGTAGAAGATCTTCCATCAGATGCAAAAACTAAACACAAATATACAAAGAAAACAGGATAATAATGCTTCTAATAATGGCAAGCAAATGACAATTATCTCGAAATCATGATGCAAATAAAATGAGTACTTTTACATAATTTTTTTATTATCAATATAAAATTACGTAACAGTGTTCAAAGTTTATAAAGGAAAAATATAATGTATAATCTTTTTAGACTTCCCTCACTTTCTAGTTTTGATTTCTTCATTAAGAAAATGAAGATGTAGTAAAATTGTCATCAAACTTTAACTACTGACGAGCGACGCTAACGTCATACTGATTTTATTTTGGGTTGTTTTTCCTCCTTCACCTTTCTAGAAACTCGGTATATTTGCATTCTTTCGGCAATCGCGTTTAATAACCCAAACTTTGTGAAGCTTAATTAAAATTGAACTATTATGAAATAAATATATTTTACATAGACTGAAAAAGTAAAACTTCAAATGACAAGTATTAGTTCGTTATATGCAAGATGAACACAACACAAAATGCAGGTAGCCATGGCAATAAAATTTGCCTGCTTCAAACACTTATTTCATTCATTTAAAGATCCTCTCCATATTAAAAAGCACCGGTTGTCGGTAGCTATAGACGGCTTTAAAACATATGTAATTACAATTAAAACGCCTTCTTCCATCTGGGAATCGGAGCCATGAGTGAAACATCTATACAATATTCTCCTGAACCCCACTCTGCAATAAATTATTGCACAAATGAAATAAAAAAATTATATGAAAAAATATTTTCATTTGCAAGTTATATATACTGACCAAGAGAAATGTATACGTAGCCCGCAAAATACTTTGGGTTTGTGGGATACAATTTAAAAATGTTTAGTCTTCAATTCCCCTTCCCTAGTATCATTATATCCCCGCACGAAAAATGGGAGATGTACGTATAGTAATCTTCATCGAGATTTTCGAAGAACATTGTAATCTTCAAATTTCATTTGACATGTAACTCAGTGCTCTATGAAAGGAATTGCATGGCGTAGAGTTGTACTTTAACTCCCGTTTCAAATGTTTTTATTTTTTGCTGAATTATTTAGAATCTGCTATGTTCTGTCTTTTACATTTGTTTGTCCCTTTTAACGATATACAGATTGATAATCAATCAAAAAATGTTCCAAACTTTCGACATTTAAGCACTGAATTGCGACTTCACACCAAATTAAACACAGAAAGATATTAAAACAAAGAAAAGGAAGGATATCTTTGTTCATAATTTGTAGATAATTGAAGTAAATGCATTCAAATGAGTTTTATAGACCATGCGCTGAATCAAATAGCAATTGAAATGTATAAGTTCTGAGGGAAGTGAATTTTCTTGTTGTAATTATCCTTAAAAATCATGAAATGTCACAACAGGCATTAAACAGGTTGGGGGGAAACGTAAATTCCGCTATAATAGTGGTATCTCACTATTATAGTGAAATTACGCTATATTTCCTGCCGTGGATACCCTCAGTTTCATCCGATAACATGCAAGGCGTTTGAACCGCAAGTCACGGTGGGTATTAAAATGAACAAAAACTGTCATGCTTTCATGTTTTGAATTTTAATTAATTTTCTACCGTTGCGTTTAATAATGCGAGCACTCTTTTTTTAACGGAAGTTGCATATTTAACATAGCAACCGATGATTGCGGGGGTATTTAACCCTGTTTGAATCTCACTTATTGCTCATAAATGTGCACAAATTAATGCTTATTGCAATTGTCAACTCGCACTGGAAAGGGTTTATGGAATTAAACAAGAAAAAGAGTATTTCTGTCTGCATGGTTACGGGTATGGAGGCCCGTTATGGTAAACGGAAAGAC
>PRKT01000092.1:1154998-1166008 GCA_003671525.1 Saccostrea glomerata | reverse complement strand
GTCTTTCCGTTTACCATAACGGGCCTCCATACCCGTAACCATGCAGACAGAAATACTCTTTTTCTTGTTTAATTCCATAAACCCTTTCCAGTGCGAGTTGACAATTGCAATAAGCATTAATTTGTGCACATTTATGAGCAATAAGTGAGATTCAAACAGGGTTAAATACCCCCGCAATCATCGGTTGCTATGTTAAATATGCAACTTCCGTTAAAAAAAGAGTGCTCGCATTATTAAACGCAACGGTAGAAAATTAATTAAAATTCAAAACATGAAAGCATGACAGTTTTTGTTCATTTTAATACCCACCATGACTTGCGGTTCAAACGCCTTGCATGTTATCGGATGAAACTGAGGGTATCCACGGCAGGAAATATAGCGTAATTTCACTATAATAGTGAGATACCACTATTATAGCGGAATTTACGTTTCCCCCCAACCTGTTAAAGGTAATAAAATTGGATGCGATGTATCCCTTAACCATATTTGTTAAGTTAACGTATTTAAAGGTTATGTATTAAACAAGTAACGGAAGACAATCGATGAAAAAATAAAGACAATATTAAAAGCAATATGAGCTGCCTTTTTGAGAATGTTAATTTGCTCTTAAAATATGATATTATGATAAATTTGTATGTAATTTAAACCTTTCTGATGAATTAGACTAAACAATGTATGAAACTGTTCAATGGAAAGACTTCTGTACAATAGAATATATAGTATTATGTGAGAAATCAATATTGTACTGGACGAGAATTATATAATTTTGCTTCAATCAAAGCTTATAAATAGTTCTTCAATCGCAAATATGAACAAACGAAATTTATAAATGTATTTTTTCTATCTCACTGAAATAGTTTTACAATTTTGCAACAAAAATTTCCGACATAAAAGTTGCAGCTCATGTTGCTTTAATATTCTTAGATGCTCAATGGGGATTTTCAACCGGGACTAATTGTATCATACTCCAACTATTACATTGTATAGTTTTTTTTTCTTGAACATAATTGTTAATCAACACTTTTCGTGTTGAGACATACTTATTTGCAAACATTCTCTCCTAGCTTTTACATCTTTCTGCTGTGATTATCGCGAAAGAACTCCAATTTTAAAAAGACAAGGTTGAATAACATTTCAGATGCAAATGACTTACCTCAAGCGCCAATAAAACAAAGTTACACTACAACACGTATTCAAATTACTAAAAAACAGTATGTGTGGGGTAGAGCGCATTGAACGTTAAATAAATATTAATATCCATAATTGACAATTATGATGTTAATAGATTGTACCGATAGAAGCATTAAGTAAACATTTTTCTTTTGGCAATGATACCTTATCTACATTTATCAAGCTTTAGATTATAATCATCTAATTACTTTAAAGTGCATGAAATAAAACATGTCGATAGTTCTTTTTTTTTTTTTTACATACAATGAAGCGCATTGAAGTGGTACCAATTTCCGTTTGGATGAAACGTTCTGAGTCATGTTTTGAACGTCAATCATAACATAATGACACGCCCATATTTTTAGAAATGAGAAAGAACTATTCGTCATAATGTTTCAAGACTTTCAAGATTCTTCGCGACAAGCAACATGGGTTACACTGAAGTGGAGCTTTAAAAAATTAGAAGAAAGGATGAGAGACTCCCCGCTTCTGTTAAACTCAAATTGCAAAAAAATTGTACATATTTTTTTAACTTATCATGTCTATTTAAGTTATCACAACACATGTTCGGTCGAACACGTGTTTACTCGGTGTTTATTTAGACCGTCAATTTTATTGGCTATTATATTTATGGAAAACCTGTTCTACAGGTATTCGAATAAACAAATTGACCGTTTTACCCATTTCTAAAGAAATGGGTGTGTCATAAGATGACAATAAACGTTCTACAGATAGCTTAAAACGTTCCAATCGAAGAGAAAATTTTAGCACTTCAATGCGCTTCATTGTATCAATGATTGTTTTATCAAAAAACAAAAACAAGTACACAGTCACAATTTGCTTTGAAGCAAAATCTTTGGTTGAAAAAATGAACTTGTGTGCATGCAGACGCTATCACTATGTTAATTGCCGTATTAAATACAAATGATAATTCAATATTGTTGCTTTTCCCCGCTTTTGCGAAAGCGAGGGGACATTAAGTCTCATTTTGATCCCCGCTTTCGCGAAAGAAAGGGGCCATTAAATATCATTCGTCTGGTCGTCTGTCAGTCTTTCCGTCCGTCACAAAAACTTTATCCTTGATAATATCTGAATAAGACGAGATAGGGCTTTCATATTACACATGTATATTACCTGTGACAAGACTTTTCTAAATACACCTTGATTTTTGACCCCATGACCTTGACCTTGTTGTCTACAGATAATGCTGTTTACTCAATCAAGAAAACAGACTTGAAAATTTGCACCATGAGTTACTGGTCGACAAAGTTTGCCAAGACACATTGGCTCTAAATTGGAGAGAATATGTTTCTTTAAGTGTTGAATTTATCTAACATACACAACGCATCAAAAAGGTTGTAAAAGTTATAAAATTTTCCTCTTTGAGATAATTGAACAGAATCTATCCAAACTGACGCAAAGTCAGTCCTAAATAAGATTTTCTACTGTGGGCAACATAATAAAATTGATCATAGTACAAATTAGATTAACAATTACATCCAAAAAATATATTTTATCCACGAATTTTATATTGTAATCCTGATATTATGTATCTATAAATACACGTGAACGGGATCAAATTCCAGTGTCAATCAAGGTTTAAGGAAAGGGTTAAGTCCTTTTTAAGTACAGATACATTTTTTTATGTTACTAACTATTTAGCTACTTATACATGCTCGAAATGATTAAAAAAAGTTATAATAGCAATAGCTAGTTATCTAAAACAGTCCATATTTATAACCCTATTTGCATACTTTTCGAATCTATTAATTTAACTAGTCATAGTGTTTATTTCCAACATATTAAAAAATGTTTATGTTTTCACATATTATATATGCTGTTGATTTGAACATTGAATTTTTATCCGAAAAGTTTATATCGTAAAATTTCGTAATCGTTATTAACTGATAAAAAAAATAATAAAACAATTGTAGCCTTTTGATTCGGCACAATCCCTCGATATATAGACTTTAGAGAAAGCATATCGACCTCGCACTTCGTACTCAGTCGATATACTTTCTCTAAGGTCTATATATCGAGAGATTGACCTCACCAAAAGGCTATAATTGTATACTAACCATATCTCCTCATGGCCCTGCCCGTCCTTCTTAAAGTGCGCTCCACTAGGACCCTCCCCCTACCTGGATCAGCACATTTTCTTTTTTCCCTAAAGCAGGGGCACATATTCTTTGAATTAGCTTGTTCTACCTAGAATGAGAGAAAAAGGCAAAATACGAGGGGTGATCAAAAAGTTTGCGAAATTTCTCTATACAGCTCCGCGCAGTATTTAGCTCACATGGTATTACAGTAACATTTTTGTAACAAAATTAACATTATCGAACTTCAGCACGACATAGCCCTACATTATATTACATGTATAATGATAAATATACTTTAAAATTATTATCTTAAGTTTCCAAAGTGGATGTTGTCAAGGAGAATTTATCAAGAAATGGCACGATGTTACTACTATACTATTCTACCATAGATTTTACAAATTGTATAAAAATAGCCTTCTTTGATACCATTTAATTAAAATTTATACATTTTCATCTTTAAGATGATTACTCCTCTTGTTTTAATCGAAATGTTGCACGGAAAAGGGATAACACTGCAGAAAGAAACCATACTAAAGGTTATACTCATAAAGATAATTAGTGTCGCAGCACAAAAAGATCCTTCAATGCTTAATGACCGTCAGTGTACATGTCTAGTACACGTATTATTTGAAACCCTTCACCTACAAAGGGTTGTGTGCAAATTTGCACTCCCTTTTAACGAAAGAAAAAAATTAAAACAAAATTTGGTCTACCGAAAAGAAAGGAAAAATTGGAAGCCAATCAGTCTATGTTACCAGAGTTTGATTCAATGAGGAGAACAATATATATTATATCAGTTTCCATACATATGCATGTACATAGACCATGACTTTATTTTTTTCCCTCTTCTTTATGAAAATCATTTATCTATTAAGGGCATTGGTTTCGTTAGAAGTACAAGTATTCCTATCCTCAATTGATAAATTGAACAAATAATGAACTCTATATTTATTTAATATTCTTCGTAAAAAGAGTTTATAACAGTACTAATATGCTATAAATATGAAGTTGGTGACGCTAATAAGGGGCTTTATCACAGGTGAATATAGGGGAAAAGATTAACTTTACATATATCTTTCAACTGAAATTTATAGCCTCGAAGGATAATGTCTTCTAATGAGGCTATTAACAATGACATTGTATTTCCAGAAAAGAAATGAATGTACGTTTTAATTTTTCACAATAGGTTATTAGAAACATGGTTAAGAAATTGAATTTAAATCCTAACTAGTTATGATATAATTAAACTTCCAAAAACGTCACCAAGATCCGTTAATGTTCTTCCGACAGAGATTTGGGAGAATGTGCCCTTGTTTGAATAAGACATTGGAAGAGTCAAGTATATATTTGAACTGAATAAAAGGAAACTGTAGGCTTTAGTAACAGAGGTTCAACACTTTATTATTTAAAATGTCTTTTGCTGTAAGACGAAAGCATGACTGAACTTAATGCTGTGTTTTGGGTCTTTTTCGATCGCTTCTGTTGCTTTTAAATGTTAACTTAATTTAACTTTTATAAATAGAAGTGTGTCCATTTCACACCTAATTTAAATGTTTAAAAAAAATTTAGACTGTAATTAAGCAAGATATAGTGACATAACTGCAACGGTATTTGCAAACTAATTGAGAAATGCGCGTTAGAAAATACGAGATCTCTATTTTCCATCTTGCTATTTATTCTGTATGGCACAAGTACATTATTTACAAAGGCATGAGCCCATCCATTTAAGTAAAGAATATTTTTATTCGATGGCTGACTATTCAACGTGATCGAACACAGTGTCCTAGTTATCACAAAACATGCTATCAATAAGTCACGAGACGGAATTTAGTATTCACAAAATTACCTGAGGAAAGATATCACGTGGTGAATTATAATATTCAACGTGTCGTAGCCCTTGGTTACAACAGAAAGAGCGAGTGTAAGAAGAAGCAGTTTTTATTTCTCTTTTTAACCATGAGCGCATGTTTGTCTATTAATCTCCTTTTAACACAACATTACTTGTACAAATATACAATAACAGTTAAAAGGAGAACAATAGACAAACATGCGCTGACTATGTATTAAGTCATTAAAAAGGGGGCGTCCTCATTATCGTACGGAAAATGAAAAAAGTAAAGATGTAGATTAGATGTTGATAATTTCTGTAATTGAAGGGAAATGTCTGTTTTGAAAGTTTTTTTGACGCAAATTTTGCATATCCTTAAGTGCAGTCATCCATTAGATACAAGGGCCGATTATCCAATTTGTTTTTGCATTTCCATATCATTGTATTTTTTAAAAGAAATGCCTCCATCCAACAAAATATCACCTGAAATTTACCAGAAAAACCTAAGGCATTGCTGTTTATCATATATTAAGAAGCAAATAAAATTTTGAATTCAAAAACGTAAATTTCAATATAAAGCATGAGTTTTTAGGTCACCTGAGTAACGGGGGGGGGGGGGGGTTACATAGTCTGAAAATAAATTAATGCTTTGAAATCTGCTCTTTGATATTAATCAACCATTTTATGATAAAATTTGCAAAATTTTGAAATATGTGGCCCCAGGGTTAGTTGTTCCTTTGGGGTGAGGTGCGAAACTGGCTATAAAGTGAAAGTGCATTTTCTCTTTGTTACTATGATCTACCTCTTGGTATTAAGTACATGTGTAAATAGAGTAAGCATGTTAAGTTTATAGTTATGATAAGCAATGGTGCCTCTTTCAAAATTGTGAATTGTAAATTTCATGGCCTCTGGTTTAAAACACGAACCAAAGTTCATTGTTTGAAAGTTGTTACACAATACTCAGGTGACCTATAAGGCACGTGGGCCTCTTTGTTTAATTGAGTTTTTATTTTTTTTCTTGGAAATATGGATTTAAAAAAGAATATTATTCATTATTATTATTATTATATATATATATTTATATATTACATATTATATTATTATACAATATTATTATTACATTATATGGGAGGTTCCGATTTTGCAATTTCAATACTTTCAAAATCAATCTTTATCTAATAATTTTACAAGAACAGCTAGAACTACTTTTGATGTCGGATTATGTCAAGGATTAAGGTTTAAGTGCTCCGGGAATGAGTGTGTTTCTTCTTTTGTATTAAATAAAAATATAATTTGTTTTGCTTTGTTTGTGATTAAAATTTGCAGATTAATAAAATGATAAATGAATTTAATGAAAATAATAGTTTATAATATTTTATTAATGCTTATCAGTAATCGTTAATGATGTCCACGACTTTTACAGAGAACCGTCGTTATCATATTTTTTATAACCGGTATTTGTATTTAAAAAATATTTTTTATTACAAAAAAATAATGTTTGGGACTACCTTTCAGATAACATAAAACCCATAGCAAAATAAATTTAAGTTTAAAAGTTGAACACGATTGATTTGATTTGTTTGAAATGAAATCAGTGAGTCTTCTTTTCATTATTCTAACTTTTATCATCTTGTAATACTTTTTTTACAGAATCAACGTTACCCACTTACATTTATAATTATGCTAATTTTCCTGTGTCAATAATGGTGAATCTTATGTTTAGATTTTCCTAAAAACAAACAATTGTTTAAAATTAAAATTATCAAGATTAGAAATGAAGCAGACAAAGACAAAAATCATTAAATTTAATTTACAAAAACTTAAGCAAACTCTGTGTGTCTCGTAAAAAAATATCTGTTGTGAATATCATTTTTCGTCACCGTCGTCTTATTCGATAGTTTTACGGTGTTAATGTCGACATCTGTCCTCTTTTTAGATCTTCCTTTAAATTAGTTTAAAATATCTGTTTAGCAATTGCGATAATTTTGAATTTGCAGCGACATGCGATAAAAAATGTTTTCATAAAAAGTCAATTTTGTGAATGAAAGGGATCTGAAATTAAGACAAGAGACTATAACTATTTCTGTCGAAAATCACTATGTTTTGTAATTCAAGAATTCTTTCAAGCTAAGTAAAGTCTTTCATATGAATGAGCTCTTTTCATCAATGATCGAGTACTTTAAAAATACTTCAGTCGTTAATTCTCAATGTCTGTAACTGTACGGGAAAATTCCAAATAACAGATTCTTAAACTCCATAGTTGGGTGCATGTATATGGACATAATTTCAGCTAGCATGCAAAACTTTTACTTACTGACATTTAAGGATCGAAATCATCGTATACATCAAGCTCATACAAGGTTGCAAGAACATTGAAATTTTTCTAAGATCAACCACATGCTTCTCTGTTTAAAAGATAAGGTTTTTGTAGAAAGCGTTAATGTTTTCTAGCCTTGAATAGATCTTCTTTTATATTGCCTAGTATTTTAATCAACAAAAGCTAATATATTCTTTTTTCAGACGCATTTCTTCCCTATTATAATAGTAAGAGTAACAATTAGAGGGGCGGTAAAATTTGGATAAGTATTGAATCACAAGAGAAAGTAGATATATGCAAAAACGTATAACAATGTTATGCATTAGAGATAAATTTAACATTACTTTTCTTTTTTTTAAATTCCAAGCGATGTCTTCTACATATAAGACATGTGTTATACATATTTAGTTATTTTAATTTTGATATAATTTTTCAGAACATAATCTGCTTTGAAATGTATATGTATGATTTATTTTACACCGTTGTTTGTTACATACAAGGGCTGTTCAATAAATAATGTCATGAACTGTATGACAATACAGATGTCATATGACATTAAGCTTGACTTTCTCTCATTATTTAATCTTTAATGAATTTATAACAGTTTATGTGACCACTCTTCATCACATAGCTTCATTGTGAGAAGCTAGAAAACAAGAGCTATTCGAGACACTGCATTATATATGAATGTAGGGAATAAGGAAACTAGAGTGAAATAAAAGCTTCATTTAAGCTGCTGTGAAACTTGTTAAAAATCCCAAAGAAATATTCACTGAAATATGTGACATTTACAGCAACCAATGCCTGTTTTATAGACAAATGAACAGGTGGATTTCAATGAAAAAAAATTATATAATGGGCATCAGAAATGGGTACCGTCCTTGCCAACACAAAATTAAAACGACTTATGTAATATTTGCCAAATTTAAACAAATAAAATTTGATGATGTATGGTTGACTTTAAAACACAAAGCAAATTTTATAGACATCATTTCGGGAGTAGTTTACACTGTTTTTAAGAAACGTTTGACGGTAAAAAAGCTTAGTACTCAAAGGTCACACTATATTTTGAAAAACGAGTGAAAATGACAACGTGTACGAATGTCTTAACAATTACTTTAAAATATCGATAACTGTAGTTATCCAATTTTGTTTGATATTCAAACAGATAATGGAACTTGAATCTATTGCTTAAAACCGTCAAATAATTTTTTACCATAAGATGTACGTGATAAAAACAGCGATGGTCTGACAAGAGCAAAGAATTGCAAGAGCACAAAGACAAATTTATGTGCAATTTTCTTAAATATTAGTGGTCTTGTTGTTCAATTCGTATTCGGAGGCACAGTTTAATTTCAGGAGGAGGCTAGAAAGCCAATTTTTTGCCAAAAAAAAATCGAAGGGTTTTTAAATTTTTTCTTGACAGCGTCCAAACACTCACGCCCTGAAGAGTAAAGGGGTTTTCGGGATAAACAGAAAGTTAAAGTTTTTTTCATATTAACAATATTTGCCAGATCTTTGACCTTTTGACTTGTTTCTATTTCCAAACTTAAAAAAAAAAACACCCTTCAGCAGGAAGGAACAAGTCCAGGAAATCATTAGATCTGCCATTTTCCAGTATACTAAGGGTCATAACCAATAATGAGTTCTAAAAAGAATCAAAAATTGGATGAAAAATGTTACAGATATGTGTTTTAATTAAAATAGATTAATAATTTAAATCATGAAGACTAAATCATTGAAAAGCGTCTTTTGCTTCTTTTCGAGCACCCAGGACATTATTTATTGAACAGCCCTCGTCTATTAGAAAAAAACGCATCGCTTTATGCTATGTCCTTTATCTAATGCCATTCTGCAAATGTGGGACGAAAACAAGGAAAGTAAAGATTTTAAATTATAGATTTTCAGTTTCTTTTGCAAACTACTTGAGCGTAAAAGATCAGACTACCATCGCCACTTTTCCACGTGTTGCAATGACCAATGACAAAGAACTGTAAAATCTGCGGGCGGGAAGAAAGACTCATAAATTTTGTGCATTATTATTTAAATCATAAAGTAGAGGAAATGGGAAACATCTGATCTCCTTTGGAAGACTAAATTTGTCGACTAGAAGTAAGTTATGCTGTTGAAAATATTTTTGACAAGTTTTTGTTACGCTGTTAGATTAATTTTATTTCATTTATTATTCATTTATTTATTTCCTAATGATATAAGTTTTAAATATGTTTTTTATAAATTTTTATTTCAGTAAGAATTCATCATGCACATCTTTGGAAAAGGTTTGTTCCTCCTTCTGTTGGCGGTATTCTTTGTAACTTTCACAGATCAGCATCATGTCTCGACAACGGAGATTTCAGCAATCCACAGGTATAAACATGCATATGTATCATTATTAATAACTAAATGAATTGATCGTATTTTTTACAACATATAAAAAGTATGATTTTTCTTTGAATCTGTTAATTTTTTAAAATTAAGGTTATATTTTTTCTTACCAGGGGCCGAAGGAGTGTTCTAGGGGAAATCATAAGAACCCGCTTGTCAGCCTTATCCCTTCGAAAAACTGGACATGGAGTGAATATGACTAGTTTGTAAGTCAAGCACTATTCTAGTTCATTCTGCTTGTTTTTAGAAAAATTCTCAAATGAATTTACACATTCGCAATTTTGAAGATATGACAAAAAGGGGCTTATCTTGAACATAATTCAATATTGGCTTTTTAAGGTTATTGCATTGAATTATTTATTTTATATGCATCTAAAAATATTGATAAATTGAATCTTTTGAATTAAGTTATATGAATGTAATTATAAATAAAAGGGAAAAAAGATGATTCAAATTTTGCTCGCTCGTTTATTGATTTAAAATTAGGTTAAATTACTTGCAAACAGGTGTTTAAAAGTTTACTTCAATGAACTACATGCATGCAAATTATATGTAAAGTTAAAAGGCTTTTAAGCTTATGTCCTCTTATTTATTTATTTTTATTTTTTTTTATTTATTTATTTTTGCATATTGTATACATGTATTACCCTTAACACCAACAACAACTTTTGCCTTCTTGCGACAATAACTAAATTAAGTCAAAACGATGAAAACTTTACAAAAATGGATATAGATAATTGTACAAAAATGCAACACATTTAAAATACATATGCATAAAATAAGCAATTAACTTGGAGAAATAGTTTTATCGATGGAAAAAAAACTACGTGAATTGCATGGACCTATTTCCTAATATTCCATTTATCAATACACATGTAATAGGTTGCAGAAAGAATGAAGAAACGTTTTTTTCTGTTGAAATTGAAAATAATAATAAAGATATTTCAAAAAACTATATTAAGACAATTTGATTTTCGATATTACATTGAAATAGTTTTATTTGAATATACCAACATCAAAAGGACAAGATTTTACTCGAATGACATCCCCTTTATAGTTTTTTCCGAATTTGGAATTTTTTTTATTTCATTAATTGCATATGTGTACGTTTGGGTGGATAAATTTGGAAAATTATTTTTTCAAAAAATATTTCAAAAATACTATCTCTGCGTAAATTCAATTAGCAAATTAAATTGCCCCCCCCCCCCCCC
>PRKT01000092.1:1107042-1144695 GCA_003671525.1 Saccostrea glomerata | reverse complement strand
GTAGTTTGGTTGTTTTTACATTGTAGTTACACAAACGTCTGTGTTTTCCCTTTTTTCGCTCTTTGTAGTTTCATCAGGGTGACTCTATGCAACTCATTTTCTACTGCTTTCCAGTTTTTGGACTATTACCAGACATGTAGGATTTCTACATGATAAAATCTTAATTATTGTGACCTTAGACTTCTGATTTTTTCTTTCTTGAATTATTGGAATGACATTAAACTGTATGTATCACATTTGACTTTTCTAATATTTACATGTAGTTACATGTAATATTGTAAAATATGCACTCCACCCTTGACGGACCCATTTTTTTAATATTCAGCCATGTAGAAGATATGTAATTTGGTAATTTTTTTAGAAAAATTGAAAAATATTGCCGTTTCCTTCATGATTTATGCTTAATTTGGCTAACTTTATTGATTCAATTTCATTTAAACACTATTATAGAGGACTTTCATCTTTCAGCTTCCTCGGACCCGGGAGAGCTAGGTATCTTATCAGCGGGGGGCATTTTATCTATATAAGAAGAAGACGGAGACTCGCTACCCACCTGACATATTAAGTCGGATATATTTCTGTACATTGCAGGTAAATTTTCCATTTATTAACTTTCCAGCCTCTTATTGCGGAGAACATTTTGGGGTTTTAAGTCAATCATTGCATTTCTTGATTTTTTACAAATGAATTTGAATTTCCCTTTTTTAAAGCATGAAATTCAATAATGTAGCTTATGGTTGTACTGTATAAGACTATCAGATACTGAACTTTCATTTGTTATCAAAAGAATTGATTTTCTCTTGTCTGAATTAATTGTAAACAAATATAATAGGGGGCACCTGCTATTTCTCTAAGTGTCTTTCACTGGGGGGTGGGGAAACTATTTTGTACATACTTAATCAACAGGAGGGGTTAGATAACAATCATTTAGTACATCAGAGTCTTAAACACTTTACTTTGCATAAGCATAAAAAAATCTATATCAGTCTTTTTAAAACCTTTTAATTTTGCTTAATTAGCTATGATTTATCAAATTTTGGGGCATTTTTCCTTATTCTGGGTAGAATCCACCCCTATGAAAAAATTGACACAAATGTGACTTTATATCATTTTCTTAACATCAAAAAACAAAATCGTGTTATTTCATAAATATTTTATTCATTACAGTCTCAACTGTATCCACATTTCATCAGAGGAATGAAAGTTTTTCACTCACTGGAACAATGCTTGCAGCAGGGAGGGGTCATCGATTAAGATGGTCACAGATTCCAAGACACTGAAGTGACAGGTCTCAAATTTCCGAATGTATATTGGTAAGTATAAGACTAATATTTGACTAATTCTGGGATAGGTAAATATTTAAGTATAGGAAAAAGAGGTACCAAAGACCCAGATTTTTACATCATTTCCTGGTTGAACAAGATGAAGCAGAGTAATAAATGGGTAGGCTTTAGCTGATTGGCTGAATTCAGGTATGTAAATATTTTCATTTTAAAGTAAAAATATTGATGTTTGAAATAAATGATGGAATGTGGGAATATTACAGAAAATATAGAGAAATATAATAGGGGGCACCTGCTATTTCTCTAAGTGTCTTTCACTGGGGGGTGGGGAAACTATTTTGTACATACTTAATCAACAGGAGGGGTTAGATAACAATCATTTAGTACATCAGAGTCTTAAACACTTTACTTTGCATAAGCATAAAAAAAATCTATATCAGTCTTTTTAAAACCTTTTAATTTTGCTTAATTAGCTATGATTTATCAAATTTTGGGGCATTTTTCCTTATTCTGGGTAGAATCCACCCCTATGAAAAAATTGACACAAATGTGACTTTATATCATTTTCTTAACATCAAAAAACAAAATCGTGTTATTTCATAAATATTTTATTCATTACAGTCTCAACTGTATCCACATTTCATCAGAGGAATGAAAGTTTTTCACTCACTGGAACAATGCTTGCAGCAGGGAGGGGTCATCGATTAAGATGGTCACAGATTCCAAGACACTGAAGTGACAGGTCTCAAATTTCCAAATGTATATTGGTAAGTATAAGGTCTTTGAAAATTACAAATTTGACTAATTCTGGGATAAGTAAATATTTAAGTATAGGAAAAAGAGGTACCAAAGACCCAGATTTTTACATCATTTCCTGGTTGAACAAGATGAAGCAGAGTAATAAATGGGTAGGCTTTAGCTGATTGGCTGAATTCAGGTATGTAAATATTTTCATTTTAAAGTAAAAATATTGATGTTTGAAATAAATGATGGAATGTGGGAATATTACAGAAAATATAGAGATACCAGGGGAGATTGTAAGAGGGGGAATAGATATTTTTGGCAGGGTGTCATTTACTGCCAATCGCTGTAAGTTCTAAATAACTGCAAATTTGACCTATAAACGCCGCGACACGGTATATTTTTTCCATGTTTTTAATAAGTGATTAGAACGAACTTTCAAGTGATATCAGAGATTTGTTTGAACGGGATGTAGTAAATTACTGGGAGGGCATAAGGTTTGTATAGAGTTCTATGGGAAATTAATTGGTACTCTTTTCCCTTTGCATTCAGCTGCGGTACCAGATTAATTCTGATTCTGACAAAATCGGACCGTGGTTTTAGGATCGCAAAACTCACTCTCCGTGTCTCATCATTTATGTTGATAGTTTTAAAATAATTGTTCATCAGAATTTTTAATCTGATATTCTTGTTATTTATCTGTTAACACAATATAAACGTATGATTCATGTAAGAAATTCATTCTACTCTGTAAATGAGCCCGACTCTCTGTACTTCTGGGTACTTTGATTATGTTCACTTATCTATTTGCAACAATTTTTTAATTTGGGAATACAAGAATGAGCATTTTTCTCAAGGTTTTCATTTTTTACAAATCATTCTAAAATAACCCCCTGCAGACACCATACTGTCTGTTTTAGCAAGCTCTTCTAGATTCAAATGCCGCATACAGTGTACTTTTCTCTGATTTTTCATATAAGTAGTAGCAAAATAAACATGAAAGCGAAGAAAAAATAAAAATTTATTCCTCTAAAAAGCATGGACATGATTCTCATTTTTGTCTATGAAATGACCAAGCTTCAATTAATTAATATTATAGTTTTTAATCAATTTTGACATTTAATTGCTTTCCTAAGGTATCATAATAATATATCAACTGCATCTGTAACAAGTTCTGAAAAGTAAAATAGTACTTTTATTTGGTGGTGCGTTAGCAATTTTGTCTAGTGTATTCCATTTCAACTCGTTGGATAAAGCAAATATCAAATCACACAATATAGAAACATTATATCCCCTATATATGTATATCACAGAATATTTGGTTAGTGGTATATTTATAGGAAGAAAGCAAGTAAAATATGATACGTGGTATCATTCGTAAAAGTTGAAAGAAAATCAAAAAGCGTTGAAACATTTTTAAAACAAAACGATAAAATATTTTGAAAATTCAATATAATTGTGTAAAAATAACCTCAAAAGGGCACACAGGCTTTTTTCTTTAATCTAAAGAAGGTTTCAGAAGTCGACAAAGTTACATTTTACTATGTACAAATACCGTTCAGTTTACATATACGAGAAGCGACATCAAATATATAGGTGTCTGGACATTTGACAGCGAGTGAGTTCCCCCCTTCACACCTGTAGTAAGCATCACATCTGCCTTCAGGATATCTATAATTACCATTTGGTGTATTGTAACAAGATGGCAACAAGCCCTCTTCGCTTCTTGGAACAGCATATATGGATCGACAGGTTCCATTGTAAAAGTAAGATGCGCTGTCCCATAAAGAGTCTTTTTGACACTGGTGCGTTGCAATACGACGTTCATTTAGACATTCAATGTAATAGGGAGTTGTAGAGCCATTAATCTTTGGCCAAATTCCGTCCTTTTTACCTACACAGCTGGGATATAAAATGTAACATGGAATACAATGGCTACGGCAACTGAAAGCGTCATACCGACCTGCAGGAGAAAGAAGAAAAATAAACAGACTTTTTTCAAACAAAGGTCAGGATTTTTTTTTTAATTTCCTCTTTATCATTTTGACAGATGGTCCGATTCAAACTTTTTTTTAAATCAAAACTTGAACTACATGGAGCACCGACAGGTGTGGTTTGCTGAATGATATCCCCACTTTAACATTGAATTCCAAGGAACAAACTCTGTCAAGAATTGCTCGTTCGTACCCAAAACAGAACTTAATTGAATATTTTTATGATAAATCTGTAAAACAAATTTCAATTCAGCTGAGCGTTGGTGATATCGATTAAAGGGACACGGACACAACTTTAGCTTAAACTTTTCAAGTTTTATTTTTCCCTTTTTATGTTTACGAATATTTAATTACGGTATTTTTATAAATCTAAAATTTTGATTTCAGTTTTCGAGATACAGGAAAGATTTACAGCTCATTACCCTTGTTATGTAAACAAAGTCTGTGTTTTTTGTTTACAAAGCTGAAATAATACGTAAGTTAATAATTCAATATATATTCGATCAAAGCATATTTTTTGGTAAAAATATCAATCAAAATTCTAAATAATCTTTATCTAGTGATTTGCTGGTCAGGAACATTTTTGTCCCCCACTTTCGCGAAAGCAAGGGGTCATTAAATCTTATTCGTCTGTCCGTCAGTCTGTCTAGCTGTCCGTCCGTCACAAAAACTTTAACCTTGCCCATAACTTTTGATTAAGTGGAGTTATGCCTTTCATATTTCAAATGTGTATTTCTAGTGACAAGACCTTTCTTTGAGTACCACCATATTTGACCTTGACCTTGGAGTTTGACCCATTTTTACACAAAGATTCCAAACGTTTACTTTGGCCATAACTTTTGAATAATAGATACTAGGACTTTCATATTTCACATATGTATTTTTTGTTGCAAGACCTTTCATAAGATACCAACAACTTTGAGCTTGACCTTGGAGATTTTCATACTTATGATAAAATTTTAACCTTGGCCATAACTTTTGAATGGTATGGGCTAGGGCTTTTATTCTTCAAATATGTAATTCTTGTGAGAAGACCTTTCATTGGATTTCAAGAACTTTGACCTTTTGACCTTGACCTTGGAGATTGACCTATTTTTTTAAAAAACTTAAACCTTGGCTACAACTTTTGAACGGTAGATACTTGGACTTTCATATTTCACATGTGTATTCTTTGTGGCAAGACCTTTCATTTGATATTAACTACTTTGAACTTTTGACCTTGACCTTGGACATTTCCGTACTTATAAAAAAAAATCTAACTTTGTCCTTAACTTTTGAATGGTAGGGGATAGCATTTTTATACTTCACATAAGTAATCCTTGTGGAAAGAACTTTTATTAGATATCAAAAATGACATTGACCTTGGAATTTGATCTTCTTTTTAAAAAATTTAACCTTAGCTATAACTTCTGAACTGTTAGGGTTAGGGATTACATCTTTCACATATGCAAACCTTGTGACAAGACCTTTCTTAATAGCTAGAGTAATGTGATATTATAAGTGATTTCTAATAAGCCCGTGATGCTATCTATCTAGTATGTACTCGCATTTTTGCGGACCAATCAGAAGACACGAAGCACACTCGAGCGGGTGACCTTATTTGGATCTTTGTTTTTAGGTCACCTGAGTAAACTCAGGTGACCTTTTGCTATCTGTTTTTGTCCGTCGTCGTCCGTCGTGCGACGTGCGTCGTGCGTTAACATTTAAACATTTTCAGCTTCTTCTCTGAAACCACTGAACCAATTTCAACCAATTTTGGCATATAGCATCTATAGGTAAAGGGAAACAAAAATTGTGAATTTCGTGGTCCCAGCCCCCCTGGGGCCTCGGGGTGGGGCAAAAACCACTCAAATTAGTGCAATCTTTAAAAATCTTCTTCTTTACTCCCAGACATCAAGCAGTCAAACTGTTGGTATGATTGTAATCAGCATTGAGTCCTCTACCAAAATTTTGAAATTCATGGCCCCAGGGTCAGGGGTTCTTGTGTTAGGGCGGGGCTCTATTGATTATATACTGAAAATGCATTAATTCTTTGAAAATCTTCTTCTCTGCTACTGGGAATTAAATAAACAAATTAAGTTCATAGTTATGATGAGCAGGAGTGGCTCTACCAAAATTGTGAATTTTATGGCCCCAGGGTCCGGGGTTATGGTGTTAGGGTGGGGCTCTATTGATTCTATAGTGAAAATGCATTAAATCTTTGAAAATCTTCTTCTCTGCTCCTATGTATTAAATAACATAACTAAGTGCATAGTTATGATGAGCAAGAGTGCCTCTACCAAAATTGTGAATTTCATGGCCCCAGGGTCAGGGGTTCTGGTGTTAGGGTGGGGCTCTATGGATTATAATTAGTGAATATGCATTAAATCTTTGAAAATCGTCTTCTCTGCTCCTAGGTATTAAATAAACTAATTAAGTAAATAGTTATGATGAGCAAGAGTGCCTCTACCAAAATTGTGAAATTCATGGCCCCAGGGTCCGGGGTTCTGGTGTTAGGGTGGGGCTCTATTGATTATATAGTGAAAATGCATTAAATCTTTGAAAATCTTCTTCTCTGCTCCTATGTATTAAATAACATAACTAAGTGCATAGTTATGATGAGCAAGAGTGCCTCTACCAAAATTGTGAATTTCATGGCCTCAGGGGCAGGGGTTCTGGTGTTAGGGTGGGGTTCTATAATGATTATATGGTAAAAATACATTACATCTATGAAAATCTTTTTCTCTATGAACTATTTTCATAGTTATGATGGGCTCTTCTTCCAGAATTGTGATACCAAAATGGGGAGGGGAGCTCTACTTATATACTAAAAATGAATTGATTGAAATCTGCTCCTTGGTATTAATCAAACATTTTTGATAAGCAAGTGTGCCTTTTCAAAAATTGTGCAATGTGTAGACCTAGGGTCAGGGGTTCATGTATGGTAGGAGCACTCCTGATTATTGCTGAATATTACTGATTAGTTGACATACTTTTTTGTTCCCCTACCCTGCTTATCGGTATTAA
This sequence comes from Saccostrea glomerata, assembly GCA_003671525.1. Lineage (NCBI taxonomy): Eukaryota > Metazoa > Mollusca > Bivalvia > Ostreida > Ostreidae > Saccostrea > Saccostrea glomerata. The sequence goes on along the minus strand of PRKT01000092.1, from coordinate 1,137,671 downwards.
GTAAACAAACTAAAAAATTGCTAAGTGTATAGTTATGATTAGCAATGGTGCCTCTTTCAAAACTGTGAATGCCATAGCATCTAGCTTAAAACATGAACCAAATTCAATCATTTGGAAGTTGTTGCATGATGCTCAGGTGACCTATAAGGCCCATGGGCCTCTTGTTAATTATTCCTGTAAATATTTGTTTATTTAGGTAAAAAAGTAAGTCATAATCAGTTGACGGTTTAAAAATACACATCACCTTCACGATCTGTTTCTTGCATGAATTCCATTGGTAATGGTGTATACACTCAAAATGGAGCATACCTATTGAGGGGCAAGCTATGCAACTTAACAAAGAAAAATAAACGGGAAAAACATATCAGATAAGTATGACATACCAAGACTTACACTAAAATGTGAATTAATTGTGTTTCAAAAAAATCAAAAGAGCCTTTTAGATTTATAATGAAATTAAGCTTTAAAAAATAAGATTTTCCAAAAAATAAAATGATTTGTAATTTGCATGTTAATATAAATACAATTATCTTGCATGTTGACATGCAATTCTTGAATGTAGACATTCTTTCCTTTCCTGTTAAAACAATTTATATAGCACGTACTAGTACAATGTTTCTGAATTTAAATAAACATGTTTTTGTTTGAGTCTTAAAACATTTTTTGTTAACCTATGCGTCATCAAATAACTATCGGAGATACTGAGATACATGTACCCTATACAAATAAATACGAGTAGAGAATTATTCTTGTGTAACGAGAACATGCATTTTATTATCCATACAGGGGTAAAATAAAAGAAGGTATTTGAATTGTGAAAGACGAATACTCTAGCAGATTAACGCATTATTCATGTAGTCGGTGAATATTAAACTTTTGAAGCATATAAGAAACCAGATTTAGCTGTTGATATTCTTAATAACAAGATTCTATATATACATGTACATACATTCCCAGGTCGAAACAGTCCGATTTCCACAATCAACTTCGGTATAATTTTTACATTCTCTTGACTCCTTGGAGAAAAGAAATGGATATCTGCATTCAGAGAGAATTGATCCTGAGCAGTTGTAATAAAGCCGGCATATTGTTGGGTGAGGAACGACAAGGTCTTTGTGAATTCGACAAATTTCGTCTATTGTAGCATCTAAAGAAAAACGTCAAATATATAAGTTATATTGACTAAATAAAACAGTCAAATTTCTTTAAATACATTAAAACTTTGTAAAAATATTCTTACCGTTCGGCGATACTTGTGATCCAAATAATTTAAGTAAATCGGAATACGAGTACTTTAACTTCACAACTTTCGATTCCACTTCTCTGAGTTTTTCCAGTTCTCTGAGCTTTTCCAGTTCCCTGAGCTTTTCCAGTTCCCTGAGTTTTTCCAGTTCTCTGAGTTTTTCATTGGCAATATCCAAAACATGTTCCAGCGCTAAAATTTTACTTTCAGCATTTAAATCCTGATATGTCTGTTCCTCGGTCATGTAAATTACTTGCGAACGTGTGAAAATAATTAATAGAATCATGTTAATTGCAACACCAAGTAATGCAATTGAAATATTCCCCATCTTAAACGACGTTTGAAAGTCAGTGGAAAATCTGTAAAGTTTTATTTGTTGGAGTCACTCCTTTAATGTTTTGTCTGTGATATTTAAAATATGAATCATGTACAAATGCATCATCTTTAAATGAACAATTCAAAAGACCTAAAGGTGACAATGTTTAAATGGGTAACTTGATGAGATGCTTTAGAAACTGAGAAGTAGTTTAAGACGAAAAAAACGGGTATTTTCTGACATTTCGAAATGTGCATTGATTATATCAAATATGTGCAATAGCCGTTTTCAAAAATAAGTTTTAAAAAATAGCCGAAAAAGTTTGAAAGAAGAGACTCTTAATCAAATATAATTACAAGTGCATCAACATAATAAAAATAATGCTTTTACTTTTCCAGGGACCATAATTATAAGTTGTTTTATACATTGTATCTTCAAAAGTTTTTTTTAATTTAGAAATTAAAAAAAATACTTCATCTTCACAAAAATTAGGCCAATAACTTAAAACTAAAAAAATCCACAAAAAGAACAAATTAATTTTACATTGTTTGACATTTACCGTAGTTAAACCACCAGAGTTTTTCAAGGACGTTGTATTGGACGTTGATCAAGATGGCCTCTCAATTTTTTTGTTCAAACATAACTTTTTACCATTGAACATGTGAAGACTTAATCATTGTAATTGGTTGGTTAGACGTTTAATCTCCCCTCCTCCTATTAAAACATTTGTATTTGCTTGTCGAAGTCTTATAAAACCGATGCAGAAATGTTTTCACATTTTAAGTGCCAAGTAAAATGTTTTAACATTTATGAAATGAAAAAGAAATCTTTTTAACTTAATATATGATTTATTTAAACACAACATTAATATAATTTTTATTTGAAAACCAGGGTATATGTATATTGTATAAAATCATATAATGAGGGTTCCGGTTCTTTCAAGTTCAAAAATTGTTTTTGATTATGTACAAATACCGTTCAGTTTACATATGCCAGAAGAGACATCGAATATATAGGTGTCTGGACATTTGACAGCGAGTGAGTTCCCCCCTTCACACCTGTAGTAAGCATAGCATCTTCCGTCCGGATATCTATACTTACCATTTGGTGTATTGTAACAAGATGGCAACAGGCCCCCTTCGCTTTCTGAAACAGCATATATGGGTCGACAGGTTCCATTGTAAAAGTAAGATGTAGTTCGCCACAAGGCGTCCTCCTCACATTTACCTGTCCAAATACGACGTTCTTGTAGACATTCTATATAATAGCCAGTTGTAATGTATTCAAACTTTGGCCAATATCCGTCGGTTTTTCCTATGCAACTCGGATATGTTGCAACACATGGAATAAAATGTGCAATGTAGCACTCATTTGCCTTATACTGACCTAAACTTAAAATAGAAAATGAGATAGATTTATCAAACTGTTGTCTTAATTTGCTCTTTTATTTTGACTAAAACTACTCTTGAAGAAGTCATCTAAATCGATTAAGATATCATATTATGATGTCATTTTCATTATAAAATATTAATAGACAAGATCCTTTTTCATCTGATAATGTTTATGGTTGGCATACATAAATTCCTACTTCCAGTAGGTAAAAATGATAAAAATGAACCAAATGTATTCTTGTCACGTACTGACTTCAGCTGATAGTGCAATACTACCTTAACAATAATAATTTCACGTCCCTGGGACATTAAATGCATTTCCTACCTTTTACTTACCCGTGAAATTCTCAGCAAAACCTTTTCATTTTTTATTATAAAAGTTAAATTGAGTTCGGGTTAAATCTAAAGTTGAAGTTTAATATGTTTTGTGTTGAACACTAAAATTGTGCGAAACAATGATTACATTTTGTCTTAATTCATTTTACTTTATATCGTGATGTCCTGTATTTAATGTAGAAAACTTAAACTTAAATAACATAATGAAATGATACACATAAACGAGTTTTATAATCTTCTGCGTTCACCTTGACACAAAATTACCGACTGAAAGTAACTTTTCCAAAATGTGTCATTATATTTTGAGTAATTCTCAAATTACATCGTACGTTATCACAAAGCATTGATGTAAGTGTTATGACGGGAGTGTTATTTTTACACACTTTGATCATTGACTAGAAAGGTGTATGAATAACACAATTTTACCTGGATGTAGCATATAGTCATCAGCAGGAAAGAATATCGCTAACAATAATGAAACCTTTTGAAAAAAAAAAAAAAAAAAAAAAAAAAAAAAAAAAAAAAAAACTCCCAGTATGTTTTCTTATATAGTTGAGTACCTTCCATAGAATAGAAAAACAATCTTATTCACGTAAGCAATGAATCCCACATCCCACTTAAAATTCTGCACTGTCTGTTTTTACATTTTTTTTAAAATTTAATTTTCCACTATCTTTTCTTAACGCTTGAGATTAAATAACTGGAAATGGAAATGAAAGTACATGGCCTTTACTTTATGTTTTAATGAGGACACTAGTACTGGAACTTGATCAGTGAAAATAGTTTATAGGCAGGGCTAAAGATAGAGTGAATCTAGCTCTTTATCAATGATGAAATCAGATTCTCTAATAAAATGCTGGATAACTTTGCATGTCAACCTATATACAAAATTATGAAACAAGAATGAAAATATGTACAAATGTACTGCTATTTAAAGAATCCATAATTGGGTTACTGTATCAAAAAGTGTACTGTATTCCCTTTTTTTTAACAAATATACTTTCATTCCCAAGTTGAAATATTTCGATTTCCACAATCAATTTCGGTGTACATGTAATTATTAACATTCACAAGGACTTTATGTAAAGTTAATACGCATTAAATTTATGCCAACTGAAAAAATTCGCATTAAATCCCCAAATCTGACCTTAAAGTGAAACAACATAAAAAGAATGTCTGCAATATACAGACTTTAATCATTATATCATTCTATTTAATGACTTTAAATTAAGAAAAAAAGGGGTAATTAATAATCATAATTGAAGATCTAGAGGTAAATAGCATGTTCATGCCCGTACTTTTTTCATACAAGTTCTGTAGAATCAGAACTCTTCAGAGTTGTATGCAACATAAAGAGTACTCAGAAATATATTCTATAAAAATACTTCAAAGCCAATTAAAAGTAGACTCCTTCTACAGCTGTTGTAGGACACTAAAAACGAAGATTAAACTCACGCATATTACATATATAGTACATGTATGTGCAATTCATTCTTTTGTTTCAAAAGTGTCTGAAAGATAGTGGATAATCAGTTCGAGATGTTTTAAGTTCAGGTTACTGGCAATTAAGAATGAACGTTCAGAAGTTACCTCGCCATCTTTTATTCTTGTTCCGTTCTGCAGATATGATTTTAACAAGGTAATTTAATATATGAATGTGAGTAAAATAATGATCACACGCATATATCGTAATGTACTTAACTATGTAAGAAACAATCTACGCTGCTTTTCATTTTTTTCACGGTTGAACCATTAAAATGTTTTCCTCTCTACGGTTAATTCCATAAAATAAAACTAAGCTAATGAAAAGGAGGGTTTAGCAAGATTTCTCACGTAAAATGATATTCCTCATGCGAAAAATTCAATTGAAAAACAAACTTTATAAATACAGATTCCTGTGTATTTCATTAATTTTAAAGAAGCAGCGGAGTTCAAGTTTGCTCAGAATGACTGCTGTAACTGTTTTGTATGTATTTCTCTGTATTGGTGGGATTTTTGTACATAAGGTTTTACCAGCAAAAGACCCGTCTGTGGACAAAACCTTATTGTCAAGTACTACTGATTGAAAACTCTCCAGCGTTTTACGAAACATTTTAAACCAAGAAAGTTTAGTTCGCTTCTCCATGGCACAGAAATTTCAGACCTTGGTTCTGGACGTCCTGGATAACCAAAACAGCAGTAGAAGTCTGCAGAGGAAGGTCGTCAACATAGTTAAAGAGTTAAAGGCTCTTGAAACGAGGGACCAGATGCTGGAAGCGGAAAATTTGGGGTGCGTATTATTACCGCTACATTTTCAAAATTTTCATTACCGCTACAAAAAACTTACATTACCGCTACATAAAAAAGTATACGTTACCGCTACATTGCCCCTTTCGTCAGCCAGCCACATAATAATTATGCGTGTACAGGAGAACCTATGAATGCATAAGACCCGTTTCCCCTGCCCACAACGGGGAGGTGAAAGTAGGACTTCGAGCAGAATAAAATCAATTTTATTTCATAAAACACACAAAATAATTAAAATCAAGCACTGTTCATAGATAAAATTCAAAGTTTTGTCAAATGTTTTTACTCTATTGCTAAAGCCTTGAAAGCCATTTGCTTGACATGTTGTTTTCTAATTTTATAACCATCGATAAGTAAGCCGGCATTCCCTAGATTTGTAACAAACTTCTGAGTTGTGGTCAGAATGTTTAGATGACGCTAAATAATTAAATTTCGACTGCAGAGTTATTTATATAAATATACTCATTTTGATTAGATTGTGAGTGAATTCTGTTGATTAGAACTTATATATCGAACCATACCAGGCTAAATCGATATGTAGCGGTAATGAGTTGTTTTGGGCTGATTCAATATGTAGCGGTAATGAGTTGTTTTTGGCCGGAAAAATGTAGCGGTAATGATCGGTCGAAAATCTGAAAAAATGTAGCGGTAATGAGTTGAAATTTTTGGCAATGTAGCGGTAATGTTGACCTCCCAAAATTTGAAACTCAAACAAGAATTAAAGATGATGTACGAATCCTTGAAGGATAACCAGAGTCACATAGTAGAGAACACCAAACACGTAACGAACGAATATCGCTTTAACGAACGGTAAACTTTTTTACATTGTGATTACCTGTGTAACTGACGAAACGTACGGACGAATCAAACGTATAGAAAAATTAAAATTATTTGTCATTTTGATCAGTATAATCGCTTTGGTGTTCCATGTACCAGTATGAAATAAATTTATGCATATGTTCAAGTGTTTTTATTGATTCCTTTTAATTAACTTATAATAATATAAATGAAAATTAATCAATATTATATTAAAGCATTAGCAGACCAGAGTGGGGTTCCGGGGGGGTTGAATCCCCACTTATTTTTGTACACAGAGAGAGAGAGAGAGAGAGAGAGAGAGAGAGAGAATAGCTTTTCTGTAATAGATATTTATACGTCTAATCATTTGGAAAATAAAAAAAAAATCGCTGTCCTTTCTGATCGCTAGATCTGTAGATTTTTGCGTATTTGCTTTCCTCCATGTACATTCACAACCCCGCCTAAGGGCTCCAAACATCCATAAGTAACATGCCAGGAAGATTCCATCGAACTCTAGCTATACCATTTTTGGACCATCTTCAGAAGTAACTAACTTTTAGAAGTATTCATATTAAATATTTTTAATCAAGATAGAAAAATGTTAAAATGTTCCTGTAGTATACAGAAGGAGGGGGCTTACTTTTTCTGAGAATAATCTTTCGCTGCAGTTTAAAAAAATATTTTGTTTTGGAAGCTCCCTCCACATCTTTTGTTGCTGGAAAATACGCAGATTCAAGATTGAAAGTAATGTACCGAACAGAAAAGTGACATGAAGCCCCCCTCTACCCCCTCCCAATTTTAAAAAGTGGTGTATAGTTTTTTTGTTTTGTTTATGTTTGTCTGGTTTTTTTTTTGTTTTGTTTGTTTGTTTTTTTTTGCTTGTAAAATGTTTTTGGAGCCCCCCTTTCTTATAAATGAAGCTACGGACTTGAACTGGCCATGGTGTTATTCTATGCATGAGTGCTGAGTACACCGACCTGGAACCCCCCCCTTTTTTTCAAAAATTGCTGGATCCGCCCATGTTAAAGGATGACCTTTGTTTTATTACGATGATGTCTTATATATATGGCACGCCAAATTCGAAAAATTGAGCTAAACATAGTTTCAAAGTCGATAAACTAGGTTTATCGGTTGTAAACTATAGTTTACGGACTGTAAACTATAGTTAACAAGTTGACTGTTAATCTATATTTTACATCTGTAAACCAGAGTTAACGCGATAATCTACGTTTCAGAACCGTACACTTACTTAACATTGAAAACAATCATCTGCGGTTGCAAAACATAGATTTTCTGATAAATACAGTTTCACGATTTGCAATCTATGGTTTACAGATCATTATTGTAGTTCACGATCTGATAAATATGGTTTCACGATTTGTGAAACTATGATGAACAACTCTTAACTATAGTTCACGAATGTAAATTATAGTTTACAGACGTGAATCTAGTATGTTTATCAACACAATCTATTGTTAAAGCCATATATGGCGTAACTGATCAAAAAATATATTTTTGAAAAATACAAAATTAAGTAAAGAAATATAGTTAATACATTTAAATTAAAACTTTTCATACATTTCTGAACACGGAGAACACCTCGTTTCGACTAATAATACGATTTTACATTCTCTGTAATGTGTTATTTAAATCTTTTGTATTTTCTTCCGAGTCGGAGAAAATTCCGAGAATCAAAATTAAATTGCGATATCTTTATAACGCAGTTGACTTAGATTTTGTAATTTATGGAAAAGTTCTATCTTTATATAAAGTAATGATACAAATAATAAGTTCTTATAATTTTAGTCTAATAATTTTCATTGTACATACGCCATATATGGCTTTAACGTTTTCTTATAGACAGATAAACTTAGATTAGCATTCGTAAACTATAGTTAACAACTGTTAAATGTAGTTTTACAGATGAAAACTGAAGTAAACCAATTGTTGGCTATAGTTTACAGTTGATAAATCTAGTTTATCAAGTGTGAAACTATGTTTTAGCTCATTTTTGTGAATTTGGCGTGCCATACGTATAGGTTGTAACAATTATCAATACTACGCTTTGCAAGAGCTTTTTAACAATAGATGTAAGTTCGCATCTAGGGTGTCGATATAAGGAAGCCGATATAATATAATATCTCAATAGGAAGTGGAGAAATACGTACTAGCAGTTAAACTGTCTAAATATTTATTCAGCGGCGGATCCAGGAATTTCAAAACATGGGGGGGGGCGCAGTAGGGTAACGGGTTCGTTCGCCCGATCTACCTGTTCGCAGGAGTCCGTTCGCGCAGAGTCCGTTAGGCCGCAATAGTCTTCGCCCAATATCTTGTTCGCCCTAAACGTGGTTCGCCCAATACTCATATACACGTATACTTGTATATATAATTATGAATTAAAAAATTTGAACATACGAGTATACCAATTTTTACTATTTATTTCCCTTGTAACGAACTCGATTTTTTTTTTCTCAAATTCTTATACGAAGTTCAGAAGAGCAATGCTTATTTAGTTTAAATTAATTTTTGATTTGATTCTACTGTTTTTTTAATGACTAAGTGTTTGCACTATAGTTAATTAGATGATTAATATCAATGTTAATTAGGGGGGTACATTCGTGTTATTTTTACAAATTGCGCTATGTTTTGAAAACAATTAAAGGACTGAGACGTTAATAACTGTGACCGCTAAATGAGACCATATGCATAAAGTAATGGTCTGTTTTATTTTGAATGCACCAAAAAATTAGGATAGGAATTCATTAGATTTTTATTCTACATTAAATTTCGGCGAACGGACCCTGTGCGAACAAGTTTTAGGGCGAGCGGACTCTGGGCGAGCAAAAAATCGGGCGAACGGGAAATCGGGCGAACAATTTTTAGGGCGAACGAACATGGAACCGCGCAGTAGAAGATTTTGAGGTCTAGAGGCTGCATTATAGCACCCAGTGGGTCCAGGGCGAAGCCCACGGAAACTGAGAAACTCTATAAGAAATTAGAGGTGAATGTATGATCCGATGGTAGAGAGTGGTTTTCTTGTTGATCTGAAGATAATACAAACCAAATTAAAGAATAAAATGGGGAAGGGGCGCACGCCCGGCCGCCGAAGCTGGATCCGCCTTTGAAATAATAACAAAATAAATATAAAGCGAGTGATGGTATTTGTAAACTAGTAATACGGTTAGTATCGTCGAGATACGTTCGTTCGTTGCGTGTTTGGTGTTCTCTAATGGAACAATTGCAAATGCTCGATGAATTTGACATACGCCTCAAAATGGTTGAAGAAAATTGATTAACCTCTCGGCTCTAGAAGCGGAAGGTAAATTAAAATTTTATCATAATTACTAAATGTCCTCACATATTTCAGAATTTTGAATTTAAAAAATAATTCTAATATTAAAGGTGTGAAATTTAACAGGCAAAACTAATTAACATCAATTGATCCAATTACTTATATTAGCCAATAAAGAGTTTACATAAAATTATAACTGTTTTATAAACTATGTTTTCACTTTGATTATCCACCTTCAACCCAATTATATGTTAGAACTGCCTGTTAAACAAAGGAATTTACAAATGAAAAGAATAGTGAAGTGTATCAAAATACCTAAAAGTATTATGCAATATTCATTTCCAATTACTAAATGAAAGGAAAATGGGGATAAGTCTTCAGTTTAGTGATAAGGGGGCACCTCAAAACACAAAAATGCTTAATAGGTACACCTAATATCAATACGGAATTGTTGACTAGTACTGTACAAGTTTCTCAAAATAAAATCTTACATTATGAAAGATTATGAACATACGCTTTGCTTGATTATGTAAAAATAAATTTCGAAAGTAGGCCTTATCTAAATACGTCTTCTGTACGATCATTCGATAAAGTAAAAAATTGATGACGCTTTCTCGAAAAGATGCGATAAAGATTGACAACGCTATGAATATGAAACGATGATATTACATGTACATGTAAAGCGACGATCGCTATCGCTCCAGCATGCTATCGCGTGTAGCAGCTTTGTCATTGTTCTATTCCACCCTTGTGCCGTCGACCCAATTGCAAAGGCCATGCATTTGTACGTGACCCCATTCGGAAATATATGTATACGTAGAAAAGGGCTTTCATATCCCTAAACGTTGTATGCTAGAATGCTATACGTACATGTATGTAATAATAAACTGTTTTCTTTCAGATACAAAGAAGAAAGTGTATTTTTCAGCTGGAATATCAAAACACTCCGCCGCATGGAAGGGCAACGATGTGATTATATTCCCAGAAGTTATTTCGAACGAAGGAGGGGCTTATAATGCTTCCACTGGGGTGTTCTCAGTACCAGTGGGCGAGGTTTATGTATTCAGTTGCTTCATACTGACAGATAAAACGTCTTTCTATGCGTATTTAGAAGTCAACGGTTTAAAAAAAATTCAACATTCTTGGCTACACAGCTCCCAACGATCACGATGATTTGGACAGCGCTGGAAATCTTGCTGTTTTGAATTTACAGCAGGGTGACCAGGTCCTTATGAGACGCTGGCGTGGAAGGAAAATACGGTCTTTGTTAGCAGCGCCATCCACCACCTTTTCTGGTTTTCTATTGTATTAAAAATATCATTTGCTTATCTATAATTTTAACAAGAGCAAACAATCCAAAATGATGAAATATCTTTGTGTACTTGTATATTATTTAATTGGTTTTATTATTAAAGTTGATGTCGTCCTCTAAATGTCAATTTGATCCTGATTAAATCATCGTCTTTAGACCAATTTCGTAATATACTCGAAATACAGTGCATGTATATGAAATACACATATCCATATCTCTTAAAAATTGCGTTACAATAAAAATAAAGAAAAGATTTCAAATAAAAACTGGCTACACTATTTCATAGGCCGAAATGGGAAGTCCTACATTGTTCTGTTGAAAAGAAATAAAATATAAAAGTTAAATAGTCCTGAATTAAAAACATAAAAAAAACTTCAGAGTACGTCACAGTGTAGCTATAACCGAAACAATTTTGAGTTGCTCACAGGAATCTTTATACATGTAACAAACGCAGAAAAAGCAACACAAAAGGAAGCCAAAAATATAGCAAAAATAGTCTTGAGTGTATAATAACCGGATGTAAGAATTTTATAGAGTGTATTGAAATGAATACTCAAACTGAATCAAGTAAAAACTGATATTCACCTCGTGAAAAGGAATAATGGTTTCCCAGCTGCAGAAAATCACGTCTTTAAACTGACAAATTATCTTGATACTCGAATAAACTTTTTGGGATAAATGGGTGTAGATAATATACATTAAGTCTTTATTATCAAGAGTTATTTCCTGTCGGCTGCCGGTCAACATGCTATATTCCTTCATTATCAACCAACTTTAACTTTTTATGCTGATCATTGTGGGTATAGAAAGCATTGCATGCGTCACATTTGTGTGAGAAGATCCTATTTTGGGTACCAAAATACTTAGTTGGCAGTAAAGAAAAGTTAATTTCTTCACTATGTTGTCATACGGGGACAACAAAAAAATCTTGTTTTTAATTAAAGCAGTATTTTTAAAAGTCTCAATATTTCATATGCATATTTTTTTAAAGGGATTTAATTTTTACATGTACAAAACATTAAATACAGTACAGACATTTTTTTCTTTAAATTGTCTTGAAGTTCTATTTTCTAACAAAACTGTTTAACTCAATTTATATTTAATAATAAATAAAGGTAAGTTCACTTTTTCACTCATTACACTAGAAGCACAGTTTTACTTCAGTGTCTCCTTCGTTGTCATCAGCTGTGATACCGTGAACCAACTATTATATTCATGTCAACTTTTATTCGCGATTCGTCCGTTTGTAATCAATCCGCGACTTAATTTTGGCGACTTAAGAAATATTCTCAACATAAACAAAGAAAAAAAAGCGGTTCGTGATTATTTTTTGCGAATGGAAATATATCACAAAACCCACGAATATTCCTCGCTCGCGAATAAATGTTGGTTTACAGTATTCCCACTTTTATTTGTAAAAATTCCTTTAAAAATGACGCACTTCAAAATCTGCAGGTTTTCTAGACACTCGTATTATCTGAAAGAAAATTTCAAATAAATTAAAATAAGGCTTTCTGCCTTTTAAAAAGAAAGAACATGAAAGTACAGGCGTTTGATATGTCATGATTAGCATTATAGGATCCGGGGGTTATGTGAGAAAAAGATTTAAATAATGTAAGACCAAGAAGATGCAACAATTTCGAATGCATAGATTTTCATTGCTGTTTTTCATATTTCAGAAAAATAAAGGTTCATATTACCGGTAATATATATATCAAACTATAAGATCTTCGTAAGCCCTACTAGATGTTCGAAATGTTCTAAAACAATTACTCAGAAAAATAATTTACAATATTTGAAAATGTGCTTAAAGTTTTGCAATTCTAATTTAAAAAAAAAATACTTGATAATAGCAAAAATTATTTCTATTGTAACACCCACGTGTGTAATTTTACATTTAACAAGAATGTATACATACAAATACATATTGTATTTATAGCCATTTTGTTCTCAAGAAGAAGATCGATCCTCAAAGAGTGTTAATTCTCGTTCATTGCGTCCTATAAAAGAAACATGTACATGTACATATGTACAGGTATTCGTATTATGTTTAATGATAAATTGTACTTACTTTTAAACCCACATTTCCCAATATATCCAAACTATAATTTTTTTTATTCCTTATCAAAACCTCAAATTTCTATGGGTCATTTTTATACATGCAAATCTGAAACTTACAAAGGGGAAGTTGGAAAGCATTTATGATCGTTTAGGCTTAACTAGCGTAATTTGAAGTAAATAATTAAATTTAATGATTAGATTTGTTGCATTTATAACCAACCCCAAGAACTTAAAAATACATAATTAAATGTTTTGCTCCCTCCCCCTTCCGTTTTGAAATTGAAAAAAAAATACAACATTTATTGGAATCCTGTTTGAGCCTTCAATAATCAAGGCTGCCTCAAATAGGATAATTTGATTTCCAGAACAAGCCGCCTTACTTCAGGGCACACTCTTGGGGGATGAGGAAATTTGTAGTGAGGGTAGAAATTCTTCTTTTTTTTATGTTAAAATTGCGAAGCGTAATACATGTAAATTATTAAAGGAAAAATTGAAATAATGTGATCAAACAATAAAATTGTGTCACTTCAATGCACCCATACATTTTTTTGTCCCATGACCGCTCGTCACATTTATTTATAAACAAATCGATTCGGACGCCAAGCAGCGTGGTAAGTATTTTTTATTTCTCCTATGTCAGCAATTTATGATTATGGTAAGTTATAAAGTAATATTAAAATATCTTATCTCTGAAATCCAGTTCATAGGATTATCAAATACTATTACAATATTCATTGTGGTTTTCTATTTACTACATGTAAACAAACCACGGCACGTGGGCAATGTCGGATTTGTCGTCAGAATTAACTTCCCAAGACTTTCACTCAGGAAGGTTATAAACAATTAATTACAGAGATTTTAAGAGACATAGTTCTGTTCTTTAAATAAATGTGCCTATTTTCGACTTTTCAAAAATTGTAATTAAAGGTAGCTGTGGTTAATGCCTGGCCTGATGGAAATACCCTTTTCTAAAAAAAGAGACAACTCATGAGCGAGGTCCATTAAGGGATGCATAAGAGTCATGATATTATATTTACTGTTACGGATTAGGTAATGAACAATAATTTCAAATATAAAATAAAATATATAACAAGTCCTTAATTATTATTTTATTTCATCAGACATTTTGCATAAGCTGTTCATTCGGTTATTATCGAAATGTATATACTCTGAATTTTTTTTTACCAGAATGGCAGAAAAAAAGCAAATGTTCAAATGTTTAAACCCCTTTTTGTGGGAATATACAAATGGTTAAACACTATAGGTATTATAAATTTTATGTAAATTTCAAACTAGTAAATAAATCAAAATTTATGTTTTCAATACCGATTAATTTCAACTGTTCTTATTAATTTTGCTTCATTTTGAAACAAATAAATTATCTTCATTATTGTATAGAATAGAATATATATTTTTAATGTTTTATTTCATGTTAAAACTAAGTTCATAATTACATAATTTTATACAGGATATTTTAAAATAATTATTAATCATTTTAAAATAATCAATTAAAACTTAACATAACTACCTTCCAAAACTTTCTGGAATAATTTTCACGATTGTATATGATCAACTTCGTTTATATTCTAAATGGAGAAAAAAGTAAACAACATCTGTAAAATTAAATAAAAAAGAGGATGAAGTAAGACTTAAGAAAGGAAAAATCTAGTTCTAACTACATTGTAGTACCTATACGTCCAAAATAACAATCCAATACTTAATTAATACACCTATATTCCATGAGATCACACCAATAGACACTGAACTATTGCTAAGCATATCATTCGTGTTTAAACGGAATAAATAAAAGGATCCATCCAATCATGGAACGGAAAAACCGAAAGAGTTAAAATTCAATATTTTCTTAGAAGAATTACACGCTTAGTTTGGACTTTCAGTAAGGCGTGGCACTCTCGACGTTACCTAATTAGCTTCTGAAATTTACACAGCTTCCCTTCACTGTTGAAATTTACATATGATAAAAATGCGGCCGAATGTCAACTGGTGTAGTAAATAGCCAATTAAAAGTTCTCTCACGGCACAGAGGTGAGGCATAAGTCGTCTGATCGTTATCAACAACAATTTTAAGTTCCTATGTTATTAATTTCGTAACCAATGAGAATCTACTGGCATTCTCCATTACGTAGCGCCGAGAAAGTCACGCCTTACTGAAAGTCCAAAGATAGGGTAAAATACTCCTATATTAACCCGAATACACAATGGCTAAAAATAACTAGTCTACAAGTATTTTCCCTGTATTTCAATTCGTTATTGCAATATAATACATTGTACAGGATGAGTCATTATTGATAAAATTTTATTGATTTACTTTCCAGAGTGTACCAGCGCGTAGTTTTCATTTGAAAATATTTCTCAACTGTTTAAAAAAATACCTATGCATCTTTTGAAATATATCCTCTGATAAAAATCATTTTTTTATTTTACAAATATCCTTTGTAAAAGGGGTCAAATATTTCAATTTGCTCTTCAAAAATTAATTAAAATTACTCATTACAGTCAACTTAATTCAACGCAGTCTGAATAATTCAATGGTATTGTATGTGTTCATCGTTATACAAACAGGAACATACAGGAACATAAACATGCATCTATCGAAGATGATACACATGTTAAAGCAAGGGAAATCGATGCAAATATTAAATAATTCTAATAGAATTATTTTTTTTAAGAAGTCAAATATTACATGTAATATGGAATGAATAAAAGAACAAATTCACCCCCTTCTGAACCTTTCATTCACCCAATCGGCAATTCTCGACTGACTCCACTTCACTCCATTCAAACCTTATGTGCGAGGCAC
The DNA here is from genome assembly GCA_003671525.1 of Saccostrea glomerata. NCBI lineage: Eukaryota > Metazoa > Mollusca > Bivalvia > Ostreida > Ostreidae > Saccostrea > Saccostrea glomerata. The sequence goes on along the minus strand of PRKT01000092.1, from coordinate 1,121,815 downwards.
GATCCATCCGAGGAACTCCGAGTGTTCCTTGCACCTTACTGTGATATAATAATTATTTTTAGATCTATTATTTATAGATCTGTTTCAATTCCGATTGACAAGGTAGGTCAACACGAACTTTAAAGATCTCATTTGTTGTTTTTCTCAGATATATTTATGTATGAACTCATCATATAGGTAGTTGATAAAATTAATGCAAATATCTTAAATCAAATCGTAAACTTGAGAAGAAATTAAGGTTGTCCAGGCCTTAAAAATAACGTATATCGATAGATAAATAAGTTATTTTTTCAGTTTTTTTAGGAGCAGGAGTAACAATTTGTCAGATGTTGATTATTTTAATTAAGAAATGTATGCATAAATATTTTAATAGCCGAGAAAATAATGTTATAATTCTATATATATTTTTAAAACATTGGAAGTACAGGAAATCCCCTTCACTAAAATTAACCTTAAGAATAAAAATAAATAAAGGAAGTAAGAACTATTTTTAGTCAAGAAATATGAAGTTGTTTTTAATTTTCATTGTTTATTCTTTGAATCAACATGAAATAAATCTTTAAGCATAGAAAATTAAAGAAATTATGAGTTAAAAATTATTATAATTATTTTTTTTTTCATGATTTCCTTTTTATATCATTCTTTATTTTATTTTACATGTATTCAATAAATTGATCATACATGTACATGTATACCATTGTAATCTTACTTTACGAACAATGTAGCATAATATTCTAAACATATATTGCTGACTTGTGTATTAGGTTTTTTAGTTGTCTTATATTTTATATACTGTTATACATCCAATTGAAATGATTCATGTATTTAAATTTTTTGATTCATATTTATATTTCAAAAAGTGCCATAACTAAGATAGAGTGTATTTATAAAAAGCTTACAACGCACAGCAGTTGATAGGAGAAGTTTTAAGAATTTTTATATTTAAGAATGTATATTTTCATTTCATATATACATGTATATGGTCAATTTCTTTATAAACAAGAGGCCCATGGGCCTTATAGGTCACCTGAGCATTATGCAACAACTTTCAAATGATTGACTTTGGTTCATGTTTTAAGCTATGGCATTCACCATTGCTAATCATAACTATACATTTAGCAATTGTTTAGTTTGTTTACTTAATACCCATAATCAGGGTAGGAGAACAGAAATGCATGTCAACTAATCAGTAATATTCAGCAATAATCAGGAGTGCCCCTATCACATATGAACCCCTGACCCTAGGTCTACACATTGCACAATTTTTGAAAAGGCACACTTGCTTATCACAAATGTTTGATTAAAACCAAGGAGCAGATTTCAAACAATTCATTTTCAGTATATAAGTAGAGCCCCCCCCCCCCCCCCTTTGGTATCCCTGGCCCAGTGGTGATGAAATTCACAATTCTGGAAGAAGAGCCCTTGCACATCATAACTATATAAATAGTTCATCTGCTTATTACTCAGGAGTAGAGAAAAAGATTTTCATAGATGTAATGTATTATCACTATATAATCCTTTTAGAGCCACGCCCTCACACCATAACCCCTAACCATGGGGTCATAAAATTCACAATTTGGTAGAAGCATTCTTGCTCATCATAATTATGTCCTTAATTAGTTTATTTAATACCTACAAGTAGAGAAGAAGCTTTTCAAAGAATGAATGCCTTTTTACTATATAATCAATATTCAAGTGAGCCCCGCCTTAAGTAACACCAGAACCCCTGACCCTGGGGCCATAAAATTCGCAATTTTGGTAGAGGCACTCTTGCTCATCAGAACTATGTACTTAGTTAGTTTACTAAATTCCAAGGACAAGAGAAGAAGATTTTCAAAGATTTAATGCATTTTCACGATAAAGTCAATAGAGCCGCACCCTTACACCAGGATCGCTGACCCAGGGGCCAAAAAATTCACAATTTTTGTAGAGACACTCTTTCTCATCATAACTATGCACTCAATTAGTTTATTTAATACTCAGGAACAGAGAAGAAGATTTTCAAAGAATTTATGCATTTTACTATATAATCAAAAGAGCCCCGCCCTAACACCAGAACCCCTGACCCTGGGGCCATGAATTTCACAATTTTGGCAGAGGACTCAATGCTGATTACAATCATACCAACAGTTTGACTGCTTGATGTCCAGGAATAAAGAAGAAGATTTTTAAAGATTGCACTAATTTTAGTGGTTTTTGCCCCACCTCCCAGGCCCCAGGGAGACAGGGACCATGAAATTCACAATTTTTGTTCCCCTTTTCCCGTAGATGCTATATGCCAAATTTGATTGAAATTGGTTCAGTGGTTTTAGAGAAGAAGCTGAAAATGTTCAAATGTTTACGCAGGACGCAAGACGGACGACGACGTACGAAAAGTGATAGCAAAAGGTCACCTGAGTTTACTCAGGTGACCTAATAAGTTGAATCATTTTTAAGCCCCCCCCCCCCTCGTAAGTCGCCCTTATGGAGCTATTGTTAGAGCGCCTGCTCTTGATTGGCGAAGTAATGAATATATCTTTACGTCGCGGGTTTGAATCCCACATTGGGACGTGGAGACCGGTCCTTCGGATGAGACCGTATAAACCGAGATCCGATGTCGCAGCAGTGGGTATTGGAACGAATAAATCCCTCACTGCTTATGACCGTGAGTGTCGAGTATACTAGGAATAAATTGTCAGCCCTCCATCGGCAAATTTTTCATGTAGCATATTCATACAAGAAATATATTATAATAACAAACGGACGTTAACTAATAAACAAAAAAAAATAAAACCTCTTACACTTTTCTTGGTATGAACATGTAATTTACCACGGTTACATGTAAATTTGCAGCTTTATTTTGAAGATTTTGAACATCAAAATAACACAACATCTATTAGAAATTGGATAAAGGTCTATATATTATTACTTGTTGTTTAATGTCCCTCTCGAGAAATTTTCACCCATATTGAGAAACAAGCACTTGCCGGTGCAGAGCTGAAAATTTTGTCCAAATTATACTGGGCACTAACGGCCATAGAGCGTTGAGGGGTCTTTTTCTTGCCAGCATTTACTATGACACAGAAGTTCGTTTTATACAGTTTCATTTGAAGGACAAATCTCCATGTCTCACAGTGGGAATCGAGCCACGTTCTAACCACTCTGCCACAGGGGCTACATGTCTATATATGGAGTAGATAATAAGTAACATAATATATAAAATCACAAAATACTTAGAGGAGGGAGGGGGACAAAGAGAATATTATGTGGTCATTATACACATTAAAAGTATTTGATTTTCAGTTGATTTGACTGGATTTGAAGATCTATCGAGAGCCGTATGTCACTTATTTGGTATGACTTATATATTTTGGTTACATGTATGAACTTTCTGATCTTTATCACTTTAACAGGTGCAGTAAAACCAGGATATACCTGTTAGTCTTTGCGTAAGAATATGCCAAATATCAAAGGTTAGAAATAAGTTAAGAAAAACCAAGTAAGCCCCAAACACAAATGATGGATGAAACTTTTGTCAGTGAGGATGAAATTCAGAAGTCAAGCGATTTCATGCCTGAATCTGACGAGGAAGATAATCATGAAGAAAAGGCAGATTGGTTTGGACATGAGAGTCAGAAGGATATCAACCATGGGGACAACTGCGTTGAAACTGAAAGGGAGACGTTACAGCAACCTGATAAAGAAGGGAACTCACCCTGCAATATCTCCAGAGCCAGAAGTGATGGAATATGGTACCTTGAGCCAATATACAGCATGGAGCCTTCATTCGTGGATGCAATACTTCCAGTTATGATTTTTCGAGAAAAGCAAATGACAATCATGTTGCTGAGATTTCATCTGGACGAAAGTCTTGTTGTTGAAATTAGTTTCTATCTGCTTCTCCCAGAAGGACTGTATCTTCCGATCCAAATCGCAACTATACGGATAAACTTACAGGAATACTTCATACAGAGCGGGATGGCTAAAACAAACGGATTGGAGCTGCAGTATGATGAAAACTCCAAGGCTGTGTTCAAACAAAAGCAGGACTCTTCTGATCAAGCTGAATATGAATACACCTGTTCTTCAGATGATGCAAATCAACCGCATTTGTGTGCAAAACTTCAAAGTATTGAAGAAGGGAAAACCTTATCGAAAGAAGATGAAAACCTTAGAGGTTCATCCTCGAAGCTTTCATTGAATTATGTACCTATGGTACCTCCAAAGTTGCAGCTTGAATCACAAATTCAGTGGCCAATGGGTAAAGATGTAGCAACAAAGTTGCATTCAACGAGTTTGAAAAACTTGACACTATCCAACAATCACCTTCTACAGTTCTACAGTGTAGCTGTGTATATGGTATGGTTACAATGTTCATCTTCGAACCAAACTCCCCAAGAGTGCCAAACCAGTGATTCTCACGAAGAAGAAAAAGTTGAAAAACCACCTGAGTTAACTGATTTCTCAAATATACCTTTTGATAATAACTTGCAGGGAAATTTAGAAAATGCAGACAAGTATCGATCTTTAGTTTTGGATGAGTCTACTTATAATGTTGCATGTTGTCCAAGGCATGAAATTCCTAGCAGCTCGTCTTTTGCACATCCAAATATTGAAGAAGAATGCAAGAAGAAATTGGAAGCTTTTCCTCGAATAAGTGGACAATCAATTCTGTCTCATCCATTTGAAAATAATGAAGGCCATGTCTTAACTAAAAAGAATAATGAAGACAGCCTTATGCCAGCAACTTCTTCATTAGAATTTCCAAAAAATCGGTTGGAAAATAAGACTGAAGTGGAAGGAAGGAAAATACACATAAACTTTATTGAGAAATGTTCTGTTGGGGTTTCCTCCTTAGAGGCAGAAAAAAGCTCCGACAGTGAGGAAGGATTTGTCAAAGAAAATAGTGTCAGTGAACAAATTACCGAACACCTTGCCGCCAAAGAAACAAATCCTTCGAGAGGCGGAAAGATCTTTCCATGCGCTGAAGACATTTTTTTAGATGGAATGCATACAGGTTACATGAAATTAAAGAAAATTCTCAATCCTTCAGAACACGAGACTACTGTAGTAAAAGTTCCAAACAAAAACCTCCTTGATTTTAACCGGGCAAGAAGGATTCCATTTCTCAAAAGTCCCATTGCAAATAAAAGACTGAGTTTGAAAAGACAATTGGTCGGACATGAGAACAACAGTGAACTCCATCAAGCCATTGAAATTTCTCAGAAAAATGATTTAGCTTTATCGAACAATTCTGTCGAAAATTGCGATAAACAAGATGACGAATGTGTTCCACAAGACATAAAACGATGCTATCCGCCTTCTGAATTTGAACAAAGGGATAGCGCTTACGGCACGCAGTCAAAAAGAACGTCAGATGGAATGATTAAATATTTGGAGTCTTCAAATTTAAATTTCGAATTTTCATTGACTGAACAGAATCCAAGCAATGTTTTGGGCATTTTTGAAGACGAAAATGATATTGAATGTAGTCAAGTAATTTTCGAGTCCTGGCAAAGGGATAGTGCTTATGGTACGCAATCGAAAAGAACGTCAGATGGAATGAATGAATATATCGAATCTTACATAAAATCAAAGAATAAAAACCAAGGATTGACTAAACAGACTTGTAATGCTAGTAGAAATGCTGTTATGTGTACAGAAGAACCAGATGTGCAAAGTACATATTATTTTCCTCGGGAAACCCCGGTAGAACATTTCCACAGTAGAGTTGAGAGTGACAAATCAAACAATGTATTGCAGATTGACCCCCTTTTCGCAAAAGAAATTATTGCATCTGGTTTTCCGTTAGATGCCCTGTCCCTGAAATTTAATTCAGGACTTCATGAAACACAGATGGATTCTAAACAGTCTGATAAGAAAGACCCTTCTCAGAGGTTTGTAATTGAACTTGAAATGCATGCCAAGCTTACCATATTGGATAACGAGTTCAAAGGATTGCACCATAGCTCATCTGGTGGAACTTCCGAATGGAGCCATATTGGTAACAGACAAACGACACATATAATTACAGTAGACCCAGATTGTTATGAGAAACTTGCTGAAGCTCGATTTACCCTCAACGCACGGGGACTTCTGCAACCCCCATATACACAATCTGTTATAACAGCAGACTCTTCATATCTAATGGATTTTATAACTTGTCTGAAAAATGACAATCTTGGGCACCATTGTGGTATTGTTTTTAAAAATGAGGTCAGTATATTACAAAATTGTTTCAATTACTCTAAGTTAATGGCAAAGCGTATAGAATTAGCGTGAAAATTAAGCTAGTTATAGAGCAAAGTTTTGTCTTATTTGAATTTTTTACCAAGAATATTCAACGAGTCGTCAAGAAAAAAGCCAAATTTAGAGTTGACCATGAGTACAAAATACTGCGAAAACTTGGTGCTGGTGGACATGGAACCGCTTATTTATGTACCTGCTTGTATAATAACAGAAATTTTGGAAAACCATTTGTTGTGAAAAAGGTAAGAATCGTTGCATGAATACTTGAATGAAAAAAGGCGTATGCATGTATACTATGTACTGTACTTAACATATGAGACTTTGAACCATTATATAGAGGCAGGAATTCACTCACTTAATTGTACCTTTCTTTAACGCATCTAAAATTAGCATATGATCATGAAAAAAGGCTTTTTTACTTTTCTGCTGGAAGTATTTAAGTGTTAAGTTCTTGTGTTAGTGAAAACAACTTTAAAAGTTATGTAGATAAAAAAAGAAAACATAGGTGGTTTTATTTAACGTGCACTTTTAAAACATTTTTATTTCAAAAATATTTAAACATTTTGACTATATGTTTTCGTACAAGATTCGAAAAGAACGTTTTCATGAAGAAGAACTCACTATACCCTTTGAACATGGCGATGAACATTCCCAGATGTTAGACGTGTACGGAATAGTGTTAGATGGTGGTGAATTCTCAGTCCTGATGCAATACGCAGAAGGTTAGCTAGAAGCAAAACTAAAAGAATATAGCCAATCTTATGTTCAAATAATGTTACTTACATTTGTAGTTGTTTTATTGGCATGAAATGTTATGATGTGATAGCTATTCAAACCAAAATAAAGAGAAGAATGAAAGCCACTATTAGATAAATTAATGTGTAAGATTGCTAAGCAAGAAAACTTTATTTTTTTAATTAAGGTGGTACTTTAAAAGAATGCAGAACTTCACAAGAAAGAAATATCCAGCATTTAATTGCTGTTTTGTACAGAGTCTTGAAAAACTTGTTTGAGGTCCATCGGCTTGGAATCGCTCATTTTGACATTAAAGGTGAGATTTAAAGATGTTTTCTTAAGATTGTGTTTTGATAAGCAAAGCTACTGTGAAATCACTAATTATCGTGGGGGTTACTTTCCGTTGTTCACGAATTATTGAGAACCTCATGAATTTATGTCAACCGCGAAATATAACATTTCACATTAGGACTTCTTGGCATTCTCCAATATTTTCTTTAAACCTCGAAAAGCTGACCTTAAGAAAATACGTAATTTTACAGCATTCTCAATACAAATCATTTCGATAAATACGTATTTTCTTGATTTTAGAGGACAACATCGTCCTCACCGTGAGGGGTGATCCCACCTCTGCTAGATTGATTGACTGGGGATCCGCCAAAGTCATCCATCAGACCAATCAAAAATACGGCAGTAAGAATGTTTTATCTTTCTTATATCATAACACACTGCTTGTTCAGGTAATTTTTTTTTCTAAAAAGAAGTAACCAATATCATTGGAATGTAATAAACTATAATAATTACCTTTATGTATTAGGAATTTGGCAATAAAATTCTGCGTGATGTGAACGTAAAAGATGTTTTTAATTTGATGAGTATAGTTTTTAAGGTATCTACCAATCTCATTGGTCAGAAGCGATGTATTCTGTTTTGTAGATGGTACCAAGCGGTTTTATCCACCGGAAATGCTACAAGATCGTAATGAATGTGACCTTGACCTAGAGAAACATGATGTTTGGACAATGGCCTGTGCCTTACTTTCAAACATCAATGGTTCCTTTGTGTTTGATGATATGTGGAAAAGATGTGAGGATTGGCAGCCAATGTATAAACAGGTACGAGTCGAATGTATCCATGGTACGAGTCGTATCTGTATATTGTACGAATCGTACTTAGCTATGTAAGGAGTCGTATGAATCTATGGTACGAATCGTATATTTTTATGGTACAAATTATATGTATCTATGGTACGAATCGTATGTTTCTATGGTACACATATACGAATCGTATGTATCTATGGTACGAGTCGTATTAATCTAAGGTACAAGGCTTGTGTATCCATGGGTTGTATGTTCATATGGTATAAGTCGACTGAATCTATAGTACGGGCTTTATGTATCTTTGGTACGAGTCGTATGTATCTATGGTATGAAACGTTTGCATCTTTGGTACAAATCGGTTCTATGGTACGAGTTGCATGTATCTATGCTCAGGACTGAAGAGATAAATTAGTAATGTTGATTAGCAATTTTGAGCAATTATCATTTTCTTTTTTAGGAACTTAAATTCTACAGCACAAATGTAAAAGTGCTTTATTCTTGATTATTTTTTATCTTTCACTCTTATGATCATAAATTTTCATTTTTTGTCGCATTGTCATTTGAAAAGAAAAAAGAAAATAAAACTATAAAAGACGAAAAAATTAACGATCTTTCTAGCAAGACATTCAATGCTACAAGTTTAAATGTCTTGATAGAAAAAATTGAAATAGTTCGAAAAATAATAATTCACAAAATTTACGAACGTCTAACAGTCAGACAGACGGATGAGAAAGACAAATACAATGAAATTTATATTTTTAAAATTTGAATGAAGTGTTTTTCATCATAACTTCATTTGTATAGTTACATTAAAACCTGATATTGGTACTTGTAGGGCTTGTTTAGCACACGTGTTGTCTATGAAGAGCTCCTGAAAGGGAAACTTCCATCAGGTGACTTGCTCCTATATCTGACAGATCTGTTGATGTGGATGTTGGATCCGGATGTGAAGTCACGTGCTAGTGTTTCTGACGCTTTGAGTCATCCAGTCTTCCGCTGTAAGATACACATTGTTCTACTTGATTGATTTCAAAAATGGTTACCACGAAGTATTTATACAGTGTAATTCAAATAATCATTACATTCTATAATTTAATGATTATTTTATAAGATACATGTAATTCAGCAACATCTTTAGTTATTTGTCCATTTTTTATCCCATAGGCTGTAAATACGAAGCAACAGCCGTGAATGGACTGTGTGAGGAAATCAGAGGTATGATGATTCTTTAATCTTCATCAGTGTTGAAATTGTTATATAGATAAAATAAACTTTCTTCATAAAGTTAAAAATATCATATTGAGATGAAATGTTTTAAATTCAAATGACAATACGAAGAAATAAAATTAAAATTTTTAAATCTGAAGATCTTAAGTTGTAGTATATTTTTTGATTGTTTAAAAAAACGTTTATTAAATTACTTTTGATTGAAAAATAATTAGAGGCCGAAATCCCGTAAACCTTTATTTAATGGAAATGGGATTTTTGTAGAATATAAGAATGCTGTATTCTTCAAAATAAAAGGATAAGTTTACTGATACTATCAATAATCTTTTATACAAGTCTTTCATTTACTCTTTACATGTACTTTAATTTTTTCACTGTTAAAGCTTGCATATGAATAAATTTTAATGCATAACACATTCATCTTCAATTGCAAATAGGTAAGTTGTACAAATATAATTTTCATATTAATTAAATCTATCTTTGGTCGATGCACGAAATAATAGTAAATGAACCCAATACTTTATAAGACATATTTTCTTTACAGTTCAATCCTAATTAATGTTTTAAATACGTTAATTGAATATGCTTTAAGGTTAATTTAAAGTTCTACTTGTCATGCCCTTGTTTTTTGCATTCAGTTCACATAAAGTAAAGCAGCATTTTTTTTTAATATTGAAAATTCAGTTACTTTAAGTATTCTTCCTAAATATCGTATCTTTCTATTGATATTCTTCAAAATAAGAAAATCTTCAATAGTGACTGTCAGTAAAAAAAAAACCACTGGCAATTATTAAGTGTCAAAAATGGAACAAGCTGAAATGCTTATTATTTTTTTGCGTGCAAAATTACTTTAAAAAAATTAATGCATTTATTTATTGAAGATATGTTTTGATTGATTTTATTCATGTTTGAGAGGTTTGTTGAAGATCTATCTTTTCATATATTTAGGTTCCCCGGACACCGACACCAGACGGTTGGTCCGGGTTCTCGTCCACCATAACAAGCGTCCGATCTACATTAATCGTCTTCCCAGAGGTTACCCAGTCAAACAACTAGTCAGAGAGTCAGAATTCAGAGAAAAGGTAAACTGAAACCAATGTGATATAGCAAACTCTGTTATTTCCTTTCAAGGTTTTTATAATAAGAGACCAATTACCAAAACTTCGTGTACCGCATTTCTCTTTACGGCTCTGTGCGATAAAAAAACTACATTTTACTAGTATTTAATGAAAACATAGAAACCAGGCACTGCAAAATGACTTATCTATTCAAAACACCATATTCATGTATTATATTTTTAAATGTCTACTTTAGTTTAGGATTGTAGGAGGTAACTGGATGTTTGTCTACTCTCGCTATGCTTTGATCAGTGTTATATTTTTCAGGTTGAGTCACGTGTTCCACAGGTAAAGAGACGTCATGGTTACTGCCTCCTGAAAAACGAGAAAAATATTTTCTCTATAGACAGCGACTGCTTCCTGGAACTCAGACCAGTATAAATAAAATTATTCTTTCTGAGGCAATCAGTTGTCCACTGGCTATGTTCAAGGGATTTCATTCAATACTGACGAAGGAAAATGCCATATTACAAATAGCTGTTTTCTTTTTAAGTTTTCATTTGTTGAGAGATATATATTCATTTGAAAAATGTCAATATATCGTAATATTTATTTATTTATTCATTGTAGTTGATAGGAAATATAAGGTTTGTAGTTTTATTTTGCATAAAAAGTCGTGCTTATTAGAATGAATTTTTAATTTGCCTATATAGAAAAGGAAATTTTGAAGCTAAATTCATCTGGATTTATGTTTTTTTTTCGTGTTTGTGTGTGTGTGTGTTGATCTGTTAATTAGTGTAATTCTTTTTTTCCCTGAAATGAAAATTTCAGAACAAAACGAATCTAGATCTGTGTTTTGATTTTTAGAGTGTATATGTGTGTGTCAATCTGTTACATATGATGAAATTAGCGAGCTCTGTGAATTAATATATTTGTGTATAATAATATATACTCATAATTGTATGTCAAAAGTTATTGACGTGAAATATTTTATTTTGCCTCGCAGAAGGAAATTTCAAAACTCTGTGCATTTTTTGTTCGAGTGTGCGTATTTCATAATCTGTTCAGTCTGATAAACGTATTACGTATAATTGTATAATGCATGTAATATATACTGTAATTATACAGATTATATCCAGTTCTTTGTGCTTCTTGATGAAATAAATACATGCTTACATCATTTTTTTGTCATTTGTGTGTAAATGTACACAGTATATAAATTTAATCTTTTGTGAATCAGATCCAGGTTCTTAACTTTATTATTGTTACAATATCAATGGATAGAGTAAAAGTAATTGAAAAAGAAAGAAAGAATTGAACTCAAACAATTAACCAGACCTGACCGTGTGTGTTTGCGGAAAGTGGTTCAGATCTGGTTTATACATGCAATGACAAGAGGCCCATGGGCCACATCGCTCACCTGAGTAAATTTGGTGATGTACATGTAAATCTTTACCAGATTTCCCCTCTTGTGTGATTTGAATACTTTAGAATCTGCTCTACACCAGGTTGCTTCAACATAAGCGTAAGCTTTTTTGGTCCAATGGTTCTTGAGAAAAAGATTTTTCCTATATATATTTCTATGTAAAACTTGGATTCCCTAGCATGGCCCCGCCCTACCCCCGGGGTTCATGGTTTTAACAATTTTATATTTACATTACCCCAGGATGCATCCGTATAAGTTTGAGCTTGCCTGTCCCAGTGGTTCTTGCGAAGAAGATTTTTAAAGATTTTTCCTATATATTTCTATGTAAAACTTGGATTCCCTAGTGTTGCCCCGCCCTCCCCCCCGGGGGTCATGATTTTAACAATTTAGAATCTTCATTACCTGAGGATGATTTCACACAAGTTTCAGCTTTTTTAATGACCCCACCCTATTTTTTGCCTTTCCAGGATTATCTCCCCTTGTAAGCACATCCTGTCTTCGTTTTAATAATTTAAACTCTCCTTTTCTCAAGGATGTTTTGTACCAAATTTGGTAAAAATTTGCCCATTGGTTCTTGAGAAGAAGTTGAGATTACAGACGGACAGCTAGACAGACGGACGGAGGACAGACATTAAGTGATCAGAAAAGATCACTTGAGCTCTCAGCTCAGGTGAGCTGAAAATTTATGAAGATAACGAACTTAATAACCAATCTAAAAAAATTATTAAACAATACAAATCTGTTAAAAGGGCATAAAGAAGGACCCCTTGAAATTCCATAGTTGGGATCAGAAACTAAACAAAATTCAATTTATGGGAGATATTACATTGAAAATGGATTTTCAAGTATTGACACGTGTATATCATTAGGATGCAAGAAAGGAGGGTAATAAAACAAATGAATATCATATTAAGCCAACAGCAATGTTATCGATAGTTATGAAAATAATTTCAACATTTCTTTTAAAAATCTATATCAATAAACTATAATTTTCACAAACAATCTGTCAAAATGCGATCGATACTGTCTTAAAATCTTTACACTTATAGACACTTACCTGAACTGACGCCTTTCAGAATCATTTTGTCCGAAATTCACAGTTCCAAAATCAGACTTCAAGAAAATATCCATTAAAGTGTATCCCATGAAATCAACTTAAAATTCATATTAATACAAACGATCCTGACTAAGTTCCGCATAATGATGCTATTTATTAAGCTACACGTAATGCAAAATACCAAAAATAGAACTGAGTAATTTTCCCGTTCTAAACGAGAAAGTATAATGCTTTGGCAAAAGTCCATGACATTAGTAATGGTTACATGATTGATTCTTCTATCAGATATAGAGGTTTAGAAAAATTTAACATGCTGTAAACATTTAAGGTAAATACATATGTGTCATGCATGCAAACATAAAAACCTGCTTTCAATCTTCATCAAAAATTATTTTTAAGAATTAGAGCCATTGAGCAATAAAGGATTTTTTTCGTGACAGCTCCTACCTTGGTTTTTACGGACTGGTCGACGTCTCCACGTCCCACAACGGGATTCGAACCCGCAACTCTATTGAGCAGACAGTCTTGCATGTACAACTGCCCTACATGGGCAACTACTTGTGCGTAGAAAAAATAGTTTGACTGGCCTTACTTTTTTCATTAAAAAAAAACAATATCATGCAGGCTATTTATTATAAAGTTGATCACTTTCCCCCCTTAGAAGCAGCAAAAATGCAACAAAAATCCAGAACAGGAAAATTTGAAACTAACCATACTATTAGAAATATTCAATTAAAGTGACCTCAGTATACTCCCTTTTAATGACGAGAGTTGATCTTTTAAAAAATGGCTGAAGTGGTATAAAAACATTAAATTCGTAAAGGAAAATTGAACGTACTTGACTTTACAATTTCAGAAATTCCTCTGTAATGCAAATATGGACAAAACTCATTCAGCAAAGGTTTACAGATGAAATCAAATGTTAGAATATGTTACATGGGTGCTAAAGTGTAATGTTAACTTTAGAAAAGTATACCAAGCCAGGTGAATGTTAGGAGGAAAAGCAAAATGACAAGAAATCAGCAATATCATATAGGCTGATTTTTACTATTTTGATTTTCCTGATAAAATTCACCTGGCTTGGTATACTTTTCTAAAGTTAACATTACACTTTAGCACCCATGTAACATATTCTAAAATTTGTTTTCATCTGTAAACCTTTACTGAATGAGTTGTGTCCATATTTGCTTTTTTATTGAAATATTAGTAATATTTTCCAAGTCTATTCCAGTTTTCACTTCTTAGAATTACCCACTTTTCTAAACTTGTAACATGATATTTAGTCCTCTCCAAAGAAAAAAAATCGTTTGCATAATCTGTCCTTAAAATCAATTCATCAAATTTAAAAAAGGAAACATTCTGCTTTGAGAAACAAAGATAGAAAAATAGCATTTTTTTTCACCCACACGCAAAAATGTGTTAGACAATAATGCATAAAATACTACATGTACCGGTATGTGGATTTGAAAGATAAAATATCGTGTGCACCATTTTTAGACGGAGGCTGTAGCCTCCGTGTATAGGCATTGTCTTGCCCATGGAATGTAAACAGGAAAGATTTCCCAAGCACCATCTATCGGTGGAATTGTTTTCATTACCTTGAGAATTCTATTTTTAGAGCGACTCTGCGTTACACCGACCGCAAGGATAGGCATAGTCTAAAACAAAGATCGCTTCACATACAAGTATAAACATTCTAAATAAACAGGATTTGTCTAATATTTTTTAAATGACGTGTATATAAATACATTTCCTATGGAATATGTAAAAAAAAAATGTGATTTACTATCAATTTTTTATCAGACAGAATATTAGGAGATTTTGTTCCAACAGACGATGATAAAGCATGTTTTACAATTTGCCGAGCCTTTTCCCGCCGGTTCTCACACCAAAACAAGAACGAGAAGAAATGAAGTGGCGGATCTAGAGGGAGTTGGGGGGG
>PRKT01000092.1:972806-1102806 GCA_003671525.1 Saccostrea glomerata | reverse complement strand
TGATTAACTTGTAAGCTAAAATAAGCCAAATTTCTTCATGATCAGTAAGTTGTGGATATATTTCGAACAGAATCAAAACCACTTTCAAATGTAAAATGAAATATTTCTCATACAAACACCATCACCGCACATGATAAAAAGTCCCAAAAAAAATTAAGAGGAAGGAGAAGTTGCAAACACTGAGGGTTATCTTCAAGAAATTACAGGATTTCAAATCTTCAGAAATGTATAAATTGAAAAAGCCCATTATCCATTATTCTTACTTTGAAGGGTTTGAAAACTTAAGTTTAGTTATCCACAGAAATCGAACACTTAAACATTGTTTTTAATAAGCACATCCAAAGAATTTCAGCCCCAAAGCCCCCGCTTTTCGTGTCCTATTGGGTAATATGTTATTATTTATGGCACATGTATTGTTTTAAATATTAATGTTCTTTCACATATCATTCCAAAGTAATCACAAAAGATATAATTTTTTGAAAATTAAGTAAAATTGAAAAATGCTCCTGCCAAATATTAATATCCTAGCTCTTCAAAAGTCATGAGAAAAAACAATATTTCTTAGAAGTAGGTCAAACTTCATTGTCAAGGTCACAGGGTAAAAATATCAAAGTATATTTATGAAGATCTTGTCAGAGATAATGTGAATTAGTAATATAAAAACCTTTCTTTTCTCTTTTAAAAGCAATGACCAATTTAAAGTAACGCTAATTTTTTTGAAAAATAGGTCATAATAGTCAAAATAGGAAAAACAGGTCATGGTCACGTGGCCAGAAAATCAAAGCGTATTCAAAAAGGTCTTGTCAACGGTAATGTTCTTCTAAAATATTAAAGACTTATCTCCTCTCTTTCATAAGTTATGACCAAGGTTAACGTTTTGTGACAGACAGACAGACTGCCAGACTTTCTGGCAGCTAGACTAATGAGATTTAATGTCCCTTTGCTTTCGAGAAAGCGGTAAAAAAAAAGTCGAGCAAAAATTAAAGAAACAAACTTTTTTAATAACATATGATCATCTACACAGAATCAAAAAATCATTTATATTTGTGTGCATATTTATAGAACTGAACTTTCCATTTAAGAATATTGTAACTGTATTATGATTTTATAAAAACGAATAAAACGTAGATCCTTTTAAATTTTAAACCATCGCCAGTATATCTTTAAAACTAAGCACTTATTTGTAATTTTGAATTTTAGTAAGAGATAAGACATAGATAAATTCAAAACACTCTCTCTTTCTCACCCATGTCTTGCTTTCTTTTACAGATTTATCATAGTTTGTAGCTGTTTCGTCGTTTCAAGAAATATTAAATGGATTCGTCAAAGGAAATAGTAAATCAACTTTTTTCCTAATAGATTTCAATGTTTTTACTTTATGTAATTCTAAATCAAACATTGCGGTCAGTTTTTGATTGTTTTATTAATTATTTTTATAGGAAAGGCCGGACTCGGGTTACATTACATGTTCCGCTGAGACAGTCAAACAAGCGCAGGTATATGATAATAACAATTTTACTCAAACTTTACTCCGTCTTATACATTGTATTACCAATTTCCTTTAGAGTGGAATATATGGAGATAACGAACAGTATTTAAGTTTAACAGTCCATTAAACAATACAAAATAGGAGGAAAGCAAACACGGACCTCCAAGAAATGTGGGATCAGGTGCCATGAAGGAGAAAGCGTCCACTGCCGACCGGTCACACTTCTTGTCATGATCTGGAAATAACAGCAAAATCTGTTATCAATTCTGTGTGTAAAAAATGGCCTATTCATCTATTCAACTTATGCAAATTTTAAAACTTTTTGAAAACATAAAATTTTTAGAGCAAAATAAAGTCAAAACAGTATTTTCTTTAAAAATATTTTTATTTTCTTTATTTTCCTTCACAATGATTAGGATTTTAAATAGTTTCACCGTATTTCCAGCATTATGATTAAAAATCTACATGTATCCTTATCAAACGACTTTAATATATACATATAGTTACGGTTGCATTTAGGCCGTTTTGGAAACAGCGAAGTCAGATAATGACTACTTGATGCTAGATGAAATCCATGATCCAGGATACTCTAAAATTGCGAGTTTTGCCTCCAAACAGGTGAGTTTACCAAATCCGTTACTTTTGTAGAAAACTTAACATTTAATTTTCTTGAATAAACTTTCACTTTTTTTTTTTTAACTTCAATAATACAAATTTACCTTTTTCATGCCTCTTGATTCATCAAATGCATCTTGTGAAACACCTCTTGTATCATGTTGTAAATTTTGAATTTATTAGTGAGAGGTAAATGCAAAATTTACAACATGATATTTATATGCTAGAATGATCTCCTTAATTGGCCAATACAGGAGTCTATGACCATGATACTCCATTCAAAATTTTACGTTTAACTTGACAAGTTTAAACCTTAAATTATTTGCATGACCATTAAAGGATTTAATTAATTGCCCTTGCATTTTGGGAATTTTTCTTGATATATCATAAAAGTCAGACATGAAGATGGGAATCATTTATGGATATCTTGATTTTAGAACTACAACACATCGGGTATGCAATATGAAATACCAGTACATGTTGTTCGTCCTTTACAAAAGGAAATACAAGGCAGGAAAGACACATATATACCGGACACCGTTAGTGTAAGCATTTAGTTATTAATAGAGAGGTAGATATTTCAATTCAGGTCTATCTATCGTTTTCAATTCTATATCTAAAAAAGCTCATATCAAAATTATCAATCATACCTCAATATTCATCTTCGGGGGGAAAATTTCAATATATTTTTCAGATTATATTATCAAGTGAGAATTGAGCACAGTAAAATGCGAGTCAATCAGTAAAAATTAAATTGATTTTTTTTTAATTTTGGAAGTCGTTTCATAAGTAGGAAGTTGAACCACCACTTCCAAAGAGATGTCCATTGAAGTCCAAACAAAGCAAGCGACTGTATCTTATTGGTTGTTTCTTCTTCTTCTTGACTATAATTATCTCCTGTCTCGTGACAGTGGTGGTTCAGTATATCTACAAAAAAGGTGAACAAATTAACGAGGCTGGGGGGTGGCAGCCATTTTCAGACTATTTCTATCTCCTTTAAAAGAAGAGCTCCATATAAAGATATACAAAAATGATCAAAATTTAAAACTAAAATTTTTGAATTTTTTCTTTGTCAAATGAATGTTGACAGCTTAAGATACCATATCTAAAAAAATAAGTTAAATCTGGTGGTTACTTTGTGGTTAAATTGTCGACCCCCCAGCCTCCTTAATAGCTTATTACATATACTATAATTGATTATAAGCTTTCAGTCTTGTCTAATCATATTCTTTTTTTTATTAATATTTCTGTTTTTATGCTTTAGATACACATGAAGCCAATGCGAACATACAGATTTCAACAACAGGTACAACTTTCAAAAGTTACACGAAAGCATATGAATTCTTTGAAATCATTAATTTTTTGGTTAATGTTAATTTTTTTTGTTAATTTTTTTGTTGTTTACGAGGCGCAAAAAGAAACATAAATTCATGTTTATCATAAAATGCAAAGTGTCATTTGCATACTGTAAATGTATTATTTAGAATCTACGACATTTGAGGTATTCAATTTTGAAAAATTTGGCGTAGACTTGATTAGAGGCATTTCTTACTGTTTTTAATTATGTACCAATCGGCAATGGATTAAGAGTTGTACTTGAATAAGTGGAAGTGTTGTTCCCGAAGGGCCCATAAAATAGTACACAGCTAAAACTTTAAAACTTTCACAGTATCTTCTCAAAACTTCTTCATCCACAAAATCAAATGCCAACAGACCCATAAATTTTTCTTAAACCACGAAAAGTTGATCAACGAAAATATGTGATTTTACAGTATGAGATAACATTACATATTAATTAATGCATTTCGCTTCACCTTCTTTCGAGAGGGAACAAAATAATTTTTTTAAGAGCGATTACACGACGTCCTTTGAATATACTAGTATTTACTAGTGTGTGTTACTTACTGTTCATGAATAAATATATTTATTTTTTATAATCTATACAATTTATTAGATGCAAAAGGGAATACATCATTCCCTATTACAAGAACATCAAACACAGCAATTTCAACAAACACTTTTCCGATTACAATAACAACAAACACACCCAAAGTGACAACAAGGACGACCTCAGTTCCAGAGATATCAAGTAAGATATTAATGAACACTTTATTCCCAGATATCTCCAAATGTACTCGTGTACTAGCATTTGTATTTTAAACCTACATATGTATCCTATGTTTTTGCAATTTGATTAATTTGATAAAAGAAGAGTGCACATTTAAAATATAATTTAATCAATTTCATTTCCATTTTCAAACAAAAAACCACAAAGTTTTGAAAAATGAAAAAAATTGAAAAGGATGTTATCAAAAAGTAATTAACATAGTTTTATTGTTTCTTTTTACTTCAGCTAAAGATAAACACAAAGATTGTAAGGAATTATACCAGCAGGGTTATACCACCACAGGGGTGTACACAATATACCTGTACCTCCCTGTGACCAGACAAGTGGAGGTTTACTGTGATATGACAACAGATGGCGGTGGATGGACGGTAGGAATCAGGGTCTATCACTGTTAATTACTGTAGGAGCACGAACTTTTGTGAGGATAAAATTTCGTTAATTTATCATCTAAAAAGGTTTCGTGGGCATTTAATTCGTTGTTTTGAAAGTCACCCTATGAAATATATTCTAGTCATATCTTAAAAAAATGTGTGGGGTTTAATCTCTGTGCTTATGCTCAATAACGAAATTAACGAAATTTAATCTCAAATAAATATTCCTGGTGTTATAGTATTACAATTTACTTATCTATTTAACAGTTCTCATATTTTGTTCGTTTTAATGTAAATTATTGACAAGCAACTTGACGAAACAAGAATAATAGCAGGACCGTTTAAAATCACCATTTCGTAAGTTCTATGGTCGATACAATGACCTTGTCAGCAAATACAATTTATCATTAAGTCAAATGCTGACTGACGTTTTTCATACCTATTGTTAGTCAACTAATTATTCATTTAATTGAGTCCGGGTTTCCGGTATTTCCCGATCATGATAAGGAGCACACGAGGGGTGTGATCGGTCAGCAAGGGATGCTTACTCCTCCATTGCACCTGAACCAACCTAATGTATGATGTTTCGGGGGTGTTTCGGAGGTCCGTATTTGCTCTGCATCTATTTTGTATTATTTATGGACTTTGATATTGAATACTGTTCGTTATCTCCATATTCCTCGTTTCTGTCACTTCACTCCTTCATTTTTTGTTTATACAAGATATATATTATTTATTTTTAATCATAAATAATAGAAATTATGAATTATATTTCGTAGTCGCAATGTAGACGTATATTTCGGACATTTTAAAGATTTTGAAAAGACTTATGTTTGTATCGCCCAATACCATCTTGACTTTCGTCTGATACCAGGTCCAAAGACAGACATTAATGTAGAACAGACTATGTGATCTTCTATGATCAAATATTTGTATAATAAAAAGCAAAGAATTAAATAATAATAATAACAAATGCAATTTTTTTTACACATTAAAAATATTTGAAACAGTGAGTTTGCATATATGTTTTTAAATAATGGCATTGCAAAATTTAGGTTTTGTTTAAGTCTTTGTTTTATTATCTGTTACCTTACAACATCATACTGCTCATCTGATGTTTTTCTTCGTATAAAACTAAGCGACTGGTATTGGCACGCCCCAAAGGGGATGGGACAAGTTACAAGGTCTTGGTTTCATGACAATCCTCTGATAAAAGCGGTAGTGTGATATTCCCTAGGTATTGGTCCCTTATTTAAGTAGTACATTTCGTAGGTCCTCAAAATCTATACTCACATACATCACAAAAAGTGCTAAAGAAAATGAATTTTTTCAGGTGTTTCAACATAGAATGGATGGATCCGTTGATTTTTATTTGGATTGGTTTGACTACAAATCAGGGTTTGGACAAGCAAAGAGAGAGTACTGGCTTGGTATACAAATTAGATGAGATTGAAAACGTCTAATTATTGTATAAAAATATACCCGTATTTAATTAACACACTATAGAAATGAAGGTTTCATAGATTTCACTTAATGTTTCATTCCTGTTGTAATTACGGTTACAGAAAACATTTTTACGATTTTCTCGCTTTTATTTATAGAAGTATATCAATGTGGTGCGATACTTTTTTAATGTTTTACAAATGAATGTAAGAAGTATTTGAAAACGTTTTGAAATATATATATATTTCAAAACATTTCAATGATTAAAAAAATAACTTTATTCATGTAATAACCTTCAGAAAAATTTGCAAAAACGTTTTATAATGTTTTCATAACGTTGATGTGCTAACAAGGATAGTCAGGGCTGGCGAGTTACATACAGTGTTTTAAAGTTTGAATATTTTGATAAAATCTGATTTATTTTTTTGAATACTTGCTTTTTCATAAAAGGAATTTGGATATATAGAACAGAAAGTGTAAATTAATACTCTATTTCCTATATATAGGAAACGATCACTTACATCAGCTGACGATGCTTGGAACGTCCGATTTCTATGTTCGTTTGGAAAGATTTAGCGGCGGTTGGTACTACGCCAGATATAATGATTTCGTGATTTCTAACGAGACTGATGGTTACAGAATGAGGCTTAGAAGTAGATCATATCAGGGGAATGCAGGTAAACAAATGAATCGAAGGATTATTTTAAATGTTAAAAAGAGATGACAAGATTACATTGTAGTTCGGATTCTAAACTGAGATCATAGCAACTCAGGAAATACCTTTAACTGAAAGACTTTTAAGATTGAATTGGATGTATTTGTCGTTTATTTCGATGAATTGATTTATCACATGTTGTTTATTATCCATTCGAATCTTTTTGCTCTCATTTAACTCGAAATCTAGATCTTAATTTAAATTTAGGAGATTCTATTGAAAGTCACGGAACAACCAATACAAATGGATACAAATTCAGCACACGTGACGTAGATAATGATTTTGCCGAAAATAGCTGTGCAGTAGCACGCAAAGGTGCTTGGTGGCACAATATATGCACGTGGGCAAATCTAAATGGAATATATGGAAACGGAACTTGTAAGACAGCAGGGAATTGCAATTTTTGGTATTCATTGACAAACAGCTTTAGTGGTGTAAAAAGTTCGTTTATGATGGTTCGAAGAGTGAATTGAAGATTGACAGATACTTTTAAGACTTTTATCGATTTATTGTTTTACTTTTATAAATTTGTCGAGCTGTTTATTTTACAATTAACAATTATTATGGTGATTTATAAAATAGAATTTATTTCTTTAAGAAAAAATTGTAATAAGTCCTATGGATAAGGTTTTTGTTTCCACTCACAATAAGTTATTGAACTTTATAAAGTCTGTACTGCGTTAGCTTGGTACAGTATACATGTACATGTATATATTTTAAAAATTGACTTTTAAAAAACATCGCAGACGAAATTATTATAACAGACATATATATCATACAATTATTGTAGTTTCCGATATCAACATGATGATTGAACAACCAATCACCAAAAAGGATTTACTTTAGGCTCAGGTGAGCTAAAAACATATATATTTTTAAGATTCACTGTATGGAAGTAAATATATTATGTATCTCGTAATTCAAAAACGGAAAGAACATTCTGATAAACAATCTTTTGAATGTTTAGAAACTTACATAACTACTCCCACCCCAATCCCCATACACCAACACTTAAACTTATTTGTATAGAGCAGCCCGGTCCTCCGGGCTGCAATAATTGAGTGATGATGATGATGACGATATCATAAATGCCTTTCAATTAATTTTCATTTTTTTCTTTTATTTGTTTGATACATATACATGTACATGTTAAAGTGAATCAGGTAAATTGATATACATGCGCTTTTATATCCGTCACAGAAGAACATATAACATAACCCTCGTCCACCGAGTCCTAAATATAGAGAAGAAAATAAAACATAATAAAATAAAATTGGGTTTTTTTTGACATACGAATCGTATTTATTAAAAACAAAAAACTATGAAATGGAACACAACCGTTGAAAGAAAATATGTAATCATTACTTTTGAGGAATCCATTATGTATCCAAGATTTTCTAAAGATGAGTGTGTGTTAAAATATCACTGACAGCTGCAAAATACAAGCAAAAAATCCTGTTGCACACTCGATTTATCTAATCAGTAATTTCAAGTGGCAATGAATTTGCAAAAGATAACTTGCAGTTTGATTATGAGATAAGCTATGTTTATTCAAAGAGAAAGTTTAAGATACCTGATAAGAAAGGGGGAAAATGACAAACATTAATCAATCTTATTAATTAAATGAAGAATATTGTGAACACGATAAAACACGGAGCACCCTAACAAAACTTATTCTATAGGATATTATACCTAGGTCTACTAAGGAAAATACTTTGTTACGTAATAAAAACTTACTTTTTAGAACTTTTAAGAGATTTTCATTGCATAAATTTCTTAAATTCAATAACATGGCCCAGTCAGAAATCCACGTAAAAATACTTGGAACTACGTCAGTGAAGGCTTTGAATTACTTTTGAAAAAACAAACTTTGATACCACCATATAGTTAACTACTCTGAAGTATTGCTACCTCTAGTATATTTTTGTTAGAGCCCTGAAAACATCACTTTTGTTTTCCAGTAATTATACCCACCCTAAGCACTTTTTATTGATCGGATAAACGTTGTATTCGGAAGTAAAATTTAAATTTTAAGTCTCAATTTTTTTTTTTTCCAACATGAATGTCTTTTATATTCGATTATTTAGCGCTTCATTATCTGTTTACCTGTTTACCTCTACATCTAATTCAGAATAAACAAAAAAAAAATGTTACACAAGAAAGGTAAATAATATAAAGAGGTCTTTTGAGCAAAATATTAAGAAAAAATGAAAGTATAACAGTTTATTGACAAAAGAAAAAGGGGAAATTTATGGTAATAAGTATGCATCTTTCGTTTTATTCCGTATATTAAAATGGAGAAGAAAAATTACAATTGAATACTTTAAAGCTATATATGGCGTACAAGTACCTACACTAAAAATACGGGATTATATGTAGATTTATATGATATTTGCTATTTACGTTCACAGATTTTGAACTTTAATATCCCCACGTTTCTATAGTTAAAATGAATTCAAACTTTGTCTGATTTTTATTTATAATAATAAAAACATTGCTATTGTATCAAAAATGACAATGATATGGAAGAAGATTAAGACAACCAATTAAATGTATTCAGATGAAATTAGATTACTATTTTACAATGTCTGATACTGTACTTACTATTCAAACAGCTGTCATTGTTCTTTGTTCAAAATAAAAAGTGTCAAAGTCTTACATTAAACATTATTCAAACTTTGAAATATCTTTGCTTCTGGGATATTATGCCTTATCTGTCATATGCACTTATGCAGTGATGTCAAGCACATATTTGTTGAAAACAAATCAGTTATCGATTTGTGTTTCCGTTGGAAAAAAAAATCAGAAATGAGAAAACTTAGCGTATTTTTCTTATTTAGTTCAATCAATTATCCCGATCGTATTTTCTATTGCCTTTAACTGAGGAGAATTAAAATGACGAAATTGAAATCAATTTCAATCATGATAGAGCGAGCATTGAAAAAAGGCATTTCATACTTATATTCTAGATCTTGACCTTAAGGAATTGGGGATGGGGAGCAGAAAGTTCAAATGAAAGGTGAGTTACATCAAGGTACATTTTGCACATTGCTACAGAAAAAGGCCCTATTAAATGTCGGTTAAAACATGACAATAATGAACCCTCAATGTTCACGAGTATATTTTGTTTGTTGTTTAACGTCCTGCTCGAAAATGTTTTACTCATTTGGCACCACTCGACCGTAGAGAGCTGGAAATTGCTGGAAATTGTGTCCTATACTCGGTACATGTACTTAACGTCAATTAGCAGTGAGGATTCTTTTTTCGTGGCAGCTCTTAGTGCGGCCCGGGACTTCTGTTTATTCGGCCTTATCCGGCGGACCGGCCTCCAAGTCCGGTACGGGGTTCGAACACACAACGTAAGGATTAATTCCTTACTCCGCGACTATAGAGAAAACGCTCTTACATGTGCAAATGTCACACGCCTGAATCTGTTACAGTGTACCGCCTTATGTTGACTTAATTCTTTATACGAAGTAAAACAACAATCAATTAATCTTTGCTTTTTATTTTCTTTATTTAACCCAGTTTCTTTCGATTCATTGTCCCCCGCTTGAAAAGTAGGGGATATTAATTTGGCTCTATCCGTCCGTCCGTCCGTCTTTCTGTCTGTCTGTAACGCTTTCGTTTCCACACGATATCTCGAGAACCCTTTGAGCATTCGCAATGAAATTTTGCATAGCAACTTCCTATGGAATAAAGAAGAAACTATTGATTTTGATGTCAAAAGGTCATAAATTTGCAAATTCTGTCTGCTATAACACTTTTGTTTCCACGCGATATCTAGAGAACCCTTTGAGCTTTTGCAGTGACATTTCACATAACAACTCCATGTGGCGTAAGGAATACCCCTTTTGATTTTGAGGTCAAAAAGTCAAAGTTCAAGGTCGTAAATTTATACTTTCTGTCCGTGTGTAACACTATCCTTTCCGGGCGATATTTGAGCTTTTGCAATGTAATTTTATACCAAAACTCCCTAGGACCTCTCTCACCCCTCTCAAAGTCTCCCGCACCGTTTGTTTTATTAGTATCTATTGTATTACTTGTCGCCATTTTTAGCACAGGGACATGAGAGTTATTACGTATAAAACAGGTTCTAGGCGGACTTCATATTCTTATTACATCCATTACAACTGTTTTTATATAGGTTAGATTAGACACCATGCATTGTGTAAAAATTTTGACAATATCGAACGTGAATATATACATGTATGTGACTTCATGTTTGCAAATAATTTTTGCTAGTTTAAAGCGGTTCCGTCAGAGATATTGCATCGATACCTCTCTGCTGCTTCATGGTCAATTCTTATGTGCTTGTAAAGTGTCATCTCTACAAAACTCCTGAGTGCAGATACTTAGATAATCTTTATTAAATTCCTCCTGGTATTTCATTGAACTATGCATCCATAGCTTAAAAATAAAAGAGAAAAAAGTTATTACATTTATGACTGTCATGAACATTATCCCATCCGGCACCAAAAATGCAGTCTAATCCGGCACAATTTCCATTAAAATTCACCGATTCCAATCCAGCACATGTCAACATTTTTAAATCGAAATATTTTTGTGAAAAAATGGGTTATAACAAATAAACATATAACAACGGGCCAGAATTACTCCAAAGTATCATTTGTTAGCCACACGCCTGCTGCTGGATGCATAAAAATGTCAAAATCGAAGAAAAAAACAACTCCATGCCGCTTCAAACTCAATCGGAGAAATTCTGCAGTCTTCAGTCGTTAAATATTCAAGTTTAAGAGACGATAGGAAAAGTAGCATTTAAACACACTAAAAAGCATTTTACTAGGAATTCGACACTATCTTCGGATCAAGCATATCTGACGGTTAACGGGGGATATTTACCGAAATCTCATGTACCTACCTTTTTCGATTTGTTCCCGCCGCCATCTTGTTTTGTCAATTCCGGCACGGGATCACGACAGTGATCCTACACTATAAAATACATTTGTGACGGTTAACGGGGGATATTTACCGAAATCTCATGTACATACCTTTTTCGATTTGTTCCCGCCGCCATCTTGTTTTGTCCAATCCGGCACGGGATCACGACAGTGAGAACAAAATGATTTCTTCTGATAAACTGATGCCATTTAGATGACTCGACGATCCACTTGAAATTTAAAAATTTGAGTATTTGTTTGACACACCAAGAAATCTAGCTGCAATAATGTAGCCCTCTCCCTTTTTTCGGAGAGGGCTACAACTCCTTAGGATCTCCGTAATGGTGTTAAGAGAGAACAATTCACTCCTGCACGGATTTCGGTTCAAATTGTCAGTAAACGGCTATTTTATTAATATGTCTTACCTGGACTCCCACAATGTAGTTATCCCAGACATAAATCGATCCAAAAATATACAGAACAATCCAGTTGTAGCCCTCTCCAGAAAATATCAGATAAAAAAAATCAGAGAGGGCTACATTTTTGCAGCAACAAGAAATCCCATTCGTTATACTTGAGTAACAACATTTTTTTAATAGAAAGTTAAAAGATCTGAACAAATGAACTGAAAAGGACACTCACATTAAACATATTGTTGGTAAATGTAATTCTTGAATTGATATGCCGTTTGTTCATTCCCCTTAATATGGTCCACTATTTTGCTGTCAAGAATTTTAGATTGTTTTTCACCTGATGTGCTAGCACTATCTTTTTATTGCGTTTTCCATACATATCTATATTAGTTACACAAGAACTGCGAACGATAGTATTGTTCTCCCGCCTACCTCCAAGTCAATTTTCAAAAGTTAACATATTCGATGAATTTTTAATGCTTTTTATAGATAAGAAATGTCTTTAGACTAACTTCTTGGTCATAGATCCATTATGACGTCATAATCACTTTCAATTTTCTTTTCCTCCGTACTTTAGAGCTCTAATAGAATTATATAAAAAATAAAGTATTTTCATGGAATTCAATTTGAAATTACATGAAAAGTAGTCCCGATACCTATATTAAATTTGACATTACTTTAAAGAAGAGGCCATGCACATACAGATTGCCGTTTTCTGAAAGACTGTAGGCAATTTGGATACATTTTCTTTGTCTGGTATGGAAGAAACTCCCATATTCACGACAGCTTTTCTTAATTTTTCACTGGAAATGAGTTTCACATATGATTTTCATCTTGTTTACTTACAAATTATGCCCTGAAAACACCTCATCTTACCAAGCAAAAATTTTAAAAGATCATTAAAGGGAATTATTTCTCAAATTTCATAAATCTGTAGGCATCTTTCATTTACTAAATCTTGACCTTAATGAATTCATCTGTTTATTGCAGAAAAATTATCATAAACCGATTGAAATCAGTCCTGTTGAGGCTTCAGATTGGTAAAGAAACATGCAAACGACGTCAAATATGACGTCAGAGTCTTAGCTTATACGCATCAAAAGTCAGGTGCGGTTTGACGTGTCCGATCTAAATGAAAACTGAAAACGATAAGTATCTGCGCTCGCCCCAAAGGTCGCACCGTCAACATATTAACAAGAAAACATTGATGTAACCATCAACTGTCGCCCGGGAAATATATAAAGAAAACAACGAAAATAAATCTTGATCAACAAATCGCTTCGATATGTGTAAAAAAGGCATGCGTATAATTGATGGAGATGATAGTCGCAAATATTTAAAAAAAAACTTGTAGTCGGATAAAAACCAATCAAAAACGATACCATTTTAAACTTTATCAATTCCTCAAGTAAATGTTGCCTGCATAAAATATATATTGAAGGTAGACATACGCATCATTTATATTTAAGAATGTATTAATTTTCAATTTTAGAATATAAAATAAAATACACGCACTGTGCAGAGTACGTTTTTATCCGAGAAGTAAAATTCTATGTTCTAAAAAAAGGGACCTGTCGTTGTCTCGATAGTAAATTATAAGTAACTTTATATATTAAATATGAACAAGAGGCCCAGGGGCCACATCGCTCACCTGAGCAATTGGCTAGGAAAACACAGATCAGATCAGAACTGAAAGTAAACTGGGAAGGGGGGGTGCTTGAATTTTACTCATGACCCCCCCAGGGGGTAATGATCTGAACAAACTTGAATCTACACTACCTAAAGATGTTTACTTATAAATATAACGAAGCCTGGCTTTGAAGTACTTGAAAAGAAGATTTTAGATTTACTAGATCTTGACCTTAAATCAAGGCGAGTTTAACTTTTGTCGGTATTCTCGCGAGAACGTTGCTTTAGCGTTTGTGTACGAAGCGATGTATTGTGGGTCCAAATTACTGCGGAAAAAAAATTCTATGGAATGAATGTGCAGTAGTGCGAATTTTTTCTTCGCCCAGGCGTTGTAGTTAGAGCTCGTAGTTACGAGTGTCGCTTATCATCATAATTATATTTATCCGTTTAAGGAGAAAGAAAAATATGAAGATGAGAATCCAGGAAATGTATATATGGAATTAGGCACCCCAGATTATGAAAAAATTCAAGACTCTGCAGTACGTTTTTTCTTCAGCTGATTAGAAGTGAAATCGTTGACTTAATTTACAAATTTTAAAATGAAGCCGATAAGAACTTTTTTCTTTTATCTTTATATAAAAATTAATTTTTTTTAAAATTGACAGCAAATTTGTTGTATTTCCCGTATGATAACATTTTTTAGATATCAAATGACCTAAATTATTGTAAATTTTAGGTTATTTTGAAACCAAACAAGACAGACAAAGGGTATATGATGCCTGTTGAAATTCACGATCCAGGATATTCCAAATTAGTGAGTTTTGCCAAGATATTTATCAAATTTTTATTATAAACTCAAAGTTTAGCTTTGTTTTCTTTTTCAATTCTTCAGCTCAAATGTTCATAAAAGATCTGGCCCCAAGATCATTAAAGTGTGAAATACATGAAAATTATTTTTGATTTCTTGAGTCCCATCTTTAGTATGTACTAAACAGGTGAAGCTCTGAATAGTACTAATATTCAACAATATGATGGAATGTTTATTTTTATCTTCAAAATACTGTAAATGTATTATATTTAGCGTGTACAATATTTGGCGGAAAGTGATTTTTGAACAAGTTAGCGTAGATTTGATTTAGCGTATTTCTTAATGTTCTTATTAATGTATATATGTTTAAGACATTTAGTTTTGTACTTGAATTAGCGGAAGCTTCTTTCCGCCAAAAACGCTAAAAAGAATACACCGACAAATGTAATACCTTTACAGTAATTTCAAGATTTATTTCGGTTTGAAAGTTTGATTCAAATTTGTTCTCAGTTGATGGTATAATATGGACTGGTAACTGATTTAGTCGCAGTATATAATTTTGGTTTCCTTCAACGTTAACGACATTTGTCATATTTCTAACCGAAAAAAAATATTTGGAACTTTAACCCCCCTCCAGTTCCATTTCTCGTTCATTTATTATTTTATTTCTGTATATTCTTTGCTTGTCAACGATATTTATCTCCTCACTTTAAATTATGCAACATGACATTCCTTATGTTTCAATGATTTCTTTGAATGTTTATTGTCATACTAATTTAATCTGATGTTGCTATTTATTTTGTAATTTTGACCAAGGAATGTTTCTGCAATAAAAACTCTGCAGGAGAATCAAATGATAAATGCACCCCTAAAGTTGTAAATCTCAAAACTGTTAAATGTATATCAGTGATTTAATAATTGTTGTGAAGAAACTAAATAAATCTTTGGCACCACGATGTTTAGGCAGGGGTCAAAAGCATTTATGACTCTTCAAATTGCGAAGTTATTTACATTTCTTATGATATTTTTCCTGATCTATTATGAAGGCAATGACATTTCTTGATCTCTGTATGTAGATAATACAGTACTTGAGAAATCGCAAGGTTGTAACGTTTAGTAAATCTCCATAAATTCATATTTGCAGGAATCCTTCATTAAAAACAATTATTCCCAATTCAGAATTTAAATAGAATACGAGAAAGATTTGTACAGCGATTAAAATCTCTCCTTCTGTGCCATTGCATTATTAGGATTTGGGAGATTTTTTTAAAATAAGATATTGCATATTATCATATTTTAAAAATAAAAAAGTTAAAAGTATTTATGAATTATATCTGGATTCTAGAATAACTACTCATCGGATTCGCCATATGAATTACCAGTGCATGTTGTTCGACCTTTTCAAAATGAGACGTCGAGCAGGAAAACTTTAACAGACACCGTAAGTGTTTACTTAGTATTTACATATTTACAGGTTGACCCATGGGTTCAATTTTTCAATATACAAATCCGTTTGAGATTTATCCAACATCATCAGTTCAATCTTAAAACACACACACACACCCACCCTCACACACACACACACACACACACATCATTAAGTATATGAACATGATATAAAAATATTATTTTTATTATTAAAAACCATTTCAAAATATTCTAAATATTTTTTTTTGTTATAATTATATTTAAAAAACCTATACGATCAACAGCAAAAAAAAAATCATAGATTTTTTGAAAATTTAAATTTTCTATTTTGAAAGTCCTTTCATAAATCGGAATCAAAACCGCCCCTTCCAGAAAGGAATCAGGTGAAATCCAAACGAAGCAAGAGGCAATTTTTGATTGGCTGTGTCGTTTTCATTTTGACGATCATAATCTGCGCCTTGGTGGTTGTTTTATACATCATTAAAAAAGGTAAACATATCGTATATTACCTTTTTGAATAAAAACTGCACCAAAAACTTCCATATTTTAAAAAATGTATACTAAGTATTCTGTTATTTGGGTTATTTTTTTTGTCTGCAGATACACCTGAAGGCAACGCAGATTCTCAAAACTCATCAACAGGTGACTTTTAGATTCGTTTTAAATCCAAATTTACGTTTAAACATATTTTTTTCTATATCGTAGATTTAAAAAAAACACACGAATAAAAAATTATAAATCGATATATAACTCTTTATTCCGATTCAGAATAAATTTTATAAACAAATTGTCATTGATAAACATTTAAAAGGGAATACCACATTGGATACGACAACTATGCCAAGAACATCTAAGACAATGACCTCGACAACAAGTGGACCGATTACAACATCAAGAACAACGAGCATTTCAAAAGTGACAACAACAACAACAACGACAACATCAACTACTACATCAACATTAGCTCCAGACATATCCAGTAAGATTACAATTATTGGTCACTATGTTTGCACTGAAATATTTAACCATTGAATTCCTATTTTGTGACGTCGTCTGTCCTATAACATACATGGCCATGCCGACAAATTGAATATCGTGCGTTAGCGCGGTATGATAATTTGTCTGCACGACCAGGTGTGTTATAGGACCGATGAGATAAAAAAAAAATAAGAATTCAATGCTTATTTTCACATTTTCTAAGTCTCTTTCATCATTATTTTTTATTTCGGTATTCTTTGATATGAATTTAGCGCCTTTCAGATCTGGTGTGCTTAATGGACGTTACTGCCGTTTGTGGCGTTAAAAAGTTTAATAACGGAAATGAACATCGCGAGGATAATTTAACAGAATATTTGATTTTATTAAATTCAGTCAAAAAATCTACATTGTGGTGTTCCTAGAGTCTTGAAAATGTATGTAGTTCCCACTGTGTTTTCTACCGCGCGGTGACAAGGTTTCACATGAGTTACATGCATAGAGAACTTCAAATGAATTTCTTAAAGAAAATTACAGTGAATGTAAATGTACGGAGATAACATTTACATGTGTAATGTCATTACATGTCTTTTAAAATATTTTTATTACAATTTCTATAGTTTTACAATTTTCTCAATTTGATAAAAGAACATAGATTTTAAAAATCATTCAAGTTGGTTTCATCGTAAACAACTTCCTTTTAAAAAAAATCATTTCAAGTCTTGATTAACAAATCTACAAATTAATTATACATGTATTTATGCCCTCCATTTATCTTATGCTAGACAAATGCATGTATTGTAAAGAATGCGTGAAAACCAGTTCCCATTTTGTCCTGCAGCTTTGTTAATTTTTACTTCCTTAAAACACTACAAAACATTGTTTGATGAATATTGTCATTTATTAATGACGAAAATAACAACATATTACAAATAAACTACCTTAACTACTAGGGAGATCCCAGACAAACGTACATAGACTTATTGAGCACCTAATATCACAATGGCAGCGGGATCTCCCTAAAGTCTAAGCAAGACATGATTATCATTGCTGAATGTACATTTAGAAGATGGGAGATCACCAGGTAACATATATACAACAATGGCAGGGGGATCTCCCTGTGATATGAAAAATCAAAACAATGTAAAAATTAAGGTGGCATATACAAAAATTTTGCCACAAAATCCAATGACAATTGGATTCCGCCACCCAAAGGACAGAGAAGGGAACTGGAGACATGATGAGAATCATAATAAAACATATATATACATATTGTGAGATTTGTTACAATATAAATACAACTTTAGTTTTTATTTTATTTAGTTATAAGGTGGCCAGCAACACAAAGAGTCATAAAAATATTTAGTTATCATTAATAACAATAAATATTATTGCGTGCAGAAAAAAATCTGGTGTATAAAGTCATAAAATAAAGGGGGAGGGGGTAGCATAGAACTAGTGGGCGTTGAGGGTGGTACCAGACCTTATCTGACCTACCAGGGGTTGAGGGTGGAAGCAGACATGATCTGACCTACTGTGGTTGAAGGGTAGCAGCAGACATGATCTGAACTACTGTGGGTTGATGATGATAGCAGGCCTAAACTGACCTACTACAGTTGAAAGTAGCAGCAGACATGATCTGACCTACTTGATAAGGGTGGTATCAGACCTATACCTAACAGTCAACTACATATGAAAACAATCAGGTCAAAATGCTCAATCACTTTTAACAGAAAATGAACCTATACGAATGTAACGTTTGACAGCATATGACTTCCATCTACCCATATTTTGAATAGCATTTTCCGAAAAACCCTGTTTCGCTGCATGTGTAGCAGCTACAATTCTGAAGCTGTGACTTTTGTATTGTTTTGGATCTATACCAATATATTTGATAACTTCACTTAGTTTCTTTGAAACAAAAGAATATGTCACAGGACAACCATCTAAGAACTGAAATAAAGGTCCATTCAAATGACGGAAATGTTTTAATTTAGATATTCAAACAATGCATGTACTGGGCAAGAAAGGATGTTGTCTGATGTTTCTAAAGTAATAAATCTAGGTTGTCCTACACTTATGGTTTTGAAATGACGTAGGACCAATTGTACATGCTTTAATTTGTTATTTGCTACCCCAAAATGCACATCTGACCTTTGAATTACATATTCTGCCCGTGGTTTTGATGTTATAACCAATTCACCTAACCTGAAAAATCCATGAAATGCGAGCAAAAACAAAGCCTTTAACAGTAACATGTTGTAATGATCAAGAACTGTGTGTCTCAAAGCCTTTACCATCTTGATCAGAATTTCACCAGTTATTGGCAAACGTGAGTCAACAGTTGGACCTAATTTGTGACACCCTTTCAGCAACTTTTGCACTAAGAAACACTGCGCTGGACCCGGCATATCAAGAATTTTATGAATGTAGGTCAAAGCTGAAATATGTGATGTTATTGAGCTTGGTGAATATCCAATATCAAATAAATGACCTATAAAATTGCAGAGTGTATTGGATTTTACAGGTAAGGATATGGAATCAGCCCAGGTAAGGAAAAGCTTCCATGAATGTTGATATGCTTTTCTTGTTGCCGGGGCCAATGAGGCTTGTAGCAGTCTTTGTGCTGAAGACGTTAAATGTAAAGAAGGTCCTCTGGAATTTTTGTTGGTTGTTGTTGTAAATATGGTGCTTCCCGGAATGCTTCCTGAAATTGAAAACGGGATAGTCTGTCAGCTGTAACATTCAACTTCCCAGGAATGTGTTTTGCACGGAAATGAATATTGCACTGTAGTGACACTAAAACAAGTCTGCACAACAATTTCATCAAGGATTTTTCCTTTCAGGATTTCTTGTTGATAACCTACTACAGCCATATTGTCTGAAAGGAACAACACCTTTTTATTTTGAAAATGAAATGACCACACTTCCAGTGCAAGAGCTATTGGGAACAATTCTCTTTAATGCAACTTTGATAATCACCTAACCCTGAAGGCCATTTACTGACAAACCACTGTGACCCCAAGACAGCTGCAAAACCAAGGGAACCTGATGCATCTGTATATAAACTGAGATGGTCTGAATATAACCAAGCATTGTCCAAAAATACTGATTTACCATTATAATTATCAATGAACATTGCCCAAGTTTCCAAATCAGCCCTAGCTTCTTTATTCAATCTAATGTAAAATTTAGGATTACTTACGCCACAGGTCAAGTTTATTAATCGACGAAGGAATGTTCGCCCTGGAACCACCACAGAGCATGCAAAATTTAAAAGACCTATAATAGATTGCATGTCTTTTAATGTGACCTTTTTGCACTTCCTAAATAAGTGTAGTTTTTCCTGGATTTTTGGATTTTATCCACTGGAAGACAACATTCCAATTTCTCAGAATCTACCTCAATTCCATATATGACAATATTGGTTGTAGGTGCTTGGGTTTTCTCCATTTTAATTGGTACCACAATTGACTTGCAAAGGAATACGAAACTAGCAAGATCATTTGAACAACTGATTGAATTTGGGGGGCCAACAAAGAAAAAATCATCTAAAATGTGAGACATACCTGAAGCATGAAAAACATTCACCATGACCCATTGTAAAGCTTTACTAAATGACTCAAAAATTTGACAACTACTGCTTGCACCCATCGGCAAACACCTATCATAATAAAACTGACCTTCCCAAGTAAATCCCCTCAAATGATATTCGGACGGATGAATTGGGATGATGCGAAAGGCATCTTCAATGTCAGTCTTTGCCATTAAGCAACCTCGACCAAAAGTTTTAACCAGATCAACTACCTCATCTATGGAATCATACTGCACTGCTGAATTTTCTTTTGGTATGTTTGAATTAACCGACTGATTTTTCGGGAAAAAAAGGTCATGAATCACCCTAAATTTTCCAGTATTGCCTTTAGGGACAAGACCAAGTGGAGAAACAACAAAATTATCAAATTGTTTGTTTAGGAAAGGACCAGCAATCCGCCCTTTGTTTAAACAGGTTTTTATGTAGTTATCAATAATATCTGTATGTTCTAATGTGGATTTATGGTTTTGAGGGGTACATGGTGGGGGATCAGATGTACATCCTAATTTAAAACCATAAGTGAAACCATTAATCAGGTATGAGGATAGCTCACTGTCGTAATTGATTAAAAATCTACTTAATTTTTTTGGGTTGACTGGAGATGGTAGCTGGTTGGAAAGGAGTGTTAGACTGGGATTTAGTTGTTGTATTTGTACTTTGTTTTTGTTTCCGTTCTCTACAATTGACTCTCACGTGTGACATGGAGCATAATTGACACTTGTGGATGAAATGACATGGGTTATATGAACAAGGTTCACCATTGTTGAAGGCAAAACAGAATTTGGTTGATCTGCTGCCTGCATTTGTACGAAAGGGCTGCTTGGATTGAAAATTGCTTGAGGCAGCCTTGACCCTCAACTCTTCTACAGGTTTTTGCCAAGGTAAATCTGATGTTTCTCTTAACATGCGAAAGTTTTCATCATAGACCCTCCATGCCTTATCCCTTAACATCTTATTCATTTCCCTGATCAAAAAGCAGTACTTTAATAAATAGGGAGCTTGTTCTGGGAACTTTTCAATGTAAATAGCCATATATATCAAAAAGGCATCAGTCCACTGCTGTATGGACAGTGGAGCTTTGGGTTTTGAGGAACCTTGTTGTACTGTTACAGACCCTGTTGAAATCTTTAAGGATATTGGTTCCTCTCGCTGCTGCAACAAAATGTTTAAATCTATGAATTGGTTTGCCCAGATTTTGGTTTTCACCCTTTGTTGTGTTGCAGCACCAAGAGGAATACCATCAGAAATGGGAATAACATTTTTAATTTTTGACGTTGCTGGCTCACCTGAGTTTTGTTGTAGTAATGCATTAACTAGGTTTGCAATGTTAGTGGATGAGTCTGTAATGTCTTGACTCTCTGATGAAGATGTAGAGATTGTCGGCTTAGGAATTACATTGTTTGATGACGGTTGAATGGAAACTTCAGACACGGGTACTACGGTACTGTTTACACTGTCATTTGCAGCAGTATTGTCACATAAATCCCAAGTGATATCATTATTGACCTCTGCACTATTCACGCTATTGTTGTCACATATGTTCGAAGCACTGCTAATGTCGCTAGAGGTTTGAGACTGTTTGGTGATAGCTGCCGCTAAAAGGTCATAGTCAATAGCTGCTGCCACAGAAGTAGTAGAACTGTTTACAGTCATCGCAGACGGCTTTTTCCTTTTTGGTGTTGGTTTAGGTGTGGAGTCTGTCCGACGTTTAGGCATGGTTTATTCTGAAATGATTTATACATGGGTTATAAAAATAATAATTTGCCTGTAGGAGATTCCATGTACATAATAATTATGTACAAATTACTTAGAAAACAGACAAGCATAAATTCTGCACATGCCTGAATAAAATTACTTAGAAAACAGACAAACATTATACTAGAGAATTTCCTGTATATGTCTGAATAAAATTACTTAGAAAACAGACAAGCATAAATACTGTACATGTCTGAATA
This sequence comes from Saccostrea glomerata, assembly GCA_003671525.1. Taxonomy (NCBI): domain Eukaryota; kingdom Metazoa; phylum Mollusca; class Bivalvia; order Ostreida; family Ostreidae; genus Saccostrea; species Saccostrea glomerata. The sequence goes on along the minus strand of PRKT01000092.1, from coordinate 1,080,341 downwards.
AATTCACTTAGAAAACAGACAAACATTAGAATACACTTAGAAATTCTGCGCATGTCTGAGTAAAATTACTGAGAAAACAGACAAGCATAAATACTGCACATGTCTGAATAAATTCACTTAGAAAACAGACAAATGTTAGAATAATACACTTAGAAATTCTGTGAATGTCTGAGTAAAATTACTTAGAAAACAGACAAGTATCAATTCTGCACATGTCTGAATAAATTCACTTAGAAAACAGACAAACATTAGAATAATACACTCAGAAATTCTGTGAATGTCTGAGTAAAATTACTTAGAAAACAGACGAGTGTCAATTCTGCACAAGTCTGAGTAAAATTACTTAGAAAACAAACAGGCCTCAGAATACAATTAAAAATTATGTGACTATAACTTACTCATTCTTGTACCAAAGTGGTAAAGCTTAATATTTTTATAGATATTGATTGAATTTTAATGTTTATAAATTGAATTATGGCTGATTTTGTAATCATTTTAATTAAAAGTCCCATAAATTAGCCTGATTTCATTTTAGTGAATTCCTAACAAATTCAATAATTACTGGCCTTTAATTTCTGTATTCTATGATGCACAGCATATTTAATGCTCCTCATGTATTTCACCATTGGTATTGGAGGATTAGCACCGGTTTCCTCTATCAAGTGGACTCCATCGCGCCCCAGGTAGGACAAGTCAGTCCAAAATCCTCTATGTTTCCAAAATTGAACATGAAGAAGTCCAGACGTTAACAGTTCCAAGTGCGTGTTTATTTTTAAAACCTCTTCGTTATAGCCTGCCGGGGATTTCCGTGGGTCGCGGCGCAGTAGCTGCCCAATAACAATGTTAACCACACCTACTCCATGCACAAGATAATTTGCATATGAAACAATGTCCTTGGCAATGTCCACCGCTGCATGAGTTGTAGCATCATTTCCCCCGATGTCCAAAAAACACACTGTAGGAACTATAGGAAACATGCAAAGATTTTGCGAGTTGGATAGACGACGGACTGTCAAACCTCCCTGACCCCGAAAATAAACTCTGTAGAGGTCTTCATCCAACGACAGGTTCTTATACACTGGGTTTTGTAACACAAATCGTTCTAAACGTCTCACATAAGAATGTCCAATAATGCCCACCACTAATGTCCGTACCGCGGGCGCCGATGGTTAAGTAATCCACATAAGAAAAACTAAAATAATGGAAATAATTGCACTTACATTCAATAACACTTCTTTCAGTTATAACAAATCCTCCCGCGTACATAACTTCCTATTTTGCTTAAAGTTCACGGCCAAAAGTATTAATTTTTTACACAAACAATCCCTCTGTTTACATAAAAGCGTCCTTCGCGTACTATGGTAAAAACAAAAGTGACTTCCACGTGATCACAGTTCTGCAATTTCATTGGTTAATGATGAGGTACAAGGACAAATATTTATAAAAATAGATACAGATGAACCCTCAGGCTAAAAATAACTATAAAAACCGAATACTAAAAACAGATTTGGTGATAAAAATAGATGTTGCGATACAATGATGCCATAAAACATATTATTATTTAAAAATAATATTTCAATATATTAGCAAAGTACTTCAAGAATAATTCCACGCGATGAAGCACATTATAACTTTTCGTGTATTTTCAGCTGTAGATAAATACAAGGATTGTAAAGAAATATACCAACAGGGCTATACCACTACAGGGGTGTACACAATATACCCCTACCTCCCTGTGACCAGACCAGTGGGGGTCTACTGTGATATGACAACAGATGGAGGAGGATGGACGGTAGGAATCAGGGTTAATTATTGATGATTTTTAATGGTGATAATGGGCTGTTATTTTGGATAGAATAAGTTAAGAAAAATAATCATTCATTACAAAACTCCACAGATTGCTCGAGATTCATGATTAAGAAAGGGGCTTTCATCTTATTTAGCATGACAGTGCTGTTGCGCATTTGGGTGTGGCAATCATTTCAGCATCCATCCAAATAACTGAAAGCCTTAGCGCGCAATGAAATTAAAGTACATAATTATATTGAAGTTTGTAATTTCTTTCGTCAGGTGTTTCAACATAGAAAGGATGGATCTGTTGACTTTTATTTGGATTGGATTGACTATAAATCAGGGTTTGGACAAGTAAGGAGAGAATACTGGCTTGGTATGTACAAGAGTTTGAAAACATCTATAATATATAAATATACATACATTTTTCACGAGATAGAAATAAACGCATCATACGTGGTGCAAATTGTTCATGAAACGGTTTATTCCGCTTGTAATGATGGTAACGGAAAACGTTGTAAAGAAACGTTTAGACACTTTTATAACGTTTGATTTTTGTTAAAATCGTTGAAAGTTCGAAATGTTTTCCTATTAAATTCCTTTTTTTAAAAGATATTTAACAAAGGACTATTCGAAATGTTTTGAAAACGTTGAGAAAATGTTTCAAATCATAACAGTTCAATTATTTTTTTTTTTCATGAAAACGTTTAAAAACACAAACAAATAAAAACAAAGGCATATTGAGAGTTTTGCATTAGCAATACTAGTCTCCTACCGGCAAGTGTACTTGAGCCCAAGTTAAAAATTGAAAATGCTACATGTATATTATATTCAGTCAAAAATCATTGAAGTGGAAAGGAAAGAAATGCAAATTTGATCTATAATTAACTCATCAAGGTAATGTCCAATACCAAAAGTCATCTCAATATCTGCAAGCATTTAGAAAAAAGGCGGAAATTAATCCCTGAAAATTTGAAAAGGTCTAAATTCCGTTGAAAATCAGTTAAGCAAAACGAAATAAATCTTAATCTGTAACTTATCATGATACATTCATATACAAAAAAATCAGCTCAATATATAAAAGCGTTTTAAAAATGATGTGTGGAAAACTGGAACAGACAGAGGATCAGCTAAACGGATAGACAGACTCATGGAACACATATACATATTATTATTAGTAACTTCCGCTTTTACTGGTAGGAGCCTAAGAAAATAATTTTTCATTACATTTAATTTTCATTACGTATTTGTAGTCCCCTAGCGGTGAGACTTGGGGAGGGCTTTAGGTTTCAACTGAGTATGTTCGTCCGTCTGCCTGTCCCTCTGTCTTTCTGTCAGTCTGTCCAACTTGGTTTTCCGCATTTTTTTTTAAAAACGTGTGCAAATATTGAGCTGAATTTTATTATGTGAATGTATCTTGATACACTTCAGATATAGTTTTCATTTTGTTTCGCTTCAATGATTTTTGAGAGAATAACGACATTTTAAATTTTTAATTGGTTTTTCCGCACTATTTTCTAAACGCTTGCAGAAATTGAGCCGATTCGGATTTTTGGTATGTGAGTTACAGATCAAGTTTATTTTTTGTTCCATTTTTATGATTTCTTAGTAAAAAAACAGAAATTTTAAGGGAAACATAATGTGTTTTTATACTGTATTTTTATATTTCCTCCAGGAAATGACCACTTACATCAGCTGACTATGCTTGGAACGTCCGATTTCTATGTTCGTTTAGAAAGATTTATCGGGGGTTGGTACTACGCCAAATATAATGATTTCGTGATTTCCAATGAAACAGATGGTTATAGAATTAGACTTCAAAGTGGATCTTATCAGGGGAATACAGGTGAGCAAGTAGAGGAATATTGACAAGATAAGTTAAGGTTAAAGTCTGGAAATATAGCAAATTTTAGATTTTTTATACATGAAAGACGACCAGGATTGACTTTCTTGTATGGATGGATATACTGTATTATACTTTCATGTAAATTACTGGATAACTGAATCTGATTCGTCGAAAAGAAACATTTGTTAAAAACACTGTTACACGTTGAATGACGAGACTACGCTATCCAGCGTAACAATGGTCAACATTGCTTGGCGATGAATGTTACTGTAAACCAACTTTTATTCACGACGACTTTATTTCGCGAATTATTGATGATGAACTAGTTTGCGACGATTAATTTTCGCGATGAAGCTCTGTCATTAAAAGACACAGAGACTTTAGGGATCAGTTCGCGGCGAGAAATATTCGAGATCACAAGGCTTTCGCGAAACTCGCGAATATTTCTCGTACGCGAATAAAAGTTGGTTTACAGTATTTCAAAAAATTACGGTGACCACGCAGAAGTTTTGCACAGAAGCTTCAATGTCATAAAAAAGTATTAAGTTATGCCTCGATTGTCAATGGATTTTGTGTGTGTGTGGGGGGGGGGTGAAAATTTCAATGTTACACTAAACTACATGCAATATTTTATAATGTCATTTTACTCAATTGAATACAATTGATTAAATGTTGTTTACAGCCCGTTGGAAAATTTTAAAAAATTGTTTAACTCGGAAACTCAATTTACTTTAAGGGGATTCCATGGAAAGTCACGGAACAACCAATACAAATGGTCATAAATTCAGCACACGTGACGTAGATAATGATTCTGCTCAAAGTAGCTGTGCAGTAGCACGCAAAGGCGCCTGGTGGCATAATGAATGCACGTGGGCAAATCTTAATGGAATGTACGGGAACGGAAGTTGTATACAACTGGGGAATTGTAATTTTTGGTATTCATTGACAAACAGCTTTAGTGGTGTAAAAACATCGTTTATGATGGTTCGCAGAGTTTGAATTGAAGATGACAGAAAAAAATAATTTAAGGTTGATTTTTTTTACCTTAAAAATCATTATTATGATGTACATGAATATTTAGCTGTTCGAGGGTTTTTTTTCCCTTATGCAATTTAATTCCTGATCTCCTAATTATGCATATTGGGCAAAAGAACTCTGGGTGAGGATTAAAATGTATTTAATTAGAAAATATAAATATTATTGCTTGTTGTATTTAAACGTTAGCTTCACTTCTTTCTCCTGTAGAAATTTTGTTTCTTTCCCAATTAAAAATTGTAATAATATATTCTTAAATGGAAGAATTATGTTTTAGAGAATGACATACATGTATGAATTTAATAAAAGTATTTATCTTTCAAACAAAATTGGGAGATCTTCGCAATACAATTATATCAAAGTCAAATAAAGGTTACGGGAGAGTTTTTTCACCTCCCACAATTTTCATCAACGCAACAATTCCATATATTTGCATATATTTTATCTTATCTGTAAATATATGCCGTTTTCAAAGCTTTCGTCGTCATAATATTGTTTGAGGCTAAAATTGATGGTGTTACATGTATGTTGTTGATTTGAAATAATGGTATATTTAATTGATTACTTTGAGTATCAGTCAGTTGCGTAAACCTGGAAATTTTGTCCGGAATTTTTTTAATCATACCGTCTTTCACTCTCAGCTTACAATATCCACACTTCCTCTTTCTATCAATGCCGATAACCAGCAGACATTTTAGAAATTCAGAGCTGAAATTGTTTAATATAATGATTAAGTAAAGGACAAAGTGTAAGTTTGAATAATCAGTAATATTAAACGCTTTAGCATACATTTGAAACCTGGAAGGCTTTCGATGGCTTCATATTTTTTGGATTTTCGGAGATTATTTGGTAACAAAGTGCAGCATGCTCTAAAGTATAATACATGTGTCGGTACTAACAATATTCAGTTGTATATTCATACCTATCTTGAAATAACAAACTTAACTTTTAAATAAGCTGTATAAGCATGTCGCTTATAACAACAAGATGGAGAGAGAGAATAAAAGCCTGTATATGTCTGAATAAAATTACTTAGGAAACAGACAAGCATAAATACTGTACATGTCTGAATAAATTCATTTAGAAAAACAGACAAACATTAAAATACACTTAGAAATTCTGCGCATGTCTGAGTAAAATTACTTAGAAAACAGACAAGCATAAATACTGCAAATGTCTGCATAAACTCACTAAGAAAACAGACAAACATTAGAATACACTTCGAAAATTCTGCGCATGTCTGAGTAAAATTACTTAGAAAAGAGACAAGCATAAATACTGCACATGTCTGAATAAATTAACTTAGAAAACAGACAAATATTAGAATACACTTAGAAATTCTGTGAATGTCTGAGTAAAATTACTTAGAAAACAGACAAGTATCAATTCTGCACATGTCTTAGTAAAATTACCTAGAAAACAAATAATGATTGTTTTTATATAGCGCTTTTCTAGCATAAATGCTACTCAAAGCGCTTTACAATACATTAATCCCCAGCAGACCTTAACAATCCCGAATCTTTCTCAGTGCAAGCTGCCGTTATCAGCGCTAGAACACTAACATTCTGACAATATCTTTCACTGCCTGTAGCCAGGTACCCCTTTTACACTTGGGTGGAGTGAGGAAATTCGTGTAAAGTGCCTTTCCCAAGGACACAACGTCGTCTTGTCTTGGCCAGGATTCGAACTCACAATCTTTCGGTTTGGTTTCCGGCACCTTAACCACTGGACTACCAACGCCACAACAAAACAAACACGTCTCAGAATACAATTAAAAATTATGTGACTATAACTTACTCATTCTTGTACCAAACTGGTAAAGCTTAATATTTTTATAGATATTGATTGAACTTTTAATGTTTATAAATTGAATTATGGCTGATTTTGTAATCATTTTAATTAAAAGTTACATAAATTAGCCTGATTTCATTCAAGTGAATTCTTCACAAATAATGTGTTTTATTTTAATAAATAATTGTTTATAAAAAAAATTAAAAAGTCTAACCAGACTTTCTTTACATATTTCATTAGGTATTTATGTGATGCATTCATTTACAGCAAAATTTTTACAAGAAAGCATCTAATTTGGATGTAAGTAATTTTTTTCATTTTCTTTGAAAAAATACAAAAAAATTCATATAAAATAATTAAGAGCTAATATCGGCCTTTCAATGCTGAAACCATTGTTTAAAAAGGATGACTCAAAGATCTATAAAATAAAAAAAATGGTGTGGCATTCTACCTTAACAAATTCTAAAATTACTGGCCTTTAATTTCTGTATTCTATGATGCACATCATATTTAATGCTCCTCATGTATTTCACCATTGGTATTGAGGATTAGCACCAGTTTCCTCTCTCAAGTGGTCTCCATCGCGCCCCTGCAGGTAGGACAAGTCAGACCAAAATCCTCGATGTTTCCAAAAGTGAACATGAAGAAGTCCAGACGTTAACAGTTCCAAGTGCGTGTTTATTTTTAAAACCTCTTCGTTATAGCCTGCCGGAGATTTCCGTGGGTCGCGGCGCAGTAGCTGCCCAATAACAACGTTAACCACACCAAGTGCATGCACAAGATAATTTGCATATGAAACAATGTCCTTTGCAATGTCCACCGCTGCACGAGTTGTAGCATCATTTCCCCCGATGTCCAAAAAACACGTACATCTACAGTTGTGTGCCATAATTTAATATCATTTTTTATATTTTCTCTATATATTTCATAAAAAAACATTTTGTAAAATCACTGATGATGAAAACAATAATTTTTACCCGATCATGCAGCATTGATATTTTTGAAATATTATAATTCAAGTATGACGTCGACGTGAATTTTTAAGTCCCATACTCACAATAAATTATATAGCCAACGGTCTTGAATTTTAGAACTGATGTTAAGTGATGAACTATCTTTTACTACAAACTAAATATGTAATGATATTTTAAAGAAAGATAACTAAACATTTTCTGGTTTAAGTACTGAAATAAATAATTAAAATTGGACCAAAATTGACAATTTGCCAGCAATTTTACAAAATGTTGTATTCAAAGAAATATACAGAGAAAAAAAAATCTTAAATTCTGGCACACAACTGTACATCTACATGTAGTACATACAAACTATGCTACATTGTATAGGCCTAATGCATCACAGCCACACTGTCAGAAACTCATTATATAACTTTCTCTCTGATATCATTTCTCTGGGGATTAATATTTAAGATTGTTTTATTTCAACATAATTTATTTTTTTATTGTATCACTTTTTATAAGGCAGGAGTGTGCATGGTGTGTGAAAATAAAATTGGGAATGTACATATATTGCTCGTAAGATCTGTGTCTGTACGTCATGCATAATTATAAATATAGTGATATTCAAATTGAACGCAGATACATTAGATCAGATGCATGGCCAATATTTCAGTTACTTACCCAGAACTATCTGAATGAACAATTACATCGCATCCAGCTGTTTTGGGAACTTCACGATCGTTGAACGTGTAACGCGGGAGGATTTGTTATAGCTTAAAGAAGTGATATTGAATGTAAGTGTGATTATTTCCACTCATTTTAGTTTATCTTATGTGGATTACTTAACCATTGACGCCGCAGGTACGGACATTGGTGAAACTGGTAATTAGTAAACATGGTGGATCCAGCAGTGGTGGGCATTATCGGACATTCATATGTGAGACGTTTAGAATGAATTGTGTTACAAAACCCAATGTATAAGAACCTGTCGTTGGATGAAGACCTCTACAGAGTTTATTTTCGGGGTCTGGGAAGTTTGACAGTCCGTGGTCTGTCCAACTCGCCAAATCTGTGCATGTTTCCTAAAGTTCCTACAGTGTGTTTGTTGGACATCGGGGGAAATGATGCTACAACTCATCCAGCGGTGGACATTTCTAAGGACATTGTTTTGTATGCGAATTATCTTGTACATGGACTTGGCGTGGTTAACGTTGTTATTGGTCAGCTACTTCGCCGCGACCCAAGGAAATCCCCAGCAGGCTACAACGACGAGGTTTTCAAAATAAACACGCATTTGGAACTTTTAACATCTGGACTTCTCAATGTTCATTTTTGGAAGCATAGAGGATTTTGGGCTGACTTGTCCTACCTGGGGCGCGATGGAGTCCACTTGCAAAGTGCAAATCCTCCAATACCAATGGGTTACAGACTACTAATTTTAACCCTATTTCATTGACCACTCAAGTAGTTCCAGTTTAAAAATAGAGGCTTTATCTTAACAATTCTTTGGGGTGTTTTTGGGGTAGAAAGCGGTTATTTTTGGGCATAAATGGAAAGGAGAGGGTCTGAAAAAATTATAAAAATGATAATAATGGGAAATTTTGATTTTAAGTGCGTAGTAGGAAGGGTGTAAAGAGGCCCATATTTACCCTTTCCTCGAAGAGAAAGTAATAAAAGCAGGGTAGGGGTTATTTGCGATGCCATAAAAGGACTTGCAGACTATGAATGTTCCCGAGAACTTGGTAAATTTTTGGACTTACAATGGTCTTACTCTGTGCCAAGTTTCAGGTAAGTTGAGCCGGTGTAATTTTTAAAAAATATTTTTTGTTATAAAGGAATGTATAGCAAAATAATTGGTAGTCTGTGTCCAATTGTCAAATACATGTACATGAGGAGCTTTAAATATGCTGTGCATCATAGAATACAGAAATTAAAGGCCAGTAATTATTGAATTTGTTAAGAATTCTCTTGAATGAAATCAGGCTAATTTATGTGACTTTTAATTAAAATGATTACAAAATCAGCCATAATTCAATTTATAAACGTTAAAAGTTCAGTCAATATCCATAAAAATATTAAGCTTTACCAGTTTGGTACAAGAATGAGTAAGTTATAGTCACATAATTTTTATTTGTATTCTGAGGCCTGTTTGTTTTCTAAGTAATTTTACTCAGACATGTGCGAAATTGATACTTGTCTGTTTTCTAAGTAATTTTACTCAGACATTCACAGAATTTCTAAGTGTATTATTCGTATGTTTGTCTGTTGTCTAAATGAATTGAATCAGACATGTGCAGAATTGATACTTGTCTGTTTTCTAAGTAATTTTACTCAGACATTCACAGACATTCTAAAGTATTCTAATGTTTGTCTGTTTTCTAAGTGAATTTATTCAGACATGTGCAGAATTGATACTTGTCTGTTTTCTAAGTAATTTTACTCAGACATTCACAGAATTTTTGAATATATTCTAATGTTTGTCTGTTTTCTAAGTGAATTTATTCAGACATGTACAGTATTTATACCTGTCTGTTTCCTAAGTAATTTTATTCAGACATATACAGGAAATTCTCTAGTTTAATCTTGGTAATGTTTGTCTGTTTTCTAGGTTTTTATTCAGACATGTGCAGAATTTATGCTTGTCTATTATCTAAGTAATTTGTACAGAGTTACTATGTACATGGAATCTCCTACAAGCAAATTATTATTTTTATAACCCATGTATAAATCATTTCAGAATAAACCATGCCTAAATGTCGGACAGACTCCACACCTAAACCAACATCAAAAAGGAAAATGTCGTCTGCGATGACTGTAAACAGTTCTACTCCTTCTGTGGCAGCAGCGATTGACTATGACCTTTTAGCGGCAGCTATCATCAAACAGTCTCAAAATTCTAGCAACATTAACAGTGCTTCGAAAATATGTGAAAACAATAGCGTGAATAGTGCAGAGGTCAATAATGATATCACTTGGGATTTATGTGACAATACTGCTGTAAATGACAGTGTAAACAGTACCGTAGTACCCGTGTCTGAAGTTTCCATTCAACCGTCATCAAGCAATGTAATTCCAAAGCCGGCAATCTCTACATCTTCATCAGAGAGTCAATACATTACAGACTCATCCACTAACATTTCAAACCTAGTTAATGCATTACTACAACAAAACTCAGGTGAGCCAGCAACGTCAAAAATTTAAAATGTTATTACCATTTCTGATGGTATTCCTCTTGGTGCTGCAACACAACAAAGGGTGAAAACCAAACTCTGGGCAAACCAATTCATAGATTTAAGCATTTTGTTGCAGCAGCGAGAGGAACCAATATCCTTAAAGATTTCAACAGGGTCTGTAACAGTACAACAAGGTTCCTCAAAACCCAAAGCTCCACTGTCCATACAGCAGTGGACTGATGCCTCTTTGATATATATGGCTATTTACAATGAAAAGTTCCCAGAACAATCTCCCCATCTATTAAAGTACTGCTTTTTTATCAGGGAAATGAATAAGATGTTAGGGGATAAGGCATGGAGGCTTTATGATGAAAACTTTCGCATGTTAAGAGAAACATCAGATTTACCTTGGCAAAAACCTGTAGAAGAGTTAAGTCAAGGCTGCCTCAAGCAATTTTCAATCCCAGCGGCCCTTTTGTACAAATGCAGGCAGCAGATCAACCAAATTCTGTTATGCCTTCAACAATGGTGAACCTTGTTCATATAACCCCTGTCATTTCATCCACAAGTATCAATTATGCTCCATGTCACATGCGAGAGTCAATTGTAGAGTACGGAAACAACAAAAACAAAGTACAAATACAACAACTAATCCCAATCTAACACTCCCTTCCAACCAGCTACCATCTCCAGTCAACCCAAAAAAATTAAGTAGATTTTTAATCAATTACGACAGTGAGCTGTCCTGATACCTGATTAATGGCTTCACGTATGGTTTTAAATAAGGATGTACATCTGATCCTCCACCATGTACCCCTCAAAACCATAAATCCACATTAGAACATACAAATATTATTGATGACTACATAAATACCGGTTTAAACAAAGGGCGGATTGCTGGTCCTTTCCCAAACAAACCATTTGATAATTTTGTTGTTTCTCCACTTGGTCTTGTCCCTAAAGGCAATACTGGAAAATTTAGGGTGATTCATGACCTTTCTTTTCCGAAAAATCAGTCGGTTAATTCAAACATTCCAAAAGAAAATTCAGCAGTGCAGTATGATTCAATAGATGAGGTAGTTGATCTGGTTAAAACTTTTGGTCGAGGTTTCTTAATGGCAAAGACTGACATTGAGGATGCAGTCCGCATCATCTCAATTCACCCGTCTGATTATCATTTGCTAGGATTTACTTGGGAAGGTCAGTTTTATTATGATAGATGTTTGCCGATGGGTGCCAGCCGTAGTTTTCAAATTTTTGAGTCATTTAGTAAAGCTTTACAGAAGGTCATGGTGAATGTTTTTCATGCTTCAGGTATGTCTCACATTTTAGATGATTTTTTCTTTGTTGGCCCCCCAAATTCAATTAATTGTTCAAATGATCTTGCTAGTTTCTTATTCCTATGCAAGTCAATTGGGGTACCAATTAAAATGGAGAAAACCCAAGCACCTACAACCAATATTGTCATATATGGAATTGAGTCAGATTCTGAGAAATTGGAATGCCGTCTTCCAGTGGATAAAATCCAAAAAAATCAGGAAAAACTACACTTATTTAGGAAGTGCAAAAAGGTCACATTAAAAGACATGTAATCCATTATAGGTCTTTTAAATTTGCATGCTCTGTGGTGGTTCCAGGGCGAACATTCCTTCGTCGATTAATAAACTTGACATGTGGTCTAAGTAATCCTAAATTTTACATTAGATTGAATAAAGAAGCTAGGGCTGATTTGGAAACTTGGGCAATGTTCATTGATAATTATCGTATAATGGTAAATCAGTATTTTTGGACAATGCTTGGTTATCTTCAGACCATCTCAGTCTATATACAGATGCATCAGGTTCCCTTGGTTTTGCAGCTGTCTTGGGGTCAGAGTGGTTTGTCAGTAAAGGCCTTCATGGTTAGATGATTATCAAATTTGCATTAAAGAATTGTTCCCAATAGTTCTTGCACTGAAAGTGTGGTCATTTCATTTTCAAAATAAAAAGGTGTTGTTCCTTTCAGACAATATGGCTGTAGTAGAGGTTATCAACAAGAAATCTTGTCAGGAAAAATCCTTGATGAAATTGTTGCGCAGACTTGTTTTAGTGTCACTACAGTGCAATATTCATTTCCGTGCAAAACACATTCCAGGGAAGTTGAATGTAACAGCTGACAGACTATCCCGTTTTCAATTTCAGGAAGCATTTCAAGAAGCACCATATTTACAACAACAACCAACAATGAAAGAAAAAGTGAGCTAGCTCACATACCCCACGCTCCCCAAAAACTTGACGGTGAAACACATAATGAAAGGCACAGTACACTTTAAATACATAGTCTAGATCAAAAAGGGCAATAATTGCAAAAAATCTTCACATCAAAATGTCTTGCATATGAGAAAATTTAAATGTGGAATGAATTTCTAGAGAAATAATGGAATCAAAATTTCTTGGCAATATACAAATCCACACATTAAATTGAAGTGGTTGGGGGGGGGGGTTGAGAAATTTTCTTGAATAACAGGCAAAACTCTTTGGGATAAAAAAATGGAATATGTCCTAAATATCTGCATAGTGTGACGAAACTATGTACAACAGTTTAAGAGGAGTGGTGCTGACAATCTCTATATTCAAAATATGGCCAAAAAGTCTAAGTTGGAAAGTGTGGAAATTCCCGGAAAATAAAGGAATCGGAATTTCCTGGTAATATGCACATCTACATATTGTGTCCTAAATATTTGCAAAGTTTAACGAAATTCTGTGCAGTGGTTTATGAGGAGTTGCGCTGACAAACTGTTCATCTCTATATTCAAGGTATTGCCAAATGCCTAAGTTAAAAAGTGCGGAAATTCCCGGAAAATATAATGGAATCGGAATTTCCTGGTTATATGCACATCTACACATTGTGTCCTAAATACCTGCAAAGTTTGACGAAATTCTGTGCAGCGGTTTATGAGGAGTTGCGCTGACAAACTGTTCATCTCTATATTAAAGGTATTGCCAAATGCCTAAGTTAAAAAGTGTGGAAATTCCCTGAAAAAATAATGGAATCAGAATTCCCTGGTAATATGCATATCTACACATTGTGTCCTAAATACCTGCAAAGTTTGACGAAATTCTGTGCAGCGGTTTATGAGGAGTTGCGCTGACAAAAAAAGAGGACTAACTGACTGACTGACTGACGGACTGACTGACTGACGGACGGACGGGTCAAAAACATTATACCTCCCGCAACTAGTTGCGTGGGTTATAAAAATTCCAGAGGACCTTCTTTACATTTAACATCTGCAGCACAAAGACTGCTACAAGCCTCATTGGCCCCGGCAACAAGCAAAAGCATATCAACATTCATGGAAGCTTTTCCTTACCTTGGCTGATTCCTTTTCCTTACCTGTAAAATCCAATACACTTTGCAATTTTCTAGGTCATTTATTTGATATTGGATATTCACCAAGCTCAATAACATCACATATTTCAGCTTTGACCTACATTCATAAAATTCTTGATATGCCGGATCCAGCGCAGTGTTTTTTAGTGCAAAAGTTGCTGAAAGGGTGTCACAAAGATGGGCGACCTTTGCGAAAAATAAACCCATACACGACTCAAGCAAACGATCGCGAATCGGGAGTTTAAATTCCACATTGATGTTACCTTTATTTACAATGGATACAGTACCGTACTAAAAATTTCCCTGAAAAATGAACACAGACAGTGGATTGATAACAAAAAAAGAAAAAGAAAATAAAAGAAAAAGAAATAAATATTATCTTAAACATTTTTAATCGGAATCATCATGGGAGTTTGTTTCACAAGCTGCATCATGTATATTGGACATTAAATGGTTTTTTAATGTTACATAATTGCATTGATGCCTGGAATACCCAAGGTACCATATGACGCTGCATATGTGTGCGCAGCATCCTACGGTACGGGCCCCGCATTTGTACTGACAAAACCAACCAGAAATATCTGTGATTGAATATCTAATCCACAAATTATAAAGAAGTTTACTTTTGTGTCGAGATTGAATCTTTACGTGAATCAAATCTTTCTCAATCTCGGACACATCAATAAGATATTGTCCATTTTCAAGATGCTCTGAAACATAAGAACTTGCTTGTTTCAATTGATAAACACCAAAAGTTATTTGCCGAACATAGTCCTCAGTAAGAACTGGAAAATCTAAGGCAGTGTCTTTTGCGTCAATTCGTCTCCATGTTTTAGAATTCGCGCGATATTTAAGAGAGGATACATCATCTAAACCCATTCGTTGAATTGCTGTAACAGTTTCTTTCGACTTAAGAAGCATTTGGTAACCAATTTGAAGATCATCGGCATTGTTCGATTTAAGTGGTGGCTTGTATTTATTTATAATGCTACTCACAATTCGAATATAATCGCCAATAAATGGCAATTGACTATTGTGTACTACATTATCGAGATACTTCCATTTCTTAATCCTTCCGTTAGCTGCCTCTACTACCCATCGTACTTTGGTAACAAGGCGCGAAACATTTGTCTCTTCCGTGGAATGCTGCTTTGCTGCTTTTGAAAGAAATGCAGGCATTTCGACTTGATATCCACATTCTTTTAGAAAACTCAAAGAGTCCCTAAAGCCCCTATCCACAATTAGAATATCTTGCTCTTTCAAAAAACTTGTGAAGTTGCCTTTATTTGTTTTGACAATATGTGAAAGAATGGATGCATCATTGTTGCGACCATTTGCAAAGAAGGGCCCAATGGCATCGACACTGTAACCACTGGTGGTTGTGATGATGAAAGGTTTCACAAGAGGTCTACCTTTATATACAGAGTAAGTCAGTCTCTGAAACTTGTAGGAAGAACTCTTCTGAATGTAAATGTACGTACCATCCAGTACAAGAATTACTGTGTCTGATATTGGGTCTGAGAACAGTTGTTTTGATATGTCAGTGGTATGATGGTCGATTATACGCTCTCTTGTCAAATGGTCAAAACCAATATTGAGGGGTACAAAGTCTCGAACCATCGCTACACGCGCACGCTTGATGATCTCGGCAACCTGACGTCTGCTACTTAGTCCACATAACGTCGCAAGCAAATCATTCGTAAGTTCACATTTCAACTTAAACAGCAGTATGTCTATTGCATTTTTTATTGATAGGTTTTTTGATTTTTTCAAAGAGATGATTGAAGTGGTAAGGTCATCAAAGCTTTCTTTAGAAATGCCAAATAAAGAGTAATGGTCCTCATCACAAATCAAGTCAAAATCTATTTTGCTCCGCGTACTATTTGAAATATCTTTAGATCTTAGTCTAGAAAGTAAATCAGTCAATTCCTCTGATGTCAAAGTAAAGTGTTGTTTTCTATATGATGTGGTCGCCCGCGTGGCGCAGTGGTTAGAGCGTCTGCTCTAGAGACGCGAAGTACTTACGTCGCGGGTTCGAATCCCACTGCGGGACGTGGAGACCGGTCCTTCGGATGAGACCGTATAAACCGTGGCCCCGTGTCGCAGTAGGTGCTGGCACGAAAAAGATCCCTCACTGCTCAAAGGCCCTGAGTGCCGAGCATAGGACAAAATTTGTAGCCCTCCACCGGCAAGTGGTGGCGTCTCCATATGAGTGAAAAATTCTCGAGAGGGACGTTAAACAACATACAAGCAATCAATCTATATGATGTGGTATTGATGGTTTGGTTTGGATTTAGATTTTTTCCCAACAAATGTTTGGAACAGCATTTACAACCTACTGGTACTAAAATACCAAATAAAGTAAAGGCATCGGTCCTTGCTTCTTTAGGTACGGCTCTAAGGCCTGTATTGGAGTTACAGAACGCACATTTGTTATTAGATTTTCCAGCAGATACAAATGGGACAGAAAGAGACACGTTATTTGGTTTTGTTTTTGTACGGTGCTGTAGTTCACTGTGTTCTTTGCTCAGTCTACACTGGTTGCATATCTGACTTTTATCGTGAACTTCGATACCTTTCTCTGTCAAAAACTTCTTCAGCTTTGATGAAACTGTTCTTTTTAGCTGTCCTTTGAGTTGTCGTTTACATATACAGCACATACTTCACAGGAGGCCCCATTTTTATTTACATTTATTCACAAGCCGCATGTTCGAATCGAAAACTTTGTGATTGGTATTAACTTTTAAAACTGTGAGAGGATCATAAAAAATGCTATAGATAATGACCACCAATATTTCTATCTTTAATTATTATTAAAAATACGTTATGTAGCAAAAAAAAGTAGTTGAAATAAAAAAAAACGGATTCGAACCATCAACTAAGCAGTGTTGGATTGCAAGTCGAACGCCATCTTTTCTCGGCTATCTTGATCATATAAAATTTATCGATATATAGCTATTTAAAGGTAGGTTACATGGACTTAGAATTTTTCACGATGAACGACAAATGTTATATACAAAAAGTTATTTTTTTTTCATATAGTGGGTCAAGTCTCCATTTTTTTACTTATAAAATATTTTAGAATTCAACATGCACTATATTTTAGAATTCAACATGCACTAACATATCTTACTTAGTTTAAAATGGAGACTTGACCCACTGCATGAGAAAATATGCTTTGAAATGTCAGATTGGCTGTTATTTTGTATGTTTTTGCGTAAAAGTGGTTTTTAATGGATATCTTTTTCAAGTTTTATTTGGATTGTCATAACAAAAAGCTTAGTTATGAAAAATAGAGATTCATTACAAAAGGAAAACCTCAAAGTCTTTGTTTTCTGAAGACTTTTGATTTCAGCTTTGATAGTTGTCCTACTTTGGGTTTCCGGCTCGACAAGTTCTTGGAGAGGACTTATATAGGCCATGCCTGATGTCCAATCCAATTATGTAATTTAACATAATAAAATATTGATGAAAAAAAGTTCACCCATGTCCTTAGGTCCAACTGTTGACTCACGTTTGTCAATAACTGGTGAAATTCTGATCAAGATGGTAAAGGCTTTGAGACACACAGTTCTTGATCATTACAACATGTTACTGTTAAAGGCTTTATTTTTGCTCGCATTTCATGGATTTTTCAGGTTAGGTGAATTGGTTATAACATCAAAAACACGGGCAGAATATGTAATTCAAAGGTCAGATGTGCATTTTGAGGTAGCAAATAACAAATTAAAGCATGTACAATTGGTACTACGTCATTTCAAAACCATTAGTTTAGGACAACCTAGATTTATTACTTTAGAAACATCAGACAACATCCTTTCTTGCCCAGTACATGCATTGTTTCAATATCTAAAGCATTTCCGTCATTTGAATGGACCTTTATTTCAGTTCTTAAATGGTTGTCCTGTGACATATTCTTATGTTTCAAAGAAACTAAGTGAAGTTATCAAATATATTGGTTTAGATCCAAAACAATACAAGGGTCACAGCTTCAGAATTGGAGCTGCTACACATGCAGCAAAACAGGGTTTTTCGGAAAATGTTATTCAAAATATGGGTAGATGGAATTCAGATGCATTCAAACGTTACATTCGTATAGGTTCATTTTCTGCTAAAAGTGATTGAGCATTTTGACCTGATTGTTTTCATATGTAGTTGACTGTTAGGTATAGGTCTGTTACCACCCTTATTATAGTAGGTCAGATCATGTCTGCTATCATCATCAACCCACAGTAGGTCAGATCATGTCTGCTGCTACCCTTCAACCACAGTAGGTCAGATCATGTCTGCTTCCACCCTCAACCCCTGGTAGGTCAGATTAGGTCTGGTACCTCCCTCAACGCCCGGTAGTTCAGATAAAGTCTGCTATCCCTCCCCCCATTTTCGTTTAGTTTTGTAGTTCTATACTACCCCTCCCCCTTTATTTTATGACTTTATACACCAGAATTTTTTCTGCATGCAATAATATTTATTGCTATTAATGATATGTAAATATTTTTATGACTCATTGTGTTGCTGGCCACCTTACAACTACATAAAATAAAAACAAAAGTTGTATTTAAAATGTTACAGATCTCGACAGGCATTAGTTCTGTATTAATATTTAGAATTGATTTAAGTATGATTTTTTTTTTTCAAAATGCCAATGTTTTATATTTTCATTGACAAAGCAATAATGAAAAACATGGATTCTAAAAATGGATTTTGTCTATACATATATGCAAATGAAATTACTCCTGTTGGATTCCTGAAGAACTCATTTATAATAATTCTACGCGATCCTCTTTAAATATAGCGCCCACCTAAATTATTTCACGTCTGTTTCGTATAAAATGTTCTAAGAACCAAACCGGACGAAAATCCACTTATCGGATCAAATTGATTTTGCTTGTTATTTCCCGTGTTTTATTGGCTTGTTATTAAGTCATTTTTTCCTTAATATCACTGCGGGTGAGAAGAGAAAACATCGAGCCAATTTCAACATCGTTAAGAACCGTGTGGAAGAGTGACGTCGTTTACAGACGACAGATGAGGTTTTGTGATGAACTGAAGTTGACGGGCCAAGGGTTTACCCTTTCGGTTCTCAAGGGGGTCAGTAAAGAAAAACATATAAGGCAAATAAATCCCTCTGCTAGCAGGGGTCAATGAAAGATAACTAGAAATTATAACTTAATTCAGGGAAAGTTTTCGGGATAAACATGCAAGAGTAGTAAAAAGTTTACAAAATCACAAAAAGAACTAAAAGACTTCGTACAGTTACAATGAATTATGGAGATAACGAAAAGAAATTAAGCTCAAGAATTCAAATCGGAGCAAACGCGGACCTCTAACTCTTCAATCAGAGGTGGGATCAGGTGCCATGGAGCAGTAAGCATCTCCCTGTAGACCGATCATATCCGCCGTTTGCTCAATATCATGAGCAATGATCGTTTTTGTCAACGTTGCTATGGAATACCTATATAACACAGGTACCATATGAAATTTCCTTTATTTGTATTCATTTTTTTCCTTTGCTCATAGATATTTGATTGTATCGTCAGTAAACCAAATGATTAGGAGTGGCCAATGTACTTTAAAATTATAATATATAGCTGCAACGATGCACTTCAAAAATTGAGGGTTCAGGCGGTCGGTTTAATTCTAGGTTACTGGAAGTTCAAATTCTATCCGGTTCAACGGAAAAGTAATTGTGGTACACGAACCTTATCAATTTTCCAAATTCTTATTTTTAAAAAAACATTTCAGGTTGGCTCCCCCAAAGTCACACGAGTCTTAAGGACAGATGATACAAACAAAAAATGAATGTCTGGATTGGTATATATCTTTTGGCCTAATTTCGTTGCAAATGATGCAAATAATAAATTTCTAGAAAATAAAGAAATTGTAAACCTTCTGTGATGTTCAAAAGTATGCCCTTCTGAAACCATCCTTATTAATCTATACAAATATTTTTCACTTCAAATTTCATTTTTGTGCAAATTTGAATTAAAAATTAGAAACTACGCGGTGAAATCTATTCATTTTACACATTTAAACATGACCCAACTTGTGATTTTCGAATTCTTTGACAAAAGTTTGTTTGTATCATCTGTCCTTAATATTGCAGCTACAGTGTATTTATCAATCGAACATACTACTTAGTACTATAACAGATTTCCAATTTAGTAAATTCGTATAAATTTCCTATTTACAGTCAGTTTGTGATGGGAGAACCGTCTTTCAACCAACAGACCTTAATAGTACATGTTTTGTAAACTTATATATGAGAATAAGTAGATCAGTCGAAGGGATTTAAAAGTATTATTTTGATATATGACTTTAATTCTTGCTAAGATCAATCTCCATGAAAGCGCAACAGTTTTATCTTCGCTAAAAGATACGAATAGGATCTTTGGTTGGCGGAGGTGCTACTATTTATGAAGAATCTTATTGAAGCCAAAGACAAGACTTGTAATGCTGCGTAGTTTAGAGTTTAAATTTCTCCAAAACGAATCAAGAATCCTTATAAATAATGAAAAATCAACACACAAATGTCCTCAATTTACACTGCATATGCCAAGCTTATATAGACATTAACGACATTCTTGAGTAGCAGTTGTATATTCATACCTATCTTGAAATAACAAACTTAACTTTTAAATAAGCTGTATAAGCATGTCGCTTATAACAACAAGATGGAGAGAGAGAATAAAAGACATGTCAGAGGAGAGGTCCAGTCCAAGACATGTCGGAGGAGAGGCCCAGTCCGAGGTTTGATCCGGAGGAATCAATCTGCGATGGAAATAGAAAATAGGCGCCGGTATTGGGACCTAAAATTCCAGCCAATCGACAGGTACAACTAATATTCTGTAATAGGACGGGGCACCACTAAATTCAATTAACATTGGGCAATTGTGTAATTAAGACGTTCAGATAAAGAATCGTTGAAGGAAAATATGTTGATTTGTTGCTATAATACTAAAATATTCAAATATCTAAGACTAAGCCAGTGAGCGATTTTTGTATATTGGGCAATGATTGCCAAATGCTAAGCAAACCTAAGATTTCACTAAAAAATAAAAATCAAAGTAATGAGACAGTACGGGGTCAAAATAAACTTCCTGCTAAATTTCATTTTATGACATAAAATTTTTCATTTAATTTGAAATAGAAAATTAAAAAAAAAAAATAGATAAATAAAAAAAATATTTAGACAAGAAGCCGTTTTGAGTTGTCCAAATTTTACCAGGTCCAAATTAATACATTTCAGAAAGTAAACAATGTGTCATATATATCTAATGCTGTAGGAGATTTGTTTGTGTGATTTACAATTATTATATTTTTAGTTTGAAGTTTTTTTCTCAAAATGCTTTATGATTTTGAATAATATGGTCATATCACTTTCTTCAGTTTGATCCAGAATGTTTGTATTTTGACCGGAACAATTTCTGCACTCTTTCATTTAGCAAAGGTTTGATTCATGTGTTCTAGGCAGGGCTTCCGTTTTTAAGCCTTGACCGTCAGTAAACTATAGAGGTACATGTAAGTAACGTCATCTAAAAATTACAACAATTATAATTAAAAGATGCATATACACCCCCTTTTTCATATATTTGAACATCAGTTACTAGAATGCATGCAAGCTGAACTAGCTGGGGCCGTTAGGTCATTTAAGTAGAAACTTTTATGATGAATTATGCAAATTTAGTTCAGCCGTAGATATAGACAAAATTGGTGGGTCATGTGTATGGTTTGGGTTAATATTAGATCACTAATACAGGAATTCTAGGGGTAAACAAATAGCAAGCATTTAATATTGAGAGGGTTTATGTGAGGAAACCATGTTCATTTATAAACATTTGTATAAATTTAAGTGGGGTTTAGATCATGCCAAGTTTAGTGGACCTGTCTCTGTAGCAAATAAAATATAACAGGGATTCATTTATGGGATTAATTATACAGGTCCGATAAATCTTTGTTTTAGCTGAAAATTTGCTTTTGGCTTCTAAGGCAAATCATGAACCATATGATAAGTTAGTAAGTACAGTTAGGAAATGTTGATATTAAAAGTGCATTTCAGTTACTACCAATATACCCTTGGGACTGAAGTAGCATGATTGTGAACCCCAACCCAGCATGCTACTTGCCGTTTCGAATGACACATAAAATGTTGTTGAAGGGGTGAGCCCTGTTGTCTGGCGGCCTAAAAGTTTGTGTTGATTGTTGAAATACATTTATCATACCACTGTGGCCAAAATCTGCTATACAATAAACAATAACCTTTAGAAGTGATTTTACTTCTTAAAAGATTTTTCAGCAATGTTGAAAATACAAGCATAGGGCTTACGTAAGCCCATGCACTAGTATATTATGGATGTCTGGGTAGGATATCCCATAAGGCATACCTCTCTTTGATAATTGCATATATTTCAGTTTGTCTGTAAATGTATGCCGTAATCAAAGCTTTCATTGTCATAATATTATTTGAAGCTAATATTGATGGTGTTATATGTATGTAGTTGATTTAAAATAATGTTTTACTTAATTGATTACTCTGAGTATCAGTCCGTTGCGTAATCCGGAAATTTTGTCCGGAATTTATTTAATCATACCGTCTTTCACTCTCAGCTTACAATATCCAAATTTCCTTTATCTATCAATGCCGATAACCAGCAGACATTTTAGAAATTCAGAGCTAAAATTGTTGAAAATAGCCTCCCACCCAACCCCCTATAACTACTTTGTTGACTGCTTTGTTGACTTGTTCAGGGTTTCTGCCGTTTAAGTTTGTAGAGTATAACTCGGTTATAACGAACACGGATATTGCGAATTCACGGATATAGCGAATTCATCTTGGATCCCCAGCTATATAAATTTAATGAATTTCTTATACGGTTATTAAGAAGTACGGTTATAGCGAAGTAATTTCATAGGTCCCAGCGACTTCGTTATAACCGAGTTGTACTTTCAGATAACATTAGCTGTCTACAGACACAGGAATCCTTAGACGTACATCTTGTCACCGTGGCATTATTTCAAGTGTCAACATGAAGTGCTGTGAAGCCACATCATCACCTTTAAGTTGGTTGTAGAAACAGACACAGGAATCCTTGGATATAAATCTCGTCACAGTGTTTTAATTCTCAACACAAAGTGCGGTTGAGCCATATCGTCACCTTTATGTTGGTTTTGAAATAGACGGGAATCCTTAGACCTACATTTCGTCACAGTGGCATTATAATTGCAGTGTAGCCATATCGTCAACTTCAAGTTGGTTGTGAAATATAATGTTGACTGTTGTAACGTTGATGTTGCTTTGATAATATTTTTATATGTAGATAATTTAAAGTAAAGAGATGTATATTTAATTAAATGTTGATGTGTCATTAGCATGATTGTGAACCCCAACCCAGCATGCGACTTGCCGTTTCGGATGACACATAAAATGTTGTTGTAGGGGTTGAGCCCTGTTGTCTGGCGGCCTAAAAGTTTGTGTTGATTGTTGAAATACATTTTTCTGACCACTGTGGCCAAAATCTGCCATAAAATAAACAATAAACTTTAGATGTGTTTTTAATTCTGAAAAGATTTATAAGCAATTTCAAAATTTCACATACATGTAGTAGAAACCATACCAGACATCTAAGACCACGACATTGTTTTTGCAGAAATAAACACCAACATCCTAAAGAAACATCAAAAACCTCGAAGCATCCCCTTATATCGAAAAGCCAGCTGGGATACAATGAAAGAAGATATGACACCAACCCTAAACACAATATCAAAGATGGACGTTGATAATCACAGTGTAGATGAGATGTGGAAGTGCTTTAAAACTAACCTGGAAAACAGCATAAAGCAAAATATACCACATAAAGATGCCAGAGCCAAAAATGAAAAAAATGCTACATGCCAATCCGACGGACCAGGCAGATGTGCTGAACAAGCAGTTCCAGTCCGTATTCTCAGAGAAGACACATTTCACTACTGAAGAATTTACTCGTTACTGTCCTATGAGTGGAAAATACCCAGTTGCACCAGAATTGCACGTCACCCTGAATAGAATTTTAAGACTATTGAAAAATATAAATCCATATGAATCAGCGGGCCCAGATGGGATTAAACCAAGAGTACTGAAGGAGCTGGCTGACAGCGTGACCCCTATTCTCACCATCATCTTTATAAAATCTTTACAAAGTGGAGAGATACCATCGAAGTGGCGTAAAGCGTATGTAAGCCCAATTTTCAAAAAAAAGGATAGATACAAGGCTGAGAATTATCGACCCATCTCCCTTACATGTATCTGATGCAAGCTTATGGAACACTTCATCACCAGCCATATTATGCAACACGCTGACACCAACAACATACTGTACCCACTTCAGCACGGTTTCCGTAGCAAAAGATCATGTGAATCCCAACTCATTGAGTTTATAGATGACATAACTACCCATATGGCTGGCGGAAAGCAGACAGATGTATTGATCATGGATTTTTCCAAGGCTTTTGACAAGGTTAGCCATAGCCTCCTCGTCCTTAAGCTCCGACATTATGGAATCCAGGGGAATGTGAACAACTGGATCGTAGCTTCCAGTCCAACAGAACACAAGCTGTAGTAGTCGATGGAGAAATGTCCAGCTATGTCAGTGTTGACTCTGGAGAGCCCCAAGGGTCAGTCCTTGAGCCATGCTTATTCCTGTTCTATATAAACGACATGCCAGAAGGCCTCAATGCCACAGTAAGACTTTTTGCTGATGACACTATCGTATATCTTACTGTCACGTCAGAACTGGATACCCAGACACTCCAGGCAGACCTAGATAAACTGGGCATCTGGGAAAGAAGGAAAATGGAATTCCATCCTAATGAATGTAATGTTTTATCAGTCAGCAGGAAGCCAAACCCAATACATCACCATTACACGCTACATGGCCATATTCTAGAACGTGTTAAGAGAGCGAAATACCCCGGCTGTCTCATAACATTAAACTTGAAATGGAGTGATCGTATTAATAACATCTGCTGCAAAGGAAACAAGCCCTTAGGATTTCTCCGCCGAAACTTAAACATCAGCTCAACATCCATAAAGGAGAGTGCATACAAGTCACTAGTTAGACCCCAGTTGGAGTACGAAGCACCTGTCTGGGACCCCTACACCAAAAAAGACATGCATAACCCGGAAATGGTCCAACGACGTGCTGCACGCTACGTAAGCAACAGGCATGGTAACAGATCAAGTGTGGACAGCATGATACAACATCTACAATGGCAGAACTAGAAGAGCGTAGGCGAATATCCAGACTCATCCTGTTTTATAAAATCGTTCATGATGAAGTTGCCGTTACCAAGCGTGATCGACTTATTCCACCACTACGTCGATCACGACATACTCACCAAGAAGCCTATCAATTACCATCTTGTAAAAGTGACTAAAGAAAATTCTCATAGATCCCTCGTACCATCAAAGAGTGGAACCACCTACCACCAGAGATAGTCATGGCAAAAACACTTGAGACAATTAGGTCTCAGGTGACCACCTATATGCTATGAAACATAATTACTATTTTAACCTTTAAAATTCTTATTTTTGTTAACTCCATGCGCACCACACACATGCAAAAATAATCAGCTAGATGATTGTAGGCATTACCTGGCAGAAGC
Organism: Saccostrea glomerata; assembly: GCA_003671525.1. Taxonomy (NCBI): domain Eukaryota; kingdom Metazoa; phylum Mollusca; class Bivalvia; order Ostreida; family Ostreidae; genus Saccostrea; species Saccostrea glomerata. The sequence continues at coordinate 1,054,740 of PRKT01000092.1, read as the reverse complement.
AGAAGCAGAATGTTGCAAATACAAGCATAGGGCTTATGTGAGCCCATGTAGTATATTATGAATGTCTGGATAGGATATCCCATAAGGCATAACTGCCTTTGATAATTATTTTTAAAAAGTAAAAATAAAATATTCTAGAATATTATCCAACATTCATCAGCTTCCAAAAATCAAATAATTTATAATAGTAATTACCCATCGTCTATCAATCCAAAGCATGCTGGAGATGTGATTTTAATATCCGACTCTCTAGTCTGTAGATTTGCGCTGGATTGTTGGCATCGGGCTCGTTATCGGGACCTTACGACAAAGAGAAATTAACTGCCACGTTTGCGCGTTTATTTGTTGCCATGATGATCAAACCACAGACCTTTAGATCTCTTACTGAAAAAAAATTGAGGTGTTTAAAAAGAATACAGGTATAGGACTCTTTACATAGGAACCCACTTTCGCCAATAATACTTTTATAAATCAAATGCATGCTTTACAATTTTACTTTCTATCCATAGCTTTATATATTCATATTAATATTACATTCATACATAAAAAAAAAGTCTATATTACTACCAAATTTCATTTCAAAATTCTGCATACTTCCTTAGATATTCTGAAATAAATTCCATGTTTTTTTTTTTCCTTACTTGCTATTTTTTTTTTTGGTTAAGTGCATGGGAACAACGGGACAAATTTTCCCCCGATATTTATTCTATGCTCAATAAAGGTCGTCTCATTTGCATTCGAGCTCTACATTATTTTCGTAGATTTGATCGTATGATCTTACGAAGTCACTGACATCATTTTAGTGGTCTAACATTGAAAGGTGTATATTATATATTCTGTGGAAAATTCGTTTAATCACAGCTCTTTTTACATTCATAATCAACATGGCGGTGCAGTTGTTGATGCAAACGTTTTCTTTTCATTTTGTCGCGAAAGAAATTATAACGGAGTTAAAAGCACGATCAGCTGGAGTAAGAATGTAGAACGATGGAGCGGATACATGTAGTAAGAAATCAACTTTAAATTGTTGAAAGATTGTGGGAATACGATGCAGCTCTACGCTGTATTTTTAAACACCGACTGTACATATGCAAATGACCAGTAGGACAATCTAATGTCGAGTAAAAAGAAAAGTGGTTCAATTTTGAAATTGATCTTATGATGCACTGGGAGGTATATGGAATCTGGGAATGAACTTTGGTATTATTGAAAATTGTGAAACGATTTAAAACAGAAAGTAAAATTTAAGAATGTTTGATTAAAAATAACTATCAATGAAATTGGGTACAAGTGTAAGGCGTTCCAAACTTTATCTTTTGAAAACATGAAGTTGATTTATTGGACCATAAATGTTAAGTTTAAGGACAGATGATACAATCAATTTTTTTCTTTGAAAAAGATTTAATATCATGTCACAAGTTTAGAATAGTGGATGGTTCTTAGAATTTTTTCTCCTAAGAACTGGAAAATGAAATAAACTTGGAAAATATTAGTAATATTCGAATAAAAAAACAAATATAGACAAATCACATTCAGTAAAGGTTTACAGATGAAAATGAATTTCAGAATATGTTTTCTTGGCGCTAAAAGTGTAATTTAAACCTTAGAAAAATATACCAAGCCAGGTGTATTTTAAGAGGAAGATCAAAATGACAAAAAATTAGCAATATCACATAGGCTGATTTTTACTATTTAGCTTTTCCTAATAAAAATCACCTGGCTTGGTATATTTTTCTTAACTTCCTATTATACTTTTAGCACCATGTTAACATATTCTGAAAATTATTTTCACCTGTAAACCTTTACTGAATATGATTTGTCCATATTTATTTTTTCATTGAAATATTACTAAAATTTTCCAAGTCTTTTTCATATTCCAGTTCTTAGGAGAAAAAACTCTAAGAACCATCCATATTTTTAAACTTGTGACATGGTATTAAATCTTTTTCAAAGAAAAAAATTGTTTGTATCATCTGTCCTTAAATAAAGTTCTAACTTTTGAGTTCGAATTTTTACCATGTTTCGCCGGAACTTTTTTGTGTAATTTCATGAGTCTCTCTGTTCGTAATAATAATTTTCTTTTAATCATTTAGAAAAATCCCAGCTTGTGAAAATTTTGTCTTGCTTATAAATGCGCAACTGCTATCTCAGGAAAATAAAGTATTGCGAAAAATTATTAAAAGTATTTTAATTAGTATTTCTCTTTTTCATTACTTTGTAATCATAAGTTACATGAACCTGTATTTGTGTAAAGGAATCTATTTTTTAGTTTATTTTTTTCCTTCCTCAATTGAATATTAGAATACTGTCAATCGCCATTTATTTTCATTCTGTAGTGTAATGTAAAAATGTTAAATAGGTTTTTAAATCGTAAAACGTGTCAATCTTTTTTGTTTTTGTCTGCAAAATTAGCAGATCTTGAGCCAAACACAAATTAAACCTGATATTAAAGGTCTTGTAAATAAAGGTCGCTTTACAATTGTTGATGTTTCAAAATCTATAAAAAGAATTTTTTTGATGGCCTATCTTCGTGTGTACTGAACCAAAACTTCATTATTTCAAAAAACTGTAAGCTTTTCTATGTAGAACATTTCTCGTGTGAATTGATTTTTAACGAAAGAAGACCATAACCATTTTTAAAAGGTCCACGATATTGTCTCAAAAATTTAAATCCAAATGAAATTTCAGTTGACTCCATTCTGCATTTACGTGTATATTTAGATTTAAAGATATTTCATATTGACAAGGGTTAAATACAACCAGGAAGTGATGATTCTGTGATTTTTTTATCCAACAAGAATCAGGTAGGTCACATACTTTTTCTCTTTTGAATAATATACTTGTATTTTTAATTATATGATATTTTAAGTACAGAATGTTTAGAAAAAATTAATATTATATATAAGACAAAAATAGAGATATGCTTTCTCTCTCTTTCTTTTTCATGCCTTGAATTTTTTTTTAAAGCTGTGAAAGGCGTTGTTGAAAATTAACAGAAGAAATTAAAATGGATTCAGCACAGGTAAGCGCTCATCGATATTTATGTCTGTTCCCCTTTATATTTTTTTTATACCTCAATTACTTGCCAGACAGTTTTCTTTCTGCTTTCCTTTCTATCGTTTCATCCTTGTAACACTACATTTTATCTTCCAGAGCTTGTCGGATTCGGGTTATGTCAAATGTTCCTCCGAGAATAATTCAAACAATCAAGACAACGAACATGTATGTCAATATGTGTATCAATATTTTGAATACGAAAATCACATTTTTTGAAAGAATTGAATTACCATTTCTATTAGAAGCAGTGTTTGTTTATTATTAAATAAATAATTATGTATTAAATTATTAAGGAGCATCGCAGAAACGTTGATGGAAGTTCATATAGGACATATTTGGAACTAAAGTCATCAGATTATGACAAAATACGAGACTCCGCGGTAAGTCGTCATAAATTTCAGAGGAATTCTCAAATACACTGTAGATTTCATTTTCAAAAGACTATATTTAATTTATCAAACATCTGTGACCTCAGTACTCTTTAAACTAATTGTATGTTCTATTTAGACTACATGTACCTAAGCTAATAAAGTTGTCAATGAATATTGTTTGAATTAAAATTGTCCAATTTATATTTCAAAGAGGAAAAATCTTAGAATAATAATATGATAATTTTTAAAACGCATACCTAATAAGAGGTGATCTAAGTCAAAAAAAATGTTATTTGTTTCTTTTCATTCCTTACATACATGTATGTATAAGAATGTTGTATGTCGTATTCATTTTCATATTGAGTGTCTATTATTACAATATTTATTATTGTCATATTCTGCATGAAGGTCCTTTCGATGTCAGCTAAATCGGATCATGAATACGTCACGCCAGATGACATTCCACACCCGGGATACCCTAACCCCGTGAGTTTGTCTATTCATTTTATTTTTCATAGAAGTACATGTACTATGTCACAATTTATTTTTGTCTGACTTTCGTTTTCATACATCTCTTTCAATGTGTGAATGTGAATCTTAATTGGGTAATTCAGGTAAATCCCCTCGGAGCCTCAACAAATTACTAGCATTTAAAAAACATTGCGTAAATACAGGTAAAGCAGGTTAGGATTGATTTTGAAAGAAAATTCTTGTTTCATGGAGTCAAGTTACCATGAAAACTTTTGAGAATATTTTGTATGTAGGACGATAAATTCATTGTAAAAAAAAATGATAAACGACTCCTAGGGTACAATAAAGTCAGAACAGTTACGTGAATTGTGCTAGTACTAGTGATGGAAATAAAAAAAAATGGCAGAATAAATATGCATAAAACTATGGAATTTATTAGTCATTTCAAATTGGAATTTCGAAACAATACTTTTCTAAAGAAGTGGCTTTAAAAAAAATCCTTTAAATATTTGCACGAAAATCGAACTCCTATATTATGTTTGCTTACATTCGACTTATTAGTTATCTGTTATTAAAAAATCTGCAGTTAAATATTTTGTATGATCATATAGAAATAATAAATTATTTTCAGGATTACAGTCTGTCGGATTCACTGTACGAGAAACCAGTACAAGTTGTCCATCCTTTACGAAACCAGGCACAGACAAACACACGTGTACAGGCAACCGTTAGCGTAAGTATAATGAAACAGTATTAAAGCTTAAAAGTCCATTAAAAGCAAGACAGTTCAGGAACAGATCAAACACTAACCTCTGAAACACAAAAGGTGGGATCAGGTGCCATGGAGGAGTGACCTTCCCCTGCTGACGGTCACGCCTGCCGTACACTTCTTGCCATGATCGGAAAAATACGGAGTAACAGAAACATCTGCCGACAAAGCAGCGTGTAAATAATGGACTAATGATTTGTACGAAAAAAGGTCAGTCCGAAATTGACTTGAGTTCAAATTTTATTTCCTGAAAAGGTCATTGTATCAACCACAGAAATTTTACAAATTGGTGACTTTAAACAAGACTGTTGATATTTTTGTTTCATCAGCTTGTTTGTCAATAAAGTATTTCGCTTTAAAAATTATTACAACCTTTTATTGATTTTTTTTAATAAACAGTTGAGTTGAACATTTTAGTTATGAAGTGTGTTACATGTATACATCCAAGTGCAGTTTTAAGAGATGTTGAAAAAATATAAGTAAAAAAAATACTGAATCAGTTATACAAATTCAAGGGAAAAATATATTTTGTAATGTTATTGTATTGTTTTGCTCTTTAATAATTATGTATGCTAAGCAACAAGCATGAACAGCCATTAGCAAACAATGGATTAATTCTGTTTATAATTTCAAATTTTAGATGTCCTTTCAGCAGCCGCCGCCCACTCCAAAACCTCCAGAGAGAAAAAAGTCCAAACGTAGCAAACGACCTCTTCTCGTCTGCTGTATTTCCTTCTTGTTGATTATAACCGTCTCCTCCGCAGGAACTGCTGTGTTTCTTGTATTAAACAACAAAGGTTAATAAAATTATTTTATAGTACCAGATTAAATGGTCTTAATAACTCTAAAAAGCCTCCTATTCTGTAAATTTCATTCTTATAGTGCTTTATTTATCTTTTTTCTTGTAGATATACCAGAAGCTAATCAAAACACACAGAAATCAACAACAGGTGAATTTTAGGGTTTTTGATTGTATTTTCCTTATCAAAGTACAGTATTGAAATTTTTAATAGAAATAGTTTTTAAAACATTGCGTTTTCTTTTCCTTACTCTATTTGAAGTATTTTTTTTTTTTGAAAATATAAAAAAAAATCAGAAGATTCCAGTTTCTAAATATAGGTTTTGTTCGAAACTAAACGGCTGTCTTCTCCACCTTTCGTATGGTAATATTCATGTCCTTCAGCTCCTTCTCAACTGTTAGCCTCCATGTTGTATTTGGTCGGCCTTTCCTACTCCATTTCGTTTAATGTCAATTTTGTGATATCGTTCGTTGGCTTTTGTAAGAAATGGCCAATTCATCTCCGACTGTAATTTCTCAGTACTGCCCTTACAGTGTATATCTGTTGATTTTGTTGTTTCTTATTATTTCTTAAAACATTGTTGTGATGTCATTCTTTTGTTCTTGCAGTCTAAAAATTTACCTGTGGCAGTCCGATATTAGTGAGCAGTCTGATATTAATCGTAATATCAGACTGTCTCAGTACTGATATCCTTCAAAATTGGACTGCTACTGAACAAAAGAAATAAAAAGTGTGATAATTTAAAAAACAGAAATTTGAATTTCTCACATAGAAAGATGATTTTGAAACATTGATCTTACAGAATTGCAAAATTAAAAAAAAAATAAACTTTCAATTACACCGAATAGACCGTAACAGGAAGAAGAACATGGCCAGAGAAGCAAATAAACTTTCAAAGCCCCAAAAATAAATTCAAAATGAAAACACAAAGTTTAGACACTATAAAGTGCAGCATTCAAACACCTTGATTTCATTTTCTCATAGAAAGAAAATGCTGAGATGTTAAATCAAGGTAACTAGGCCTAGTATATGATAAGTAATACTTATTTTGACAGATTAGCAACACATTCTGAGAGAAATTTGAACATTTTTAACATTTCCCTCAAAACTCCTGGATTATTGATTCTTTTTGGGTTTTTTTTCTGTTATGGAACATCAAAAACAGAGTTATATGTAGACGCTTTATTAACATAAAAAATGAAATGGACTAGTGTACCTTTAGCATCTCCTTAATATTTTGTGGATAGTCTTTGTATCGGCATTTTCCATTCCATTCCAAATTCATCATTCACTAGATTGTCTGTATGATAATTCGTTGCACTGCTTTAATTTCTTCATTCTTCTTATCCAATTCTTTCACATACCTTCTTCAGTGTAGCCAAATCCCTAAATACTGAGTAATTTTCATTTAAGCCTGCATCCTTAAAAGAATTGCTTCAGTGGTCATTAACACCTTTGTCTTTTGTTCTAATATCGGACTGTCTCAGGTAAATCAAAAGCAATGTTTTAAGTACGATATATGCCTCATACAATTCTTATTAAAAAATATCATGATATTTTTTAATACAGAACTGTATTCGGCATATATCCAATACTTAACCATAGGCGTAAACCTTTCTTATTGATTTGTCTGTGCTGTTACCGTATATCATAGATAAATGCATTATTTTCCCCTTTTTAATTAAAGATGGACGAAAACTAAAAAAAAATTACTTTTAAGGTAAAGTACACGTCACTGAAAATTATTTAATCACAAGTTTAAATAACAAAATATTGTAATTTTTTTGTTTTTGAAAATACGTAGATTTGAATCAGGATGCATCATCGTTGACGCCAAGAATTTCAGAAACAACAACCTCAAAAATAACTGAAACCATAACATCACCGACCACAACGATATCATCAATAATGTCAACGCTACCAATGGTTGAGACAACAATAAAAACAACGCAAACTACAACAGAAAAGACAACAACGTTTACAACAGGAACAATGTCACCACCAACAAAGGAAACAACAACATCGATGACAACAACACCAACAACAAAATTGACAACTACGACAACAGCATCGAACATATCAGGTATGAAGACCTTTAAAAGAACACAACAGTCCTTAAGCGTATTGGGCACTCGTATATGGATGTAGCATACTGTGTAGAAAAGGAATACATTACGGTGTTTTTAATTTCACTATGTTTACGATTTAAGAATTTTCCGCGAACTTTAAACCAGCATGATAATTATTTGATTTAATTTCTGGCAAAAACAGACATACCACCTGAACATTTATAAACGATTCACCGTGAAATTAAAACCACCGTGAAAGGTAACTTTCTAACAAACCGAGACATTTTAAACATGATAAAAAAATTAAAGACGTTTACAGTATGCATTTTTATTAAAAACTAATGCAATATCAGAAAGAGCGATAGAGATTCGAGTATTGTTTATCGATCTATGATAAAGTTTTCAAACGGCAAATTCACTGAATGTCATTAAAATTTTTATATATCTATGCTATTTTAATTCCCGAATTCCCTATCAGAGAAATATAAATTTAAAACAGACATGGATGAAAAAAAAATATGGCATCATTTAATGATATAGTACATGTTTTACCTTAAAGTATAATTTCCAGCTGGAAATAGAAGCATGGATTGTAAGGAACTATATCAGCAGGGTTATACCACTACAGGGGTGTACACAATATACCCCTACCTCCCTGTGACCAGACCAGTGGAAGTTTACTGTGATATGATAACAGATGGAGGGGGATGGACGGTACGTTCAAATTAGGATTTGTATGTCTATTTTTTTTAGATAGACATACTAGTAGTTTGAAACATTTTTATGCGCTCGGGGTGTATATTGTTTTTGTCTGTGTATCTGTTTGTCTGTTGTCAACATTAAACTTTGCCATAACTTTTGAACAATGAGAGATAAAGACTTCATATCTGGTATGCATTCTCCACTAATTTAAATGACACCAAGGTCAATGACCTTGTGATCTTGACTGTGATCTATATGCTAAAAATAGCTTTTTCGAAGTTTCGCCATAATTTTTTAACCATAGGAGATAGAGACTTCTTATTTGGTATTCATACTCCCATTAATTAAGTTCTTTAAAATGACACCAAGGTCAATGACCTTGTGACCTTGACTGTGACCTATATGCTACACATACTTCTACGAACTTTGTTGCCGCCGGGCGCATAGTGTTTCACAAACACATCTTGTTTCCTTTCTCCTTTTCTATTTTGTGTTTATCTCTTTTTAAGAATTCTGCGGTCATAATTGTATGTCATGTCATTCATATAATTGTTTGCTTGATTGTTTTAGTAAATTCTGAAAAAAAACATTTGGCAGTGACATGCCACCCTTTTCCGGTGGAGGCCTGCTAATTTAGACTTGATCTCGGTCTTTGGGCAGTGAAGGAATATTTTTAAACGAGGCGATAAGATGATTTTAAGTTAATTCATTTATGGCAGAAACGAAGTGTATCAATTTATATGAATTTCAGGACATAACCAATTAACAACTTGCTTCCTGCAAAATGATCAGTTTACAATATAGTAGGCAATTTGATAAGATGCATGTAAAAGTAAACGAACTGATGTGTTTTAGAAATGGACAAAAATATAGCAATTATGTTATCATTTTAAGCAGGTGTTTCAGCATAGAAAGGATGGATCTGTTGATTTCTTTTGGTTTTGGTCGAACTACTCATCAGGATTTGGGCGACCACAAGGAGAGCACTGGCTTGGTATGTTGATTGATTGTAGGCTGTTTAACGTCCCGCTCGAGAATTTTTCACTCAAATGGTGACATCACCGTATGCCGGTGAAGGGCTTCAAATTTAGATCTATAATCGGGACTCAGGGCTATTTAGCAGTGATTGTTCTTTAACGTGCCAACGACTACCGCGACACGGGACCTACGTTTTTAAGGTCATATCCGAAAGACCCGTGACTCACTCTAATGCCGAGCGTTTGAATTGGCGAAGGAACAGTCACTACCTATGTTTACGTCTTAGGTTTGACGCGGCGCCGCGAACGAGAATCGAACTCGGGCCTCCCGATCACGAAGCGAACGTTCTACCACTACGCTATCGTGAACGATACGTAAAACAGATTAATAAATTTTGTTATAATCTTAGGAACAGCATCATGGCATTGACATAATACATTGTTTAAATGACCCTATGATTTTGCATTTTGGGTTTCAAATATTTTTATTTTCTTTAAGTTCGGACAATCGATGAATAAGTAATCTTGACTAATTTAATAATAAAAAATTAAATGTCTGGAAAAATAACCCTAAGAAATATTTCTACAGGAAACAATCACTTACATCAGCTGACTACCCTTGGCACGTCAGATCTTTACATTATCCTAGAAAAATTCGGCGGTGGTTGGTTCTATGCCAAATACAAAGACTTCAGGATTGCCGACGAATCAGATGGTTATAGGATGAGAGTTAAAGAGGGTTCTTATCAGGGGACTGCAGGTATGCAAAACAATATTAGAAGGACATCACAAGAAAACTTGAATTTCATTTCTAAAATTACAACCTTTCAAATTTTTTTGTGAGGTGAATATTGACAATATTAACTAATTTGCCTAATTTATTAACTTACAGACTTAAATCTACTTTTAGGGGATTCCATTGAAAGTCATGGAACAACTAACACGAATGGATATAAATTCAGTACAATTGACATAGATAATGATTTTGCTCCGGGCAAATGTGCATTAGCACGCAAAGGCGCATGGTGGCATAATATATGCACGTGGGCAAACCTTAACGGAATATACGGAAATGGAAGTTGTGTGATTGATGGGAACTGTAATTTTTGGTATTCATTGTCAACCAACTATATTGGTGTAAAAACTTCATTTATGATGGTTCGCAGAGTTTGAATTGGAATTCAATATTGACACAATTGAGTTGTTTTAATTCTGAAGTGTATGCAGACTTCTTGAGACGCTTTTTATCAATTTTATTATGATTATCATCAAATGTTTACATTCTTAAATGTTTTCCCACTATAAAGTGCAATATTATTTTGGAAAATGTTGTATTTAAGCCTTTATGTACACAGACGTTAAGTCATAAACAATCGATTCATAAATTGTCTACATGTTCAACACATTAAATTAATGATGTATGAAAATAAATTGGTTTAATAGATAAGCAAGTACATGTTTATGTTACAGAACCGTCAATAATGTAAATGTATATACATGTACAGTGTAATAATGTTTATGCTTTCCATATGATAATCAAGCAAATTTAAAACTGAGTTTCCCGCAGCTCTGTTATTATTCAGATTAAATGAAGAAACAAGTATGAGTAATGTTGTAGATATGTCATTTATTGATGACATAAATGAAACACATGAAATTTGGGAGATCCTATGACTCTCTACAATTAGTATCTACACCATGTTATGGATCTCCCAAAAATTAAAATAACATCATGACAATACTCAATGTAATACGCCGTATTTTGGATCTTTCACTCTTTATTTCATTACAGTAATTTAAATGCTGATGGCCTACAATATAATATGAAAAGTAATAAAATCTAACAACAATCATTATTGTGAAAATTACATTAACAATTTGTAATGCAATTGCACAAATACATAAATTTCACTATACTCAGGCATTTGTATAAATTGTTATAATGCCAATATTATATATGCCAATATTATATATAACAATATGCATGATCTTATTCATGGATAAAAACATACCCTAAGTAAGGGAGTAATCAAAAAATCCATGGATCTGGATCCGTCATATATCTGTTTTTAACCTAATGTAATAATATAACAGACCTTCAATGCATATTCTATATTACTGATCATTATATTCCAAACTAAGTGTAACAATTACATAATTTAAAAAAAATAATAACTAGTTCATTGATTCATCAACAATACACTATTGTTTTACTATAATTCTATAATATTTGATATAATAATTACTTAACAGAAATAATAAATTTGATCAATGATTTCTTTTGTAAAGAACAGTTTCATATGTAAACAATCAGCTCGATCATTGAATATACAGAATAAACTCTCAATATACTATAAATCAAACATGATTTTACAAGATACTGAATAGACAAATAATTACATACCTTGATATAACTTCAGTGAATATTAACTTTAATTAAATTGACTTTCAAATGCTTCTTGGTATTAACAGTGCTTTTTATCGCAATGGCGTGTCTTATAATGAACAAAGGACGATTCAAACAAAGGAATAAAAATTATTACTTTAAAGAAATATTATTATTTCATTATTTTCCTATATTGAGATAGACATTTAAAATAAGAAACTTACATCAATCCAAAAATAATTTTTTACATAAAATATTTATTGAAGTAAGTTTTAACTAATATCATGTGTATTTAAATGATTAACGATTGAATGGTCATAGGACTCCGTGGTCCAGCTGATAGGCAGCTCGCCCCACAATCCAAAGGACCACGGTTCAAACCCAACCATGACCACTTTTTTTTTAAACAAAAATCATTTTGTCAGATACACATTATATAAATATAAAAAAAACATTAAAACTATTTCACCATATCACATCAAAAACACAAATTTATCAAACATTTAAGCTGAAAAATAAGGTGGCAACAAACAATAGGCCACAAAACAAACTAAAGTATGAAATACATCCCAAATTAAAGCTTCACCTAAGGGATGGTTGTACGGGGTGGTGGAGGGTATGTTTTCGTACAAAAAATAACCCGTACCAACACTTGCTGCATCTAACAGTGATAACAATCACGTGACATCTGTGACAATATCTAACGTCTAATTACCGCAAAACCCCGAAACCCGAGCCTATGCATTACCTAAATTTGTTAACTCTGAAATCTGTAATATACAAAAATATATTACAAACACTACATTCTCACCAAAGAAATGTAAAATTATATATGAATGCATAAAACATATTATTTACAATAATATTTACATTATGCCTTCCATATGATAATCAAGCAAATTTAAAACTGAATTTCCCGCAGCTCTGTTATTATTCAGATTAAATGAAGAAACAAGTATGAGTAATGTTGTAGATATGTCATTTATTGATGACATTAATGAAACACATGAAAATTTGGAGATCCTATGACTCTCTACAATTAGTATCTACACCATGTTATGGATCTCCCAAAAATTAAAATAACATCATGACAATACTCAAAAACACAAATTTATCAAACATTTAAGCTGAAAAATAAGGTGGCAACAAACAATAGGCCAACAAAAATCCAACTACATTGGATTTTCCGCCACCTAAGGGAAACAACTCATGGACATTCATGGACAAAATAGGAGTAACACCTTAATACCTGTGTTTGTAAGAAAAGATGATATATCTATATACCTGAAAATTAAATGGTGGCCAGCAATCCCTTTTTACATTTAAATTGCATAAATGATAAACAATATTTTCAGAACATGGGTTTGAAATATTTGCACAAATGTTACAGAATAACATATCAACAAATGTTAATTACAGTTAATTACATTACAGAGAGTATTTTTTATCTATACAAATACTTCACCGTACACATTCCAAATGTCTAAGTCCTTTTTCCATATTCAAAATCGTTATCTACACTCTTATAATCCCTTGCACATGTCTAAAAATAACTCAGGTGTAATAAAGGGTAGGGGGAGAGGGGATGACAGACCTAATCTGAACCATCAGGAGCTAACCTGGGCGGATGGCAGACATGATCTGAACCATCTAAAGCTGAGTCTTAGCTGACCTAGGGACAATCTCCATGAACATGGCAGACATAATCTGACCTGTGTGTATCTATGGACAACCTACATGGACATAACCGACCTAATCTGACCCATTTACCGCTTATCACAGGACAATCTACAGAAAGATGGCAGACATAATATGACCCATTTAAAGCGAATTAAGGGAAAACCTACATGAAGATGACTAGAATAAACTGATTTATCTAAAGTTAATTTCAGAAAAATCTATATAAGCAGGTGTTTAATGTTGTACCGATATCAATTCAATCAATGGTGGGAAAAGACAAATTATTGAATAGAAAGTGTAAAAGACCCTGTCCTTATATATCTCTTGTCTGCATCGGATTTCCATCTACCCATACGTTGAATTGCATTTTCAGAAAAACCTAACCTGGCTGCATGAGTTGCTGCCCCAATGCAAAAACTGTGACCTTTGTACAATTTTGGATTCAAACCGATGAATGTAATACTTGCTTCTAAATGTTTAGAAACAAATGAATTTGAAACTGGAGTACCATCAATGAATAGAAAAAGGGGCCCTTTTGAATGTTTGAATTGGCGCAGGTAATCAAAAAGGGCAAACACAGGACAGAGTTCTTTTTCAGACTGGGCCTCTAGACAGATGGTACAATGAAGCGCATTGAAGTGGTAAAATTTTCCGTTCGAATGGAACGTTTTTAGCTATCTTTAGAACGTTTATTGTCATCTTATGACACGCCCATTTCTTTAGAAATGGATAAAACAGTCAATTTGTTTTTTCGAATACCTGTAGAACAGGTTTTCCAAAAATATAACAGCCAATCAAATTGACGGTCTAAATAAACACCGAGTAAATACGTGTTCGACCGAAACATGTGTTGTGGTAACTTCAATAGACATGATAAGTTCAAAAATATGTACATATTCGTTGCAATTTGAGTTTTACAGAAGCGGTGAGTCTCTAATTCTTTCTTCTGATTTTTTTAAGCTCCATTTCGATGTAACTCATGATGCTTGTCACGAAGAGCGGGGTGTCCTTAAACATTACGACGAATATTTCTTTTTCGTTTCTAAAGAAATGGGCGTGTCATTATGTTATAATTGACGTTCAAATCATGATCGACTCAGAACGTTTCATCCAAACAGAAAATTTTACCACTTCAATGCGCTTAATTGTAACTGCCTGACCAGATTGCATAGGTTTTGAGCGACGCAAAATTAAACTTACGCTTTTTAATTTCCCTTTTTCAGTTTCAAAATAAATGTCTGACCTTTGCAACACTTGATTTATAGATTGCGGTGTCCTAACAATTAATTCTCCCAATCTAAAAAATCCAAAAAATGCTGTAAAAAACAATGCTCTTAACAGAATTCGGTGACTCCAAGTGGTGCTTGTATGACGTATAGCCTGTATAAGTTTTACAAGAATTTCCCCGGTTATAGGGAGCCTCGAGTCTGCTCCCTGGTCAGATTTTTGACACCCTTTTAACAATTTCTGAACAAGAAAATTCTGAGATGGGTCTTTCAAATTCAAAATTTTATGAACAAATGAAATGGCCGAAACATGTGATGACAATGTGCTTGTGATGTGATGAGCCAAAAAATTACAAATGGTGCTTGTCTTTAATGGAAGATCAAGTGTTGTTGGTGACCAATGCTGCAACATGTTCCATGTATGTAGGTATGCTTTTTTTGTTGAAGGGTTGATAGAAGCCTGTATTAGATTCTGGGTCATTGGTGTTAAATGTGCAAAAGCTGGCAAGGAACATGGGTTGGAGGTTTGTCTAAGAGTGGAGCTTCCCTGAAAGCCTCCTGAAATTCTGTCAGCAAGTACATTGGATTTTCCTGAAACATGTTTTGCTCTAAAGTGTATATTGCACTGCATTGTTACTAATACAAGCCGACGCAGCAATTTCATGAGGTTATGTTCTTTAGATGTCTGTTTATTTATGATCTCTACAACTGCCATATTGTCAGATAAAAACAACATTTTTTTGTTTTGAAGTTCATGCCCCCATAATTCTAATGCAATAACAATCGGAAAAAGTTCTTTGATGCAAATTTGATATTGTATAAGGGCATCAGGCCATGTATCCGCAAACCATTTTGAACCCAAAACTGCAGCAAAACCATGAGACCCTGACGCATCAGTTTGGAGATTTAGGTGTTCTGAAAACGTCCATTCTTTATTTAGGAAAACAGACTTTCCATTAAAGTGGTCTATGAAATATGACCAGGTAGCTAAGTCAGCTCTCGCTTCCTTTTCTAGCTTAACATAATCATCGAAACCACATGTGAGATTGATTAAACGCCTTAAGAAAGCCCTACCAGGTACTACTACCCCACACGCAAAGTTAAGAAGACCTATGGCTGACTGTAATTCTTTCAATGAGACTTTTTTGCACTTTTTTAAGTGATCTAACATTTCTCTAATCTTGACAACTTTTTCATATGGAAGTCTGTATTCCATTGTCCCTGTATCTACTTCTATCCCATTGATAATTATTTTAGTTGTTTATGTCTGCGTTTTTGCATCTTAATAGGAATCCCAATTTGCCTACACAAGAATAAGAAACTAACTAGATCATCCCTACACTTTGATGAATTTGGTGGGCCCACAAAGAAAAAAAGCGTCTAGGATATGAGAAACCCCCGTTGCTTTAAAAACGTTTTCCATTATCCATTGTAGTGCACAGCTTAACGATTCAAAAATTTGACAACTGCTACTTGCCCCATTGGTAAACACATGTCATAATAGAATGAATTTTCCCAATGAAATCCTTACAGATGGTGATCTAGAGAGTGAATTTGAACTATTCTAAAGGCATCTTCGATGTCAGACTTTGCCAGTAAACTATTTTTACCAAATTTTTGAACCAAACCTACAACATTATCAATTGAATCATAGTGCACAACAGAGAGCTCTTTTGGAATGTTGGCATTCACGGATTGGTCTTTAGGAAAAGTTAGGTCATGAATGATTCTGAAATTACAATGAAGCGCATTGAAGTGGTAAAATTTTCCGTTCGAATGGAACGTTTTTAGCTATCTTTAGAACGTTTATTGTCATCTTATGACACGCCCATTTCTTTAGAAATGGATAAAACAGTCAATTTGTTTTTTCGAATACCTGTAGAACAGGTTTTCCAAAAATATAACAGCCAATCAAATTGACGGTCTAAATAAACACCGAGTAAATACGTGTTCGACCGAAACATGTGTTGTGGTAACTTCAATAGACATGATAAGTTCAAAAATATGTACATATTCGTTGCAATTTGAGTTTTACAGAAGCGGCGAGTCTCTAATTCTTTCTTCTGATTTTTTTAAGCTCCATTTCGATGTAACTCATGATGCTTGTCACGAAGAGCGGGGTGTCCTTAAACATTACGACGAATATTTCTTTTGCGTTTCTAAAGAAATGGGCGTGTCATTATGTTATAATTGACGTTCAAATCATGATCGACTCAGAACGTTTCATCCAAACAGAAAATTTTACCACTTCAATGCGCTTCATTGTACCTGAATTACCTCTTGGCACTAAACCTAGGGCCTCAGTAGGGTGATACAATAAAGCGATCTAACGGGGGTGTAAGGAATGGTCCAGCAATTCTACCTTTTTCTAGACCTGTTTCTATATATTCATTGATAATATTTGGGTGCTCCATTGTTGATTTATGATTTCTCGACATCCGGGATATGATAGGATCTGTGACACAACCCAGGCGAAAACCTTGTTTAAAACCCTGCACCAAATAGTTTGAAAGAGATCTATCATAATGGGCTAGAACTTCACTTAATTTGTTTGGGTTGACTGGTGTTGGAAGTGTGGTTGTTGAAGCTCTGGGTTTAAAATTTGATGATTGATTCTTTTACCCCCTCGACAACTTGTTTTTGCGTGGTTTCCATTGCATGTTTGGCATGTATGAGAGAAGGGGCACTGGTCATTCGAGCATTTATCCCCATTGTTAAAGGCATAGCAGAAACGGACTGCTTGCCATTTTTCGAAAGGGCTGTTGGGCAGTGTTATCAACATAGGTGCCTGTAGCAGCTTTTACTCTAAGTTCTTCAAACGGTTTTTGCCAGGGGACATTAACTGTTTCTTTTAATTGTCTAAAATTTTCGTCATAGACTCTCCAAGCCTTTTCCCCTAGCATTTTATCCATTTCCCTTATGAAAAAGCAATATTTTAACAAATGCGGGGCTTCACTTGGGGACTTTTCCAAATAGATTGCTGTGAATATCAAAAACGCATCTGTCCACTGATTAACGGACAGAGGCGTTTTTGGCTTTGTTGCATTTTGCTGTATTGTAACTGATCCGGCAGCAATATTTAAAGATACTGGATCCTCTCGCTGCTGCAGCAACACACGCAAATCTAAATACTGATCTTCCCAGATTTTTTTGTTTTATGCGGTGTGCTACTGTTGCACTGAGGGGAATCCCATCAGTGATGGATATGCTATTTGCCACTTTTGGGGTTGCTGGCTCACCTGAACTCAATAGCTGATTAAGTAATGCTGATATGTTGCTTGTAGCATCTGAAGAAGGACCGGCATCATGCACACTGGATTCGGTGGAAGGAGCATTATCTGGAACTTGCACGCCCTGAA
Source organism: Saccostrea glomerata (assembly GCA_003671525.1). Taxonomy (NCBI): domain Eukaryota; kingdom Metazoa; phylum Mollusca; class Bivalvia; order Ostreida; family Ostreidae; genus Saccostrea; species Saccostrea glomerata. The sequence goes on along the minus strand of PRKT01000092.1, from coordinate 1,036,873 downwards.
GAGCCACTTGTTCAGCGTTAGTGATGGGAGATTGGCTACTACTCTGTTGCTTTATAATTTCACCTGCAAGTTTTTCATAATCGATCTGCACGGTTGGATGCTCCGCCGGTTTTGACACTTCACTTGGGTTTTTTATTTTCTTTCCCCTCCTCGGGGTTTCGTCTGTGGCTGGCTGTCTCTTTGGCATGGTTGAAACTGAAAGAATTGTGTGTAATTAGAATATATAGCTTCATGTTTTAAGCAAACTACTTTTGGTTGCTATTGATGTTATATTGAAAGGTCTCATCAACATGTTAGATACCGCCTTTCATAATTGCATACTTTGATAATTATTACATGACTTTCAGATTTAAACAACAGTCGCTTCAAATCATTACTATGAATATCTTCAGTGATGCAAACATATCTGTTACATTTTAGTGATTAATCAAGCTGTTATAAAATAAAAAGACCATGCCTTACTCTTGATCATGTATTAAAAGATAGCAGTCAAGTAATACATTGAGTCATATGACTCACACATTACGCATAAAAAAAAACAACTTTGCGACACTAAAATGAAAAACTTTGACGCCCTGCAAACTGTAGATTCACATTGCAAAATAATAACTTTGAGACAATAACATGGAAAACTTTGACATCATGTATACTGCTAGTTCACTTTGCGAACCGATACTTTGAGACAGTAACATGGAAAACTTTGACATCATGTTTACTGTAGATTCACATTGCGAACTAATAACTTTGAGACAGTAACATGGAAAACTTTGACATCATGTATACTGCAAGTTCACATTGCGAACTAATAACTTTGAGACAGTAACATGGAAAACTTTTACATCATGTATACTGCTAGTTCACTTTCCGAACCGATAACTTTGAGACAGTAACAAGGAAAACTTTGACATCATTTGTACTGCACTGCAGTTTCTAATGTATTTTATATCTTAAACAAATATATAAAATTGTTATTATTATTTTACTCCACTTGCATGTCTTGAACAGAAATATCTCTAAATCTCTTACTGGATATTTGACTTATGTCCTATATATATGCATCATTTTACATGATTTATGTTCATATCATTATAATAATAATATGTGACTTCAAATTTATTAATACTGGCCTTAGCCTCCTGCAAGTGTTGACCACCGCATATTTGATACTATTAAGGTATTTGATCACCGGTACTGGACCGGTACTGCGTGACTTTGTAGACAGGTGAACTCCATCAGGCCCCATGTACTGTAGGTTAGCCCCAAACCCCCTGTGCTTCCAAAAAGGTTACATTTGGTAGGGATCCAGATGCCGAATTCAGGAGCTGGTTGACCTCAATAACCCCGTTGTTGTAGCCAGGTGGCGATTTTTTAAGGGTCCGGTCAGATGAGTTGTCCGACGATTACGTGTTTGACACCTACCCCGTGAATAAGAAAGTTCGCCAAAGAAATTATGTTCCTCATAATCTTTGCGGGTGGATCAAAACAAAGGTCATTCCCCCCAATTTGCACAAAACAAATGTCCGGGACTATGTGGAAATTGCATTGTGTAGATCTCGCCAAACGTTGAACTGTTGGCCCACCTTGCCCCCGGATCACCACTGAAAATTTATCACGGTCAAAACACAGATTTTTGTATCGTGTATTTTCACTCATGAATTTATGGAACGCCGTAACTGCCTTATGTGGAGAACTTTCATTATATGCTGGTATTTTATCATTATATGATGGTATTTTATCTTTATATGATGGTATTTTATCATTATATGATGGTATTTTATCTTTATATGATGGTATTTTGTCATTATATGATGGTATTTTATCATTATATGATGGTATTTTGTCATTATATGATGGTATTTTATCTTTATATGATGGTATGTTGTCATTATATGATGGTATGTTGTCATTATATGATGGTATTTTGTCATTATATAATGGTATTTTGTCATTATATGATGGTATTTATCATTATATTATGGTATTTTGTCATTATATGCTACTACTTTTCTTCTTTATACTACTTTTCTTCTTTATACTACTTTTCATTATATGCTACTACTTTTTCGTCATTATTTGTAGTCTCGATCATCCAGACGCTTGTCTCTAAGCACTAATTCGCAATTGCATCATCTCGGGTCTTTCCGTTAGAGGTCCGAAAAACAACCTCGAATGTATTAACATCACCGGATGATAAAATTTTATACATCTTCCTGTTTATTCAAATATAGGATAGACTAATTTAGAAGCCCCTTCTACAGTATATTCTAAGTAATATCATTACATTGAATAAAGTTAAACTCCATATTCCACAGATAAAAGGTCTCCATGCATTTATTTGAAAGATCGTAAAAAAGGAGGGTTGTCATGGCGTCTACCATATACATTCGAGGTCGTTTTTCCGCTAGCCGGAAAGGCCCGAGAAGTTGCGATTGCACTAATTCGGTGTTCCGCGATTCTCAGTGTAAGCATCTAGGGTAGCCAGTCAAAGCGCCCCTTAATAAAAATAATTTTATAGAGAAAATACTGCCCCCAGATATTGGTCAAAGCGTCCCCTGATTTTAGTCAAAGTGCCCCGTAATAAAAACGTCCCGGTCAAAGCGTTCCCTAATTCTAGTCAAAGCGTCCCATGCATGATATTAGCCAAAACGCCCCATGATTTAGGTCAAATCGCCCTCAAACATAATTCTATAGAAAAAATACTGCCCCCAGATACTTTTTTTCTATAAAAATATGTTAGGGGGCGCTTTGACCAAAATCAGGGGGCACTTTATCTAAAATCAGGGGACGCTTTGACCAATATTTGGGGGCGGGATTTTTTCTATAAAATATGTTAGGGGTGCTTTGACCGGCCCTTTGACCAAAATCACGGGGCGCTTTGACTAAAATCAGGGGACGCTTTGACCAATATACATTATTTTTGGAGTACATATTTGACCATGTATGGTATACTTAGTACATGTACATATAAAACTCTCTCCTTCTTTCTCTCTCTCTCTCTCTCTCTCTCAAAAGGAATTGCTTCAATGATTTTGGCACGAATTGTCCCATGTCAATTAAATAGAGATCCGCATCTGTCGAGAATTAATGTGCGAGGATCGTATATTTTGGTCATTGTTCCCGATCGCGAACGTGTGCTTCAAGGAAACTTCTTAGATTCTATAGGCGAAATCAGGGTTATTATTTAAAAGTGTACATGTGACAATGCTTCACATTTCATATCTATTTCATATCTATATACATGTATATAAAAATGATCGAATGCCACGCCAGGTGCACGAAACGCGTGCTTAAAAAAGAGAAAGGAGCATTACTCCTGCCTCTAAATTTTACGTTTTAAATATTTTATCCTGTGAGGAAATTTTCATCCTGGTCATTTTTTCATCAAAAAGATATGGACCTAGCCACCCTGCAAATAACGAAGCTGTAACAAATATATACGCATGTAGGTAATTATAAGGTTATGCATGTAATTGTCTTAATTTTAGTAAAATTCTTGGCTACAATCAAGCAGGTAAAATACATTGTCAATTATTTTCAAATCACCCTTTTCCTGAAAGAGATATCTAATCATCATGAAGACTTGCTAACCGGCAGTCAAAAATTTTACTTCCTATGCAAGTCCTGTACATTGATAATAGGTGGTGGATGCTGGTAATAATAAGTAAAATATGTAGAGACGGAGAGAAGTTGATTGACTTGTGAACTTGCTTTCCACCACGAGGCGCGACAAATGCACATTTTTGGAACATAAGAAAGGGGGGGGGGGTCCTTCCAATTACTGGAAGTTCAGTGCCAAATTTAAAGTTTCACTGGATATAAATTATATTGCAGCAATGTGTATATTATATGCATTTTTATGTAGGGTCAGAGAGGACAATTACTTTGATAAAGCTCTTGCATAGGCCATTCTTTCGAGATTAATAGAAAGATGCAATCGTATCTGTTCCTCAAACTGCTCCAAAAAAGAATAAATTCATTCGAAAAAAAAAACAAGAACAGAAAGTATTTTTGACGAACGCCTTGATTTAATTCATGTGTGAAATAATATTCTCTCTCACTCTCGTCGCGGGTTCGAATCCCACCGCAGGACATGGAGACCGGCCCTTGAGTTCCCAAGCCGCAGTAGGCGCTGGCACAAAAAAGATCCCTACCTGCTCAATGGCCCTGAGTGCCGAGTATAGGACAAAATTTTTCTCAACTGGAAAGCATTGGCGTCTCCATATGAGTAAAAAAATTCTCAAGAGGAACATGAAACGGTATACAATCAATCTCTTCAGGAAAATGATAGGGCCGTTTGTTATCAGAATGCCCCTTATTAGCAGACATCATTTCAGGAAAACAGGAAAGTTTTTTTCTGTGGTCTTTTAAATTTAGATATCGACAACATACATCTACGTATTATCAATTAGCAACAGTTACTTTCATTCATATGTCGACTCGACATACCATGATCATGAAATTGTTCAAATTGTTCAATCACAAAGACGAAAAAAACTTCTGAAACAAAAAAGCATTCAAACCATCTATCTGATCTGAACTGTGTATTGGGGGGGGGCTTAAAGTATCTAGGTTTAGATGAATCCGAGTTTTCCGTCTAGATTTTACAAGCATAGACCATATTAACAGATAAAGGGCTTTGAATGCACAATAGACCTCCTCCCCTAAAAAGAAAAATAAACTGACACCAATGGTTGTAAAAAGAAACAAAACATCTTGTGATCTCGTGTTTCTATTTTAAGGGGGCAGGGTAATAAAAACCTGATTTTTCTTCTAAAATGCTAAAAAATATCGCTCATGAAAAGGAAGAATTACAAAATTATTAAATAAAAATCACTTATTTAATGTCATTTGTTGTCCAAGGTGATTTTTCTTGTGCATGTTTTATAACACAAACATGGAAATGTGAGAACAAAGTAATCGACGTTATCCGATAAATCACAGCGTCATGAGGGAGAATTTGTATTTTCTATTTGAAAAAATTCACTAATATTTAGTCTATGAACAAAAACATGTTATATATCATTTGAAAAAGGAGAAAATTGTCTATCAGGATCACTAAACAACTCAAAATGTCAAAATTTTGACTTAAGGGTGGTTTTCGCTTGACGGTCATCATATAATGAAAAGTAGTATAAAGAAGAAAAGTAGTATAAAGAAGAAAAGTAGTAGCATATAATGACAAAATACCATCATATAATGATAAAATACCATTATATAATGACAAAATACCGTCATGTAATGACAAAATACCATCATATAATGACAAAATACCATCGTATAATGATAAAATACCATCATATAATGATAAAATACCATCATATAAAGATAAAATACCATCATATAATGACAAAATACCATCATATAAAGATAAAATACCATCATATAAAGATAAAATACCATCTTATCATGACAAAGTACCATCATATAATGACAAAATACCATCATATAATGACAAAATACCATTATATAATGATAAAATACCATCATATAATGACAAAATACCATCATATAAAGATAAAATACCATCATATAATGACAAAATACCAGCATATAATGAAAGTTCTCCACATAAGGCAGTTACGGCGTTCCATATGAATTTGTCCAGTCTTCTAATATATACTGAAAGGAAAAAGAAACGCAGGGTAAACTTTTGAGGTGAATTAAATTTGCTTTTCTTAAAATATGCTTTAGTTTTCCTATCTAACTTTTACAATCATCTTTCAAAAAGATATAACCAAATTCCCATTTGATTTTGTCTAATAATTCATGAGTTATTGAAGCTCAAATGACGATACCCCCCAAAAGTGAAAATCGAAAACTCTCATTATCCTCAATGTCTCTCCCGTGCATCTGTCAGAGCCTTATTTCTCCTTCGCATGGAATTTCATCAGAGTGTTTATCTTTCAAACCCTGGCTATATTTGGCATGGGTAACCAAGCAAAAAAATAAGTCAAATGGCGTGCGCATGCGCCAGTGAGAGGAATTCAACAGTAAGTTGACTGGTTCAAAAAACCAAATTGCGGAATTGTTTTCTTTCAAATTTCGTATGAATGTAATGATTATAATCGTCTACTGTATAAATGGCTGTTTTTCTGGTAGTAAGGTGGCAATTTAAGAGATGGCAGGACGAATAATTCGCTCGTAAAATGGCTCTGTTTCGAGTTAACGTCATCGTCACGGTTGATTGAAAACCATTCCAGACCCTCTCTGACAACTGGTAACAAGTTTTATGGGGGAAAATTTACATGAAACTGCTTAGTAAACCGTTGTTGCCTTTTTCATTAATTAGACAATTCGAAAACAAAACCCCATTTAACTTCCATAAACTGTGCCAAGACTGCAAGAAATTCATAATGTCTCTTAATATTGAAAAACGATGTGCATACCTCATATGCATCAAATAATGCAACAAGATTTGTTGACAATCTAGTTGTTATCAAATTGCACGTGTTTTGGGCTTTTTAGAGTTTTCCCTACGTGACGTCATAAATTTTACGGTTGGGTAATTCTGAATACTGATTTGGTGCACAGTAACTAAATTTCTCTGCTGACCAATTTTCGTAATTTTCGGTCATGTGGTCAAAATTTTCTTGAACATTATGCTACCCTGCGTTTCTTTTTCCTTTCAGTATATGAATGACCAATTATCGCCACCTTCGTTCTGTCCGCCATTTTGAACACCCCGAATGTACCCAGGCTCTGATGGAGTCGAAAAACAGTCACAAAGTAAATCCAAAAACTGATCACTTACTTTTGATATCAACTGTGCATATAAGTCTTACGCTCGCAAATGAACTGATTATATGGTGTTGAATCAAGATTAATAATCCGTAATTGTGATGCTTTTTGTACAAAAAAAACGTGTACCAACACTTGCTGCATCTAACAGTGATAACAATCACGTAACATCTGTGACAATATCTACCGTCTAATTACCGCAAAACCCCGAAACGCGAGCCTATGCATTACCTAAATTTGTTAACTCTGAAACCTGTGATATACAAAAATATATTACAAACACTACATTCTAACCACAGAAATGTAAAATTATAAATGAATGCATAAAACATATTATTTACAATAATATTACAACATGTATCATACATGTATTTTTAATATAATAATAATAAAAAGCCAATATTGTTGCATGTGAACTTGATTTCTTGCCATTTGATTATGAGTTATGTATTTTTTGCTCACCTGAGCTGAAAGCTAAAGTGAACTTTCCTGCTCACCTGTTGTCCGTCATCCTTCGGTCTGTCCGTCCTTCTCTAAACTTTCTTCGTTCCCGAGACTACTCATTCAAGGTATAACCCAAACGTACATGATATATAGTCATTTACATAAAAAAAAAAATCTTCAATTGACCGAACAATATTAATTCATCCATTCAACTTTTTAATAGAACTATAGGTCACTAAGTAAGCTTGTCTTTTGAAAAGATAGGTGAATCATTGCTGAAGCCATCATAATACAAGTATCTATTTGATCCAATTGTGAATTGATTACTGTACGTGTATATTTTGGCGTATTCAAAATTTAGCGTAATCCATGGGTCTGGAGTTGTTGGCGTAATCATAAATTAGCGCTACACATGTCTGTTCAGTGTATTGAATAATTATGTAAATGATTTCTAAGTGGTATTCATGAATTAGCGCATTGTTGTCTGTGCCAAAGCCGCTAAAACATGAAGCCCGCATTTTAGCTCACCTGAGCCGAAGGTTCAGATGAGCTTTTCTGATCAAAATTTGTCCGTTGTCTGTCGTCGTCGTCGTTGTTGTCGTTAACATTTCTTATTTTCATCTTCTTCTCAAGAACCACCAGGCCAATTTCAACCAAACTTGCTACAAAGTATCCTTGGGTAAAGGGCATTCAAGTTTGTTCAAATGAAGGGCCACACCTGCTTAAAGGGGAGATAATTATGAATTAGAGAAAAATTAATGGCATTTTTAAAAAATCTTCTTCTCACTAACCACTGGGTCAGGAAAGATGAAACTCAAGTTGAATGATTCTCATGTAGTGTAGATTCAAATTTGTTCAAATCATGACCACTGGGGGTACAGTTGGGCCAAAATGGCCGTTAAGGTAGGATTCTTCTCTGGTTTCAAAGTTGATGAAATATCCAATGTATATTTGCTTCTATGTCTTATATATTAAGTTGAAAGAGATTTAAAAGATGATATTTTTCTTTCCTTATCACAATGGTACAACTTTAAATAAAAATGGTCAGTTGTGTTTGAAAACTAGTAGGGACTATACTTTTGGCGCAATGGTTGCGTATGAAAATATCTTCTTTTCTGCCTCTCAAAATTATTATAGAACTACGAATTTAGTTATAATTTTTACTCAATCAAAGACTAGAAGAATTTTTCAAATGTTAGCTAAATTAATAATAAGGAACTAAAGTTTTAAAATATATCAAATAAATATGAATTTCCAATCAAACTACAATTATGTTTGCTTTTAAAAGTTTCGTCTCTAAATACAGATATGAGCCAAAAATCCATAGAAAGTGGTTTTACTCTCTTACTAAACGGTCAAAACTTTTTCTGTTTGTATCATTTTGTATCTCTATATGACTGCTTTACTATACGTGAATATAAGAAAAAGTTAAATATAGGGCGCATATAAAAATACGTTGAATATCCTAAAAATTAAGAAAAAATAGAGAAAATTCGGATTAGCCAAAATCTTTTTTTGTTAAACTATTTTTGTCAATTTGGTAATATCATCTTACAGACACTACAAAATGTATATGTTAATATCTTTTTATGCAAACAGAAAGAGATTTAATCTTTTGAAATTGAAGACCCTATCTCATGATTGAATGCAGTTATTTTTTTAATGACCAGGGGAAAGGAATGACCTTGACCTGACCTTGACTCTAATATAAAATGGTCAATACTATTCAAACTAATACCATCACTTAGCAATATTGTCTTCATGATTCTGTGAAAATTTCCTTAATTTTTAAATACAAGAAATACAGTTTTGTTTGAGAAGAATCCTACCTTAAAAGTTTGACATAGGAATATATAGGAAAAATATTTAAAAATCTTCTTCTCAAGAACCACTGGGTCAGGAAAGATGAAACATCCTAAAGTAGTGTAGATTCTAATTTGTTCAAATCATGACCCCCGGGGGTAGGGTGGGGCCACAATTGCCGATCAAAGTTTTGCATAGGAGTATGTAAGAAAAATCTTTGAAAATCTTCTTTTCAAGAACCACTGGGCCAGGAAAGATGAAACTCATGTGGAATCATCCTCAGGTAATGTAGATTTAAATTTATTTAAAACATTTCCCCAGGGGGTAGGATGGGGCCAAAATGGACGATCAAAGTTTTACGTAGGAATATACAGGAAAAATCTTTAAAAATCTTCTTCTCAAGAACTATTAAGAGAGTAAAGATGAAACTCATGTGAAATTATCCTCAGGAAAGGTAGATTCAATTTTGTTCAAATCATGACCCCCGGGGCTAGGATGGGGCCAAAACAACCGACCAAATTTTTACTTATTAGGAATATATAGGAAAAATCTTTAAAAATCTTCTTTTTAAGTACTTCAAAGCCATGATTAGTGATATTTATATGGAATCATCCTCAGGTAGTGTAGATTCTAGGAAATCATGCCCCCCCCCCCAATCTCGGTAAACTTTTAGTTCTCATCTGATATATGGTTTTTCCTAGCCGATGTGCTCAGGTGAGCGCTGTGGCCCCTGGGCCTGTTGTTTAAGTACACATACAATATATTAAAATAGGAATTCAAGATACAGTTGTGCAATGTGGGTTGGTATGGGAAGAGAGTCTCAATTTAGAATACTCAGGGCTTCATGTCCACAATGGTGCCACTGTACAATGTACTTTAAATATTCTCTAGTTTCACTTTAACAAATCTTGAGGAGCAAAATTTAATCATAGTAGAAGCAATAAGTAACTGGTTTGAAATATTCCGGTGTGACCTATATCCACTGTTTTGTAGGAACAGTAATTTCTAGATCTGGTGCTTTCCGACAATTTTGAAATCATTTATGACCTTGTCAAAAAACCCGGAAAGGCACCTGTAGAGGTCACTCCTCCAGACACTCAGCTGGCCCGCACATCTCCGAAGTTTAGCTTGTCGAAAATTTATGGAAAAGACCGAGCGCCATATGAACGAGACTAAACAGAAGTTTTTTTTTAAAATTAGCCTTCGCGCAAAGGGGGCTTGAATTTGTGTTAGTTTTATTACATGTGCAGGTACGACAGTAAAATAAGAAATTTCAGATCAATTGTAATTTTTAATCCCAAAAAAAGTATCACTAAATTGATTTTGAAACAGTCGTCTTGTGTTTTAAGCAAGACCTTGGTTTGTCCTACGACATCAATGTTTAGTTGACTGCTAATAATAAAAAAAATATTTTATGCAGAATGGCGAGAAATGTATACTGGTAGCTATAGTATGCTTAAATGTATACGTGCATAAAATGTAAAGTAAATGGCCCGGAAAAAGAATATTCTCTGCATTATCATGACACACGTAATACATTGTAGGAGAGTCTTTTATCTATAACCAGTGTAAAATGTACACGTCATATTCACTATGTAGATTGGATTGGAATTTTGAAGATTCACATACGATGTAGCAAACAATTTCTGTTGTATAGTTTTTGAAAATCAATTTCATCAGTTTAATCATGGCGTGAAACAGTTAACCTTGAATCGATTTTTAACATGTACATATGTATGTAAACTGTTGTTTGTGTATATACATCTATATCAGGCACGTAGCATCGTTTTTGAATGTGGGGGGCCAACCTGAGAAATTTTTTTGATGCCCTTAATATATTAACACAAACTTTCTGTGGCCAACCTTTTTCAAGGCCAACTTCCTTCCACTTCCAATTTTTTCCTATATTTCCTTGCTATGAATATACTGTGGTAAGAAGTGGGGGGGCCAACCATCTTTTCAATGGACATTTTCTATAGTAAAGGTAATATTGGAGAAAATAGTGGGGGGGCCGGGCCCCCCCTGGCCCCCCCGGATGCTACGTGCCTGTATATGCCCTTAATATATTAACACAAACTTTCTGTGGCCAACCTTTTTCAAGGCCAACTTCCTTCCACTTCCAATTTTTTCCTATATTTCCTTGCTATGAATATACTGTGGTAAGAAGTGGGGGGGCCAACCATCTTTTCAATGGACATTTTCTATAGTAAAGGTAATATTGGAGAAAATAGTGGGGGGGCCGGGCCCCCCCTGGCCCCCCCGGATGCTACGTGCCTGTATATGCCCTTAATATATTAACACAAACTTTCTGTGGCCAACCTTTTTCAAGGCCAACTTCCTTCCACTTCCAATTTTTTCCTATATTTCCTTGCTATGAATATACTGTGGTAAGAAGTGGGGGGGCCAACCATCTTTTCAATGGACATTTTCTATAGTAAAGGTAATATTGGAGAAAATAGTGGGGGGGCCGGGCCCCCCCTGGCCCCCCCGGATGCTACGTGCCTGTATATGCCCTTAATATATTAACACAAACTTTCTGTAAAATTCCAATAAGGTTTGTAATAAATTGTGTGTACTTTCACAGAACTTTTCTTTTTCAAACGTTCCAATGTTGTAATATTTTTTAATTTTTTAACAATTCTTCTTGAAGGGAATAATGGATGAAAAGAAATAAAGGTTTTGATAATGATAATATTGATAATAATAATTTCATCATAATTATAGCACGTGTTGTTTATTTTTCAAATTAGAAAACTTGTGTAAAGTAAAAACTGCTCCACTCTCATCAGAAAAAAAAATCTCAAATGAGACTTTCAAATAGGTTAAAAAATTACTGATTTTTTTTTTCATTAAAACAAAATAACACTAGTAGCCTCAGTACATTCTTTGTATATTAATTGCATGTTCAAAGGAAATGAAATTAAAAATTCATGTTACTTGCAAAGTATATATTACTCTCTAGTTTATTCTGTTGCGTCAATGTTGGTGTGATTTCATAAATAATCAATAGATCGCCTAAATGGTTTAAATTCTTATATAACCTGATCGTAAAAAAAAAATAAGCTATTAAATATTTATAACAAATCAACTTACAAGAGGTATGACAGGGTTGCAGATTCCAATACTGTTGTTCCTTTGTCGTTTGTAAGAGAACAGAAAACAAGGTAAGTTCAAATAATAATTAAAAGTATCATGGCTCTTGACAATTTTTACTTTTTAATAAAATATTGCTTTTCTTTGCTTTATTTAATTATTGCGTCAAGTCGATTCGTCAATGAAAATAGGAAGCAATCAAACAGCTGACGTCATTTATTTTTTTTATTGAAACTTATATAATTAGTATCTAAGCTAATTCTACTTTCTCAATGGAAATTTGTCATTGAAAGTATTTAAAAAAAATAACTATTTTTCGTCATAGTTTTATCTTACTTTAAAGAATTTGAAATGAAATATCGCCTTATTTCTAAAGCTTTTTCGTTGAAAACAAATAACATTTTTTTGTTAAATCCTATCCCATAATATTATAAAAATTAAAATCTAGAATTAAAATTAAAATGTATTTTTATTAGTTAGAGTGTCATTGCATCCGGTGCTCTGTGAACTTTGTGTTGCAAATTGAGTTAATGGAGAATGATATCGAAGCGCCGGCAAACCAACAAAAGGAAGCGAGTCCTACTGCTTGGCCTGACGATGACGTCATATCTAACAAATCTCAAGGTGGCTCTAGACCATACACAACAACACCTGTCGTAAGTGTGGATAAAATAGACGTCGACAAGGAAAGCGTCAAAGAAGTTCCGAAAGAGCAAGAAGACAGAGGTTTAAGCTGCTTTGAAACATTCAAGAATGGAGTCAAATGTAAGCAGTTTTTGATGCATGTATTTATGTGTATATCATACTATAAATAATTGACCGCTCATGGTTGATTTGTATTTTGCAATATTAATTGTGACGGGTCGCCAGGGGATGCTCATTCCTCCTTGGCACCTTATCCCATCACTGCTGTTTTAGAGGTCTGTGCTTGCTCTGCTTCTAATCTTTATTGTTTGATAGGTCTTTAGATCCTGAATACTGTTCGTTATCTTCATATATTTCACATTAAGTTTTGATTCTTAATCTTGGTAATTGGCATTAGCATTGTAACTTCAGCTATATGGGCAACAAGACATACCTTGGGACCGGCAGATGATAAAAAGATCCACGTCAATACAACCGTCAAAGAACTCGTGGTCTATCTCCTCTTTCTGATCCTACTGTCCATTGGTAAGACAAATCAAGCCATTCTGTCTTATCGAACAATTAGAAATGTTAAGATTAGCCTCAGCAAATCACAGATGATTTCATTTGGGATACATGTAGCTGACAAATAGGGCTAATTTCGCACAAAGTGAGCGACAGACAAGAGAATATTTGTTTGCTTTAACGGTTTACGTACAAAATGCAATTATTTCCTATCATATAATTATACATACGAGTATTCTATTAATATGCATTTTTAATTCTAGTAATTTTTGCGTGAAGCACATGGTTTATGTTGTACAATATTTCTTAAAAGAGTCCATGGAATTGTTCAATTGCAAAAAAAATATGTTACATTCCTTTTCAAAAAATCTTTCTAAATGAATTCAATGGAAACAGTTTAATTTGAGTGTTGTTATTTTTAATTAACTGCTTTATTTTTTTGGGATAAAAAAACATGAAAAAGAGTAATCATGCAATATCATCTGTGTTTTATCCTTTCCAGTAAAAAGAATTTGTTTTTTCTCTGGGATAAAGCAATCAACAATATTAGAATGTGATATATACAAAAGCTCTTGGCAATCTCGATCTTAAAGAATCAATCGATCTTGATAATAAAAATGTGACTATTGTACACTTATCAATATCTCCTAGAAAATTACGCCATTGTTAAATTATCATTATCAAATGTTAAACTAAAGAAATCAATATACCCCCTTAATTTGCAATTATTTTTTTTCTTTCTGACAGTGGCTTTTGGTATGACCAACACATCGATGTTTTTCGTCACAAAGGTGATGAGTGAACTGTGCCTGGACTCAAGTTCAGGGGGTGTGTCCTTCCGGTCGATAGGTGGCGCGGATGATGTGTGGAAGGTAACATTATACATTTTTAGACCGGGTTTGAGGGCAACATCGATATCCATTTTGTCATATCCAAGAATCAAACTGATGTCTTAGGTCGTTTAGCCGAATTCAAACAGTTTGTTGGAGGGTCGACAAAACGCATTTTCCCCGAGAACAAAGTCAATAATTGTTTTCTTATACCTTTCATTTTATGATTTTTTTGACATACACTGTACATGTATCTTGATATTGTACTCAGTTAACTGGGGTAAGATCAGGTCAGGTCGTTCAATGAATACAGTCGAATGATGTTTAAGCTCCGCCTATTGTGTGAAGTAAGCGGTTAAACATCTCATTGACAGGTCCAACATCTCAATTAGTGGTCAAACATAGACTTTTATGCCCGCTCAGTAAAACATAAGAATTTTTTTTTAATGTTCAACCTTTTCTCAATAGATTTTTTATAGAAACAATTTTTTGAAGGAATAACAATTAGAATTTTTAGAATTTCATTTGCCCGCAGTATGTCAAAAAACTGACTGAATGACCAAACTGGTTTGTTTTCAGTTCCTTAGAGGGCCACTGCCTTCCGCTCTTCACTGGGAAACATGGTACAATAACCAGCCCCTTCCTGAAAATGGCGAAGGATACATTTTCCACGAAAACAAACTTCTGGGACTACCAAGGATCCGACAAGTCAAAGTCAGAAATGATTCATGTGCGGTACATAAATATTTTCGGGATGTTATATTTGAATGTTATGATGCCTACTCGGAGTCTAACGAAGATAAATCCTCGGAAACCAACGTCACCCGAATAAAGACCTACACTGCGTAAGTTCAATCTAATTTTCGATGGAAGGGGGTGTATATGCAAGTTTATTGTAAATTTTGAAGAAAAAAAAATGAATTTCTGTAGGAGGTCCCCATGCTATTAATATGTCAGTTAAGCAACTGAACAGTATAAGGTACCAAAACAAGCGTTAGAAAGGGGTGATTTGCTTTCACAAAAAATGAGAAGCAAAGAGTTTTCATGTATTTTGAGTATATGCATGTAGCTATTTCTAATGCAATGATTAGATATGCCAATTCGAATCTTGAATGCTCTTTTACAAAAAAGAGATGTTTGACATATACGAGATGTGATCAAAAAGTTCGCGAACTATTTCTATATTTACAAAACCACAATTTAGATCAGAATGAAATTTGGTACATATGGAGTTACCATGTGTTCTATAAATAGCATATGTAATGAAACGTTTTTCCCCATGTTTGTGACGTCACAATGTGAAAATGACTTCAATATGTAGGTCACTTGTGACAAAAATTGGTTGACTCAGTCGTATTCAAGAAACGAACGTCCGTAAAGTTAAACGTATACCTTGGAAATTCCTTTGCAGAAGCTTATAATAATTTGTACACAGTTTATGAAGACAAAAGACTTGCCAGAAGTTTAGTAATTAGTTGGATTGTTTGTTTAAATAAAGGAAGGAAGATGTTAAAAAATGATGTTTGTTCTGTTGCCCATTGAAACCAAGCTGGGGAAGAGATGTGTCCTTTGTTAAGAAATTTGATATGAAAGATCGCCAACTTACAGTTTGAAAAATAGTTGAGTATCTTTACATTAATATAATTATTAAAACCCTAAGATATCGTTTACTTTAGACTTTAAACATATCAGATATAATAAAAAGAAGGCACCCATACCATATCCACATTGAATAAACGACGCTCCAAAGACAGAGGACTTGGGTTTTGATGATCACCATGCTCATTCTGGAAAAGGATATCATTATCCAACCTATTCTATAGCCGAGATTTGGCCATTTCTGACAAAAATATTTGTTGTAAAAAAAACTTGCACGGTAGGTAATATAAGAGTCGGAAAAATCTTTCAGCTTCTGTGACAGAACGCTAAGGAGAATATCATGTGACCGACTTTGTCACATGATCTGCGCACGGATAGAACTGTTGCAGATGCGCATAAAAATCTGAGAGGACTACGTACTTTGAAAAAAAAAATAATACTGAATACTGAATCATTTTTTTGGAAGTTACTTAATTAGTTCGCGAACCTTTTGATCACCCTTCGTACATTTGTACGTATTATTTTTCAAGCAAACTATTAAGACTGAGCATTTTAAAACATGAGACATTTGCAGTCATTATTTTATATGTTTAGTTTGCATAAGTATAATATATACTATTTCATAAGTACAGAAATGGATGTATATAAAATTTTGCGAAATAAGAAAATATGTACTCACATTTTTGCCATTTTACAGATTTACGTATCAGTCAGAGGCTTCCTTGCGTGGAAGCAGTTATGGAGGAGAGTTGGCTACATACAGTGGAGGCGGATATGTGCAAAATCTTGGAAAGACAAAAACCGAGACACAAGCTACACTGGACTATCTTTTTTCGGAAAGATGGATAACACGAGGAACCCGAGCTTTTTTCATTGACTTATCCGTGTATAACGCTAATGTAAATCTGTTTTGTGTTATTCGACTCATAGTAGAGTTCCCAGCAACGGGAGGCGCCATATCTTCGTGGAGTTTTAGAACTGTGAAGCTTTTGCGTTACGTCACAGTTTTTGATCATTTCGTCATGGCTTGTGAGTTCTTCTTTGCCCTTTTTATCGTGTATTACATCATTGAGGAAGTCATTGAGGTGAGAAATAGTTGTTTTTTTCAAACTTTATAAATACTTAGTAAAGTAAGTAATTCATTAATCTATTAAACTTTTTGCTAAAATCAATATTCAAACCTTTCATATCTTTATTTTCAGATAAAAATTCATAAGCTTGCCTACTTCAAAAGCGTTTGGAATATCCTTGACGTGACGGTTATTGTCATATCAATTGTGTTTCTGGCATTTGATATCTATCGAACTCTTGAAGTGGACAAAAAGATGGCAAAATTAACATATACCAGCGATCATTTCGAGGATTTTGACTTTATCAGTCTTTGGCAAGTCAGATTTGACAACGCCATCGCCATAACAGTTTTTCTGGCCTGGGTCAAGGTACATGTATGGTATTTTATACATTTATCCTAAGACTTGATGTTAATAAATGACAAAAAGCGTATCCCCTTTACAAACCCCGAAAATTATGATTAAAATTATCATCTTTTCCATATTTAACAGATATATTAACTGAAAATGGAAAAAATTTTTGATTTTCAAGCTCCCATGGAATATTGCATGAAAATCGTTTAGATATTAACTTGTATGCTTTAGCAGTACATTATGCAACTTTTGATCTAAAATCTAGCATTTACAGACAGACTGAATCGAAATACCAGTATACATTGAATTCAAGTATATTCAATCCTTGTCCTATACCTCAGGCAACGATTCCTACCTAGAACGTGCAAAATTATTTCTTACATAACTTTCAAGTACTGTTGAATTATTTCTTCGAAATTGATTATATGAGAGGGAAAGCTAAGAGTAATTTTCACCAAAAGGCAATGACTGATACTCTACTTTTTAGCTGTTTAAATACGTCAGCTTTAACAAGACGATGAACCAGCTCTCCTCTACCCTGGCCCGCTGTGCTAAGGACCTGATGGGATTCGCTGTCATGTATTTTATCGTCTTCCTGGCGTTCACACAGCTGGGGTACCTACTGTTTGGATCTAAACTAAAAGAGTTTAGTGAATTCGGGAGTTCTTTGTAAGCTATTTGGTGTTTTTTTATGAAATGCTAGGCAAAATTACACTGTAAGCTAGTCATTTAAAATGCATCTATGAATTAATGTATTCTTGGCGTCGAATATCGTCAAGCTAAAATGTTGTTATTAAATTTTACTCCAATTACATTTTTTTTTTCATTTTAATTTTTTTTTAATTTAACACAGGGTTTCTTTTAGTGCTTCATATTTTCTTTCCAATAAAACTCATTAAAGGTATCAAAAAATTTATATTCTTGCTAATGTATAAAGGACCTTAAATAAAATATGACTAAAATATAAGCTTTTTTGGGATTCTATATTTTTTTATAATTGTATAATTTCTACTCCAGTTTCGCGCTTTTCAACATAATCCTGGGCAGTTTTGATTTCTACGCCCTGAGGGCGGTGGACCGCTATTTAGGACCTACCTTCTTCTTTCTCTTTATCTTCTTCATCTTCTTCATTCTCGTCAACATGTTCCTCGCCATCATCAACGACACGTACTCCGAGGTGAAGAGCGAGCTGGCCAACCAACAGGACGATTTCCAAATCTCCGAGTACTTCTTAAGTGTAAGGGATGTCTAAAATGACGATTCATGGAATAAAATGAAAATATACAAACAGTTAATTTGGGAATAAGAAAAGTGTAAATGCACTTAGAATAGTGAATTTTTTTTCAGAATTGATTTAAGGTTACTATAGATGATGTTTTCATGTTGATTTTACCAACACTTCAAATTAATAACAGTAGGCACTATAATAGTTGCAGACACGACACCTGCTCCATGCCATATTTTCTTTCAGGTTAACAATTTTTTGATAGGACATGACATAATTTCAAGTACATGTAGAGGCAATTAAAATTCCATCTACATTTTTTAAAGAATTAAGGATATTGAATCCTTATGGTGAAAATAAATTAATTGCTCGATCTAAATAAATTTTGTGATGAAGAAGTAAAGTTTCTAACTAAGTCTTATTTCCTTTTTTTAAATTTTCAACATGGTAAAGTTTCTACAAAAATTGGAGAAATTGTAACGGATTATTGATTGAT
The DNA here is from genome assembly GCA_003671525.1 of Saccostrea glomerata. Taxonomy (NCBI): domain Eukaryota; kingdom Metazoa; phylum Mollusca; class Bivalvia; order Ostreida; family Ostreidae; genus Saccostrea; species Saccostrea glomerata. The sequence continues at coordinate 1,018,072 of PRKT01000092.1, read as the reverse complement.
TGTATCTCTCATATTTCAATCATATGGAGACACCACCGCTTGCCTGTGGAGAGCTGCAAATGTTGTCCTATGCTCGGCACTCAGGGTCATTGAGCAGGGAGGGATCTTTTTCGTGCCAGCATCTACTGCGAACCTCGGTTTATACAGTCTCATCCGAAGGAAGGTCTCCACGTCCCACAGTGGGACTCGAACCCGCGACGTAAGGATCAAACTCCTTACTTTGCGACTCTCAGAGCAGACGCTCTAACCACTGCGCCACGCATTCGACGGAACGAATTATGAAATAATTCTAAGCGAACTGATATTTTCGAGTTATCTTCCAATTTCTCTTTTTTTATTTTCTGCTTTTCTCAACCTTCTCTTATTTTGCTATTTAGAAATACAGGAAAATGTTGGGGAAGATACATGCAAAAGAAGACAGGGTTCTTGATTTAGACGATGTTCTCAAGTATGCTGACGCCAATGATGACGGGAAAATCGACTTTGAAGAATGGCGCCTGGATCTCCTAAAGTAATTTTAAGTTTTTTAGCTCAGATTTTGAGTCTTTGAGATAATTTTATCAAAAGAACACAAACAGTGCTTACCTTGGTCGCTTTTGCTACATTTTGCAGACGTGGTTATGCTGAATGTGAAATCGAGGCCCTGTTCTGTAAGTATGACGCTGATGGCTCACGGTACCTGGATAAAGAGGAACAAGAGAGACTACGACAGGATCTAGACGCTCAGAAGGTTAATATAGAACTTAGCTTGGACTTTTAGTAAGGCGTGGCATTCTCGGCGCTACATGTTTACCGTCTGTCAAATGGCGAATAGATTCTCATTGGTTAAGAAATTAATAACATCAGATACTTTAAGTTGTTGTTGACAACAATGAGAAGACGTAAGCTCCACCTCTTTGCAGGACGATACAATGTAATTGGTTATCCGATACACTAATTTGCATTTGCCCGAATTTCTATCTCATGTAACTTTCAACAGTGAAGGAAAGCTGTGTTTCAGAAGCTATATGTAACGTCCAGAAATTGTTTTCCTTCATGAAATGAAAAGCTCTCTTTCATTTTGTTTGAAATAGGCTGGAAATTCAAACTATTTAAAACAGTTTAATCGTCGTTGGAAGCCATTTTAATAAAATATAAACACAGGAATTTTGGAAGGCATGTCTAAAACGTGAAAATGTTTTTTTTTAATTCCAGCGACAAATCAACAAGGAGTACAATGACCTTGAGGATAAGAATGGGACCCAGGTCAGCGAGAACGATGACAGTGATAAGGAGGGGGATTCAGGCGCGGGCGGATCTAAACATGAGAGGGGTGGATTCTCGGGGGTGTTATACGAGGAGTACACGCACCTGTGTAAACGTGTGGAGAGAATGGAATTTACCATAGGGGGCGTTATAGGCCGGATCGACTCTGTACTATCCAGGCTGGTTAACATCGAAAAAGCCAAACTGAAACGACGAGACGCCATTTCAAAGATTCTGAATTATATGAATGAGGTAAGATTTATACAAAGAAATGTATAATTTTATACTATCTGCGTTTGAACGTGTTCCAAAATTAGAAATTGCGTTGTATGTTAAATTTTATTTATACATGGAATTTTATTGATAGAGTCAGAATAACGAAGATGGACTGAGTAAGGAGAAAATGCAAACCATGATAAAACGGGAACTAAGTAAGCTCGACTCGGATGACACGGATAGTGCACCCTCTGTGTCTACTCGGGAATCCCCTAACATTATCCCTAACGATAACACAGATGAAAGCAAAACGGCAGAGAGTTTTCCAACTTAAAAACGTGAATTTGGACTGTTTAAGATTGAACTTTAAGACAGCATTCATATCCAGTGTATTGTCTATTCATCCGACAGGTTATTCCCCTGACGTGCAGTTATAAGCTGTCAAACACTTTATTAATAGCAATTAAATATTTTCTTTTACACTGCAGTATGAACACAAAAATTATAAAGGTATAAAAATAATATTTACAACTAATCAAGCACCTTTATTTCTTTTTAAAGGAATGGCCAATTACAAGACTTTAATCTGCCAGGAATGTTTTTCTACATGTCTCTATCTGATAGTCAGTTTTTAAAGGGAAGGTTGTGTTAATAATGGAGATGTAAATTTTAATTAACAGAAAACAATTAATTAATTCTTATATTTGTAGAGCTATTTATCAATTACTGATGAAATTTACATTATATATATAAAAATCACCAGCAAATAAACTTTACACTTTTTAAAATCTAATGTGCGTAAACTGTAGGCGGATATGAGGTGATAGCGTTCGAAGTTCTTTATCATGCACACTTAGAAAAGGTATCACACTTTATGCAAATTTTCTTAACGGTTCTTGAGTTCACATAATACATATGTTAATGGTTTGCAATTCAAGAAATCCAAAACTACATCTACAACAATCTATATTTTAATAAATAGTTAATATTTAGATTACAAAATTTTACAGTTTCAAATACATGTACGTGTACTATTCTACGAAATTGGTGTATGGTTTTTTTTCCCCCTATGTTTTATGCATACATGTAGATGTCATATATCTTTATGAATTCATGCGTAAATATCTTAATGGTTTATGATAATTCTTTAATAAAATATTTCAAGTTTTGTTTTTGTGTTTATTTAAATTTATACATCAAGCTAGGTGTTTGGATAATAAAATCTCTTTTTCTAATTAATTCATTATACAAAACTAAAATTATATTTATCATTGATGACAAATGAAAGAGAATATTTTCATATAAAATGAATTCAATACTTCTTCCTCTGCATGCAACACAATTAAATTTTGTTTTCCCATAACGTTATGACCTTTTTTTCTAATATAAGAAATATTCGTTATCAAAAAAAGTGACACTCGCTAATATTAAATTGTGCCTCAGTCTGCACATGCAGTTTATTTTCTTAATACAGTCCTGCAACCGTAAATCAGCATTGTTTTGTAAGTCACGTTTTCTATGGTACAACAAGAAATCTGTGAGCCAATGCTCACTAGTAATACCCCCGCTCTGATGTAAATAAGCACTATCATGTTAATATTCACAAGTTCAGTTACAGGCAGCTGCACAGAAAAATATGAAGTTGACATCAGATTCATATCAAAATAAATCCCCCCATATGGCATGCCTCAACAAAGAGTGTAATAAAATTTCAAGCATCTGCTATGAATAGCTAATGAGAAAACTGCAACGAAATTTTTTTATGTATGAAATGGACAGACACACAACAAACAGGAAGTTGACATCGGGTTTGAATAAAAATGTATCCCAATGAAGCCTCAGAGAAGATTGTGTTAAAATTTCAAGCACCTGCGATGAGTAGTTGCTGAGAAAAATGTGACAAAAATTTGTTATGTATGAAACGGACAGACGCACAGACAAACAGGAAGTTGACATCGGATTTGAACAAAAATGTATCCCAACATATGGCATACCTCAGAGAAGATTTTGTTAAAATTTCAAGCATCTACGATGAGTAGTTGCAGAGAAAACTGCGACGAAAATTTGTTATGTATGAAACGGACAGACACACAGACAAACAGGAAGTTGATATCCGATTTGAACAAAAATGTATCCCACCATATGGCATGCCTCAGGGAAGATTGTGTTAAAATTTCAAGCATCTACGGTGAGTAGTTGCTGAGAAAACTGCGACGAAAATTTGTTACAGACGGACACACGGACACACAGCCACACGGACAGATAGACGGACGGACGGACAGCTAGACGGACAGACAGACAGACAGACAGACACACAAGGGTAAAACAGTATATCCCCCTCTCCTTCGGAGCGGGGGTATAATAAAACAGTATATCCCCCTCTCCTTCGGAGCGGGGGTATAATTATATTGGCATTTTACCCGAATTATGAATAATTATGTTAAACTATATGACTGTGTACCTTGTACATTATAAAATTCTACTCTTTTTTAAATCCATTAATTAAATGAATTTATTTCATTATAGTTGTGAATTTTCATTTAAATGAAATCCCTCTCATTTTAAATCAAAAGAGCAAAAAATTTCTTCTACCAAAATGATTAAGTCAAATTCTTCCCTTGAAGTATAGAAATCGGAGATGTATGTTTGTTAAGTCAGGAAAGATAACTCTCTTTATTTTAGTGTTCTTTTCGAAAGGGAGATTAATCAGTGTTCATCAATAAACTAATCAATATATATATAATTTTTCTTCCCATCTTATGTTATACGAACTCCTGATATTTATAAATTCCTAATGGATATTCATAATATCATAATAACATCATTAATTATATTTTTATTCACTGTTTGAAAATAACAATAAACTTATTTGACTGAGCCATATAATTGCAAAATTTTCCTTTAAAATACCACAAAAATTTGATTGAAGACATCCGTGAATATGTATGAGGTCTCATTATTTGCTTTAAAATATCTTTCTATCAATTTTGTTTTAAGGGCGGAATCATTATGGATGAAATAAACATTGTTTTGCGCGATTACTTAATATTTGAAAATGATTCATGATATTTTATTGATACAATAATAAAACAGTCAATTGATTGAGCCATTAGACGTATAAATCACTTTTTAATTATAATGGTTTAAAACATAAGTTTTTCGTCCATATTCTTCAAATTGCTCAATAATTTGAATTTTCAAAGATGTAAGCCAAATCAACGCATGTCAACTTAACCTACATGTACATGTATGCTCCTCGGACCAAGTAAAACTGAAATTCGTGATTTTAATATCAGACTTACTATTCATTACAAGGATGTAAATAGATTACCCGTTAAATCAATCATCTGTAAGTACAGAAAAATTTTGAAATTAATTTTTTTTTCAGCTATTACAACCAACTTAGCCCTACTATCTTCTATTTTTAATAAGAATATGAGAGTCCTGTTACCACACTTCCATACACTTTTTTGTTGCAGTAAATTTATCCATATTTTCCAATATAAGACGTTATGAATGAAATTGTTTGGACAATAATTGAAATTTCTCTCCCTTCCCCCGCAATAGGAATTATGATTTCCGAATTCTGGACAAATTCCTTAACTTGTTTTTCTTGTCACAGATTATTCATATAATTCACAAAAATACCGTATTTTCTTAAAATTCTTTCTTGAAGTAAATGCTTTTAATATTATACAGTATGCGTGCGGTATAACAGTCCCCCCCCCCAAATATTTAAATTCATATTGAAAAGTATTAATTGTACCTACATGTATAATTGTTTAAATCGACTTTATCGCGCCATTTCTTCGTTAGATTTTACGAAGGTATGTGCAATTAATGTATAGTACTTGTAGGTACAATGAGGTTTTTCATACACATTTATTGGAGAAATCTCCTGCAAGGCGGCGTGATAGACATGAAATAATAAAAATGTCAGACCGAACACGGGGGACGGGTGTCCACCAACAGACGACAAATATAGCGTGAGCGGATCCAGCTTTCTGACAAACTAAAACAGATTAAGGATTCATAAAGAAACAAATTTGAACAAAAAAATAGGAAATACATTTTTTTTTCATTGTATAATTCAAATAACTCAACATTTATTATTTTATTTATTTTGATATAAGATATCGTAACATATATTGTATTCTTAACCTCCTATTTGAAGATTGATTTCGTTGACTTTTTTAATATTTCATTTTTAAAAAGCGATTCAAAATTCCAGTCAAATAATAAAATGGAGGAAATAAAATTCATTTTTATTCAAAGTGCTTTTTCGTGTCAAGCTGGTCGTTTTCAGGTGCACTTTTTGAAAAAAAATTATCAAGAAATACACACACATTCTCTATAAATTAGAACCGCAAAATATATAAATATTATCACATATTTTCACCTTTATCCCGTTGATATAGCTCATGTGATATCGTTTTCGTATCAACACTATGTATTCCTACGCCGCGTGACGTAATGTAAATAAACAAATACATGTGTATGATGGTAGAATGACTTAATTTGGCAAATTTCACTTTATTTGATGTATTTTAACAAGATTTCATTCATGAATTTAAAAAAAAATAAGCGCTGAAATATTTTCTTTCTTTTATATTTGTACGAACTATTTCATACAGCGTAATTTTATTTATTACGATATTTGGTCCGAGGTAAACGAAAAGGAACTTTGAATTAGAAATAACGACAAAATACACATTTATAGTGAACAAAAATATGTGATAAAAAGAATCTCCGATGGTTTGTGATTTGATATGATTTTTATCCAACTCGTTGTGTGTTTTCTTTCCCCTCGCCAAGGCTCGGGGATAGAAAACACACAACTCGTTGGATAAAAATCATATCAAACCACAAACCATGGGAGATCCTATATATAGCAAACCTGACACATAATTTGTTTTGCTAATCAACACACCTACTATTAATTACTGCCTTAATGAAACAAAAAATGTATACAATTTATAGGTGGTTTCAATCATTAAAGGGCGCGATCTCCTAAAAAAGAATTTTGGAATTTGTCAAGTCTATAAATAACGGTAAAAGCGTGGTCGCGAATGCTGAGCGGGACCGTTGATCGAGTGAGACCGTGTTCAATTGAAACGTTTTAAATCCTCCATTGTAATCTCCTTTACATGAAGATAATTCCCCAAGCCGTCTCGCATGGTTGAGAATATTTACACTAATAAGACTATAACGAACTTTGTGTATTATCTGAATCAATAACGGTATTCTATAGAACCGGAAACTTGCACACCCCTTGCAGGTGGACGAGTCCAATTTCATACCTGTTATTCCATTTAGTAGTTCATACCTATTCAGGTGTATACACCTTAATAGTAGCCAATTAGAGAATAAGGTGTGCTTGGACTTTTTTTGTTACCTTAATAGAACTAGTGGACTTGTCCGATCAAAATTCTGGGGACTACGCCTTGCGACCAGGCCGTACTCCAAAAAGCCTATCCCTAACATGTTTTCAAACGGATCAATGGATTGAAATATTCATCAAAAGAAATTCTACAACCATTTAATTTCATTCCTTTTATGAAAACCGGTTGACATATTTTGGTGCGCGTTCGACATTTTGGGGGGTTTTGGAAATCATCAATGAAATTCTTCGGACCCTGGACTAAGAAATCGAAGATCATGAATTAAAGTTCATAGGATTTTTTGTTCTTTTTCGTCGGTGAATTGAAAGAGATATTAATTGATTCTACGTTTGAAAATCAAACGGTAACCTGTTACAGGTGTGAAACTGACATCGTTTTGAAAGTGACAAGGATTTAAAACACGTGGAGATGGATTCCATTTTCAGGATCTTGGTTCTGGTCTCTTCACTGCTGGCCGTATCAGGTAGGTCTAACTTTTACTTATATGGGTCAGAAAGTTAATTAATAACCAACAGAAGTCAAAAAGTTAATCAAAGATTCTAATTAACAGCATCCGTCTCATTCTCTTGCTGTTGATTTATGATTCTTCAACAGTATAGTATGGATCCTCGACAAAATGTGAAAAAAATATGAGACACATTTATATGCTATGGCGCTAAAGTTACATAACATGTATTTGTAAAACTGATCGACGAAATGACAATATCTCTATATCTCTTTCTCTCTCGCACTCTCTCTCTCTCCATCAGATGTCCATATGTTCAATTCAATAAAGGTAAAATTCGTGAAGAAAAAAAATTAACTTGTCTGACACTGTGCAAACAAATCACATGGAATTAAATTCCTCGCGGTGCAAATCGAACAGATTTATGATCAGATATCGACGCACAAAGGACCGATGACAATTGTGCATTGTATAAATGCAAAAAAGGAAATATGCTTGTCGAATATGAATACAGTCAGATTTAACAGTGAACGAAGTACTGTACTGAATATCATATAATGATATTTATATTTTAATTATCAGAAAAGAATTACAAGGCTCATTAATATGATAATTAAAACACACAACTGTAAATTCAGCGACTGATGTCTTGTGATGATGTATTGTAATAAGGATTTATTTTCTCTCTTCAAATAAATATTGAGCATGTAAAACAGTAAGACACCCATAAATTTAAATAAGACACCATATCCATAGGTTGCTTTAGTCATGAAATTAATATACCTTGTCAGCTATTCTGTAGGTCATAGGAGTTGATTAACTCTATGGTTTGTAAATATCTTCATTTAAATTTATTTATTAATTTTTATCTTCATTAATTATATTTTCGTCCCGTTTCTTGATAAAAGTGTTCCTGCTTGATATTATCCGCCGTGTTTCCTCATTATGTCTAATCTAAAACAAAGGACTAATTATTACCAGGGGAGAAATTATTTCTTTATTAGGTAATATAACAGAATATGCAGACAGTAGGGTCATTAATACGCAGTGTCGTCAGGCCAATCTGCACGTGTTGACACTTTCCTAGACATAATATACGTAGTTTGATGATTTCAAAAACTGGAGTCATTTGGTAGTTGTAGGAGAGAGAGGACTTTTAAGTGAGCGATGTCCATACCCACCCGCTCCCGACCCTCAATACCCTCTAATGTCCCACACTGATCATTCCTTAATCCCTATATATCTTTTTTTTCAAAACAAGCTCTCAAGTGGATTAAAGTTTTTAAAAGTCCCCCCACTTCAAATATCTTAAACTTTTAAAAGAAGTGATTAACTCAAAGTATCTATTAGACAGTTTAATTCCCATAGAATTCGTTACAAGGGGCAGGGCCCCTATACAACGTATAGTAATATAGGAACACAATGTTATTAGGGAGTTTCGACAGACATGGACACAACATGCATGATGTAAAGATGTAAAACAATGCTCACGTATTAAATAGTTTACTCCTAAAGATCTTTTAAAGAATATCAAGTGATTTTTAAAAGGAGGAATACATCCTTGGAATCTCAGGTTTCTTGAATACAGAAGTCATTTATAGTGTTAACATTTATTTATCCATATACGAGTATTTACAACATGATAGCAATATAAATAAAGACCTTTCTGATTCTATATAATTCATCCCATTCATCTTATTCGAAATTCTATGCACATGTATAATACATTTAATCATTACAAACAGGATTTTTGCGCATTTTCAATCTTCATATAATACACTTTGATTAGTTTATTCGAACAGGAAGGGGACTGCTTTTCAGGAATTTTTTAAACAAGGATAAATTATACCATCTTGATTTATGTACGAAATGATCATCTTTACACCGACCCAGCTGACTTATAACCCCATTTAATTGGTCTAGGTATAAAACTGACAGACACACACTCAAATCTTCACCTGTATCTGACAGACGTTAATTTCACCGTGACCTGGCTACAGGTAATATTTGTCTAATTTAATGCTTTAAGCAATAACCCGCAAACAACTTTTACACCGCCTTTGACCTTAAATGTCAGGTCACTACGCGGATGTATCTAGACCATTGCGCGGAGAAATGTAGTTCACTGGGCCACAAATCGGATTCGTTTTCTTTTTTCATTCAAGCGTCTGACATGTATCAGTCAGGTTAATACAGGGGCAATTTGATGCTCACGACTGTTCAAAGTCTGGTAAACTTTTGATCAGTCTAAATATGTGTAAAGATGAAAGAATGCATGAAACTAGTTTCCCAGTTTTCTTACACATTTTATTACCTCATATTGTATTTTAAGAAAGAAGATTGACTTGATTTGGTTTAGTTCCATCTCTCCGTGAGGCGAAAAGGTTCACCATTAATTTTGCCCTTTGATTAAATTCTGTATCGTCTTATGGAAAATTGGACCCTTAATATATATAACTTATTTAAATGTGTTCCAACGTAAATTGCGTTACCTTTAACGGCGATATTGGTTCTGTTTGCACTCAAAAGTACCTCGTACATGATTTTTTCGGGTCATTTTGAAAGGGAACATGGCCGATTACTAATAGGCTTCCGGAGCAATCCATTGACACGATCTTGTCAAATATTCATTAATATTCTGTAGATCCCATACCATCTATAAATAGATTACTGTGCCACTCTATGTCCAAGGAACGAGGAATGGACATAAAATTTTCTCTGAATACAACAGTCGTTCACTTGTACATCCAAGGCAAGCCTGTCCAGTGGTTCGTGATTAACGCTATTCCGTGCGTCTCGTTGCCTTGAAAACTCTATCAGATCCTCATTTTATCAAGAATTAATTAAAAAAACTTATATGGATGTCTGTATTGAAATACATTTTTGACCAATTTTGCAAATATCAGAATTTCCCAAACGTTGAAAAATCGTTAACTTTCCTGAACCAATTCCACCAATCCGCAACCTCCCTCAAAATCTTTTCAATGATTTATCACTGTAAAGGGTATGATGATTACTGTGATTTTTTGACTGAAAATGAGAATCTATGCAGTTAAAATTATTTAGTTTTCTTACATAATCATGACTGGTAGATATTTTTTTTATGATTATAACAAAAAAACGTTTGTACCTGACATCTATCAACTAGAGAGCCACCTATTTAGTACGATAAACCTAAACGAAATCTGATTTTTAAATTCTAATAGAGAAAAACCAAGTTTATGCAACTTTGCTCCATTCCAAGGTCACAGTGTCTGGTTTCAGTTTCGCAGTTAGAACTGTTTTCTATGATACTTCAAAGGTAGCAGAATATAGCAGGACCCAAACCACTATTTTGTGGAACTCCTAGTTATAATGGAAGGTCTTTTGTTGTATATTTATAATTTCTTTATATCCCTCTGAGATGACTAACGCCTATTTTTGTAACTTATAAAACAGTGACATCCACTGCAAATGTGCAATGCTTTATATTTTAAACGGATGAGGTTGTAATTTGAATGGTAAAGAGTGCAGACTCGCGAAAATTGCATTGCTCTGAAACCAAAGGTCATAAAATGATATTTCTTAACAGAATTTTTAATAGTATACACACAAATATCACCTGAATTATTGTTAAGAGAATTACCACAATGTAATATATGACATTCTTTCTTTACTTTGTATTTTACTTTTATTTAAAATGCAAGATGATTTCATGCTGTTTCCTGCACATACATGTATAGTTACTGTATTAGGCATCTCATAAAGTCACGATTTTACCTTCTTATATATATTTGGTCTTTTAACACAGTGCTATAAACAATACTTCATAAAATGACATTTAGAATAAATGTATTTTCAAAAATATTCATATGACCTTGACAAAGTTAAAATCCTTCCTGTTCAAGGCTACTGACCTCTTGAAAATTTTTGAATTTTTCAATTTAAATTGTTTTTATGACAATTGAAAAATTCTAAATTTTTGTATGGGACATTGCAATCGTTGGGGTACATGTCTGTTTGGAAAAATCATTAAGACTTCATGTATTCAGACGGGTAAGAATTGATCCAACTACAATTCTTACCATGATTGTAGCTAAATATGCAGTTCTTCGTCCTAAGCCATGTTATTAGGTAACCAAATAAGTAAAAATTTCAGTAAAATGTGAAGGAATATGAGAGGTTTCTTGAGCAATAACTCATTGTGTGTGGGGTCTCCTGCAGATAAATACGCCTTTAATCCGGCATAATTTTTACAAGCACCCTCCATAATCCGTCATATTTTTTTTTACAAGCGTTCTTTTTGATCCTTCATTTTTTTTCTCCTTTTAACAAGCACCCCCACTTTCTTTGTACATCTCGCCTTTATGATCTAGAGATGACTAAGGACTTAATAATTCGATCACATTGTGACAGGGCTTTAGCGGAATTCCTACCGTTGTACATAGACTGGCGCGGGCGGAGGTACAAACCCACACTTAGGACTACCGAATAGAAGCCAAAAGCGTCTTTAGGGGGACACCGATTTGTGTGTCTTATTGATGATTACTGCAATACATGTAATCGTGATTGAGTAGTTATTGTCCTCAAATATGTCCCCCTTTTTTGTATTGTACAAAGATAAAGTAGGAAAAGATCCATTTTGGTGACTTTTATGACACATTTTGCAGGTTGACTAATGGCAATGTAAAGTAAACAAGTCTGGGAAAAACCTTGGATTTTATAACCAGAGTTATGGTAAACATTTCAAAATTCAGTCAGTTTGTACAATAAAGCGAGTAGCAATTAATCGTGGGAGTTGTACATGTATAAATGCAAAATACGGTGACAAATGAAATATTTTTCTCAAACCTATTTTAGGCATTATAAAAAATATTCCTTCGTATCATTAAAGATTTGCACTGAATATGCAGATTTTCTCTTTAAATCATCAATGATACGATCAGAGATTTTAAAAGAAGTGACATATTACCCCAATTGCCTCGTCAATGAAATCACATACAGGCAAAAACCTGCTAAAGGTTAACAATCGTCGTATGTCAAAGCATTGAATGAGGACATTTAAATAACCAATTTCATCACTTAAACAGGCTTCTATGCACTAATTTCCCTCATATACAATATCGATATCGGAAATATTTCTCTCATTATTGTGTAAAATACCACTCGCATATCTATCTTTAAATCTCCCTCTTTTAACCGCTGAAGAAGTTTCAATGCATCGGAAATTCTTTTCACATTTGAAACCATTAACGGAAATAATTTTCATCATTATGTAAAGTACATCTTTTATATCAAATGAAATTTATCGTGTTTCATTCTGTTTCAGTAGAATGAGCTGATGTTTTTTAATATTTTTCAAGTACGGATATATAAACAACAAAATGAATAATACGCCTGTTTCATAAGAGTTTATTACAAAACTTTTTTTCTCTGAAAGGTAATAAAAATAAAAAAAAAAAGATTGAATTCACATTCCATATTTGAAGATAATCGATGTTAAAATTAGACCATAAATTTCAATCCGGTACGTTTCGCTATCTTTGTAAGTTGACTGAAAGAGAGTCAACAATTATTAATGCCATTCCTTAAAACATGTGCTACATATGTAAACCCTAACCAACATTGTCGCACAGTGTCATTCGTCCTTGCAAAATGGTGCAGACAGTTGCTTCAAAGAGTCGTCTGCAGCAATGAAAATATAAGACTTCTATTGGCTTACTGGAAAAAAAGCAAACACATGTGAAATTAACCAACATTATGATTTATATACAGGACATAATGTAATAGTACTTAAATACTTCAGAGTTACAAAGTTTAAATTCATTAACTATCCATTTAAGTAAAGATGATTTACTTTATATACAGTATTTTAGAGGATCTCGTTTTTAGTTCAATGTTCAAGACACTTTAAAATACATGTACATTTGGATGTTTTCCTTTTATTCATTTTAAAGAAAAAGATGCTGTATATCATTAAATTGAAAATATTTTGGCAATGCCTGCTGCCTAATCTATTAATGTTTATTAACATAATAAAATATATTTAATAATTTTAAGGTGATACGCCCATTATGATCGACCTTCCTTGCTCAAGTCCAGTATGTTTTGTCCAAAAATAAACCAAAACAGGTTTTGGCGGCGCGCCCCTGTAACGATTCATAACCATATTAGGTTCGTCCATTTATTCCATTCAAACACACTATTCCGATAATACCATACATGTATATAGGTTTTACATAATAACGGATGAAATACTTAGACCCCGGCCCTTTAATATTCATTATAATGACTACTTAATCCATATATAACGGTCAAAGAATTGTTGTCGTAAAAGAGGACTCTACCCTGAACGTTCGTGTTTAAGTTAAAGCGCCAATCAGGGGTGATTCCTGCACTTTAATTCGATCGGAATTTAAAAAGCACTGTCTGTGGTCGCATAAAGTATGAAAGTTCAATGTTTGTTTTATTAATTGCAATTATTCATTAGGCCATAAATGTCAGGTTTATTCGTAGACAACTAGTATAATGTCTCTCGCTTTCACGTACTCATACAACAGTTTAGTTTGTCCTTGCTTTCATGAGCTAATACTTGGTATAGTTTATATGACGTCATGTTAAGCTGCGACTTAATGGAGTCAGTGGTACATTGCCCTTAAGTTATTTCGGACGATGACTGATGAAACAAGATAATGACAAAATACCAGAAATGATCAGAAATGTGCTTCTATTAGTTTGTTCACTGATGGACTTTTGACTTTTGCGTGGTTTTACACAAGTTTCATCATTTCCTTTCCCAGGTTGTAAATCGTCGCTGTGATATTTTAATTTCAACTACATTTTACTGTAGAAACTTACGTTTTTTTATGATGTCTTCATATTACATAATAGTTTGTCATTTTGTTTAAAACTTTGACTAATTATACGAATATCACCATGTCATCTGCGCATTCATTTCTCATCTGCCTTTACCAGTTGCCCAATAATCCTCAGAAAAGTGCGGAGTTGCGTAACAATGCAGTTTGATAAATGAGCGGTTTTGGGATAAAACATGTAAATACCAGTCATTTCATGTCTATTTCGTTGTTATGCAAATGTGAACAGGAAAAACGTTTAAATTTTATACAGACTACAAAATAATTAAAAATATATACTCTGTATCTAAAAGCACTATTCAATTGAAATTCGTGATAGGCATTTCGATTTATTAAAAATATAAAACATCAGCAATTTCTATTTAACCTTCGACAGTTGAAAAAGAAATCAAATGTTTTATTCTATTATTGATAAATATATATCTATTGCATAATGCTCACATTAAAATCAGATATTGATGGTTTGCAGCTATCATATCAGGATGCACCTCCATGTATGCACAGACTACATGTAAAATTTAAAAGAATTTAAAGATTAGAATATATTTTTTATACCTGAATTTCATCATTATATCTCTAATAATCCACAACTACAGGATTGTACGTGAAATTCTGTTTCAGCAAACAGCAAATGGACAGTCAAAAAAATAAATAATTTTTCATCCTGAATGTCAAAAATTTATAATTCTTAAAAAGAACATTAATCTTTACATCTTAAGGTGACCCCAATTCAGGTAACTAACCCCCGTCCCTGACAGTCTGGGAATAGTTACGGTTCGTCCTCATCAAGCCTCCATCCATTTCTCACCGGTCCCAGTGAACTACTTACCTAGATTTATGAATGGATTTAAAACACCCAACATGAATGGCGAAAAGAGACAAACTGACGAAAACCTGTTTTTAAAAGATTTTCATTGACGAATGTTAAACTGTGTCATGGATTTATTTTGGAACGCTTTGAGAGGTGTAGATGCTCCTTGTATAATATAATGTGTATTTGCAGCATGTAAAGGAATAATACGGAAAGTGACAGTCAATGGGGAAATTCAACCCTAAAATAAATTTCATTCTTTACAACAATATAAACGAATATTAGACCAAATTTCAACTAAACCATAACATATTTGTATCATTAATTAATATGATTTATTGTCTAATGGACTATAATCTTTGATTTGAAAATTTGTTTTATTAGTACATCCAGTGACTATTCTTTTCTTCAAAAAATTATATTATTCATAGATATTCGAAGTATTATGAGGAACTACGTGTAAAGGACGAAACACCCTTTGCCCTTTCTCTCTCTCTTATATATGTATAATTTACATTTCACAGACAATGAAAAAATTCTTTACTACTCTTCAATATACCTAAATATGTTCCATCTGATCACCGTACTTGAGGAATCTAAGGGACATCCTCGAATCCTTGAAATGTCAATCTTCTTGTTGATCGGACGTTGTTCAGCTGATAAATATATACATGTATTACACAGTGCTTTCTTAAACGGGTTTTAACTTGCTTCATTTAGAATTATCTATCTGTAAATAAATTATGCTCATGTTACTTTGTAACTCAGCATACCTGCATAACTTCTGTTGCCATGGTACTCCTCCACTAACCCGCCAAAATGACACACCTCACAGTCATGCATAACGTTTGTTTCGAATGTAACATTGAACATTGCGCTCTTTTAGAAACAGAACAATTGCCCGGCAGTGGTTCTATTCAGAAATTTGAAGGACACTAACTTTTCTGTCCATCATTAGATAAAAAAAATTACCACGTCGGGTAGAAATCTTTACACTAATAGCGTGGGAAAGCGCGCGAAGGAATAAGACCATATTGTGAAACTGCTGTTTATCTCTGCGTTTAATTCCGTTTTTGTCCGGGTCTGTTATTATGAAGAAGGATCTCTGGAACGTGATGCTAATATCACGGTCTCACTATCACCAAAAATGTATTTTATTAAAAGAATTTTCTGTATGCAGTTACATAATTACGTGTACCTACCTACAGTATACATGTGTATTTACCAAATATTTCTATCATTGACAGGTCACATTGAATGCAGCATTTTGTACGTGTGTTTGTTGGTGGTACATGTAATTTGTTATAGAACATTTATATTCTATGTACATGTATACATGTACGTCAAAGTCCAAATCTTTAAGTTATGTTCTGAGTATGCTGGGTTTAAATTGTTAGTCCAAGGTCTTGCTTGGATAATAATGCATACTGTATGGTAGTAAGTAGCTACAGATTGCCTCGTAGCAGCTTCATTTGCAAATTAAAGATACGGAATAGGAATACTGAATGCTATTTTCTCTTTCAAATCAATGGCAAGTAAAACTAATTAAATCTTCTTGGCTTGTCCTTGTCAATATGTATATTTAGTGCTATTCATGCTTTTTATTTGTACATGGTAGAACTATCCCATAACTCATGCGTGTATATGTTAATACTCTGCGAGACTGTTTTTGCATACTTGGGTCATTCATGGGCTAAAATGCCGTTGTACCGAAGACTTTTTACTCGTGGTTTGAGCTAGAGTAGATATAATTCATGCCTCTGTTTACATTCAGGGGATGAATTAGTCTAGCGCCGCTCTCCGTCCCGAGACCAGTATATCATTATCGACAGGAACGGTGTAACGTTAGAAACCACAGCACCGCAAACGGCTACTCGGGAGAACTTAGTTTACACTGTCCAGTCGCAGGGAAAGTTCTGTGTTTATGAGAATAAGTGATTTTTATTAGTTATTATGATCGATTCGGTATTTCGATACGGAAGATTTTTGTTGTCATGTCTTCAGATTTCCCTGCAAGAATTTCTCTACATTGACAAATGTCATAAACACAACATGTATGATGTACATGGTGGGCGATACACTGTTAGATAATATGGCTAATCAAAGAAATTGGTAAACAAACTTGATTCTTTGTGGGAGATATTCATCTGCTTCGTTTAGAGGGTCGCTTTTCTTTTCTTTGTACTTGTGAATGAATTAATGTTTGCTTAAATGTATTTCTTTGACAATATTTGAACTAAATGCATATAGTTGTACTGAGCATGCTGAGAAGTAAATCATCATGTTAAATTTTGAATTTACTGTTGGTGGAGGTAAATGCAAAATGCACAACATTTTATTACAAAAACTCCCCCTTTAGTGAATATTCAATAGAGCTACTAGTTTTTTCTGTTACAATTTAGGGAAACAGTTTCAACCTACACAACCACTTAACATTACATTTTCAATTCAATAAATATAAATATCAGGTCGCTCATAAATCTTTCAAAAAGTTTATTTATGCAACCTGCACATTCTTCACTTGTGTGTCATTTTCATTTTCTTTATCTTAAATGTGTAAAAGTCATTTTGATCGAGTCTGAGTGATCCATCTTCGTAACTGTAGTAAACGACATCATCATGTGATAAATTTTCAATTAAAACTGTTCGCTTGGAGGAGTTAAAAGATAAAAATCTCATTGGCCTTCTAGATTCTAACGCACAAGCAACTGATATCTAAAATCGAAAGGTTAATTAATAAGGTAGTTATTCCAGTTAATTAAGATTTATCAGGTAGTGTTTGAATTTTTCATCGAGGTCCACTAAAGTCGAAACAACTGCATTGTATGAAACCATGTCCAAACCAAACCATTCTACATTATTATAATTTCAGCCAATTAGGGGGTCGAACACTTTGCTTTTGGAATTCAAATGTGCATTTGTTTGCATGCCTATGGCTATCCATTTTACTTGTCCAAACCACCAAGGTTTAATTTCTGCAAATCGATCAAAACAACAAAAAAAATCCTAGGAAATGTTTGATGAATAGACAGCTCGCACATAAATCACAGAATTGACAGCTGAATAACGACACTATTAATATACTTATACTGAGCCAGTAATGATAATAACATAGAAATACTGGACAACACTAGCCGTTCTGTTGATAAACTGAATATCCCGGTCATTTCTATGTGTGATGCTATTTTACTTTATTTCCTTTCATATTTAAAGGCTGCTTTACCAAAACTGACCCATTACAATATTGTCTTTTCTTTTTAAGACTCCTAATTCCAGAATACTTGGGAATTTCCTCTCTTATTTGTAAATCTATTTTATCAATCAAAGTCTAGTGTTACACCTTTTTTTTAATTAAAAGTCTAGTTTTGTAATTACAAATAAATGTATGTGAGCATTTTCTCGTAAACTAAATAATATTTCATTAGGTAATCGAAAAAGTTCATATCCACAAAACATGTACCTGCCATATATTCCATTAATGTATTGATAGGCATAATATTCTCGGTTTTATTAAATAATTAATATTTTTCATGAAATGACTTCATATACACCAAGGAGATAAACCTTATTTTGCTTCATGTATCCTCATATATCCAGTCTTTATATAATTGATTTTATGGTTTACCTCTAGTATATATTAGAACTTTGTCCTGTATCCCAGGGGTTCAGATTTTTGTATGATCAGCATTTTTTCCCTCCAATTATAAACATCAATCGATCCAAAATCAGAGAAATCAGAGAGACGGAAAATACATGACTTATTGAATATTGATGGACTGTTAATAAAGAAGTCATTTCATTAATCCAAGGTTTCTCTTGTAGACAAACTTCGTTAATGTAGAAAATGGAATTAATACCTGCAAAATCTTAAATAAACATAATTCTATAATCAAGAATAATGGAGATTCGTAATATACCACTGAGGTTAATGACGTGCAATGTTTCGAGGAAATAGATATTTTGTCACATTTCAATTCCGTCGACATCAAGTCAATTGCAGGAAATATTGATTTCAGAACAAGACAGCATGACCTACATTGTCACCTATCCTGAAATACATGAATGGTACAAAATATCATCTGTAAAAGTCAGGATATAATTAATTTCATTTCTGTCAAGGACATAACCACAGATTTCTTAAAGAGACGTTCGTATAAATTCAGCAGATTTCACAAAGTTAAATTGATGATGACCTTATGCATGTGGAATGCTTCTTGGCCTGTGTTCGGTCCATCTCAATGAATGAGACCATTTAAACAGTCATTGGTGGACGGGGGCTTAAGGTTTACTCTACTGGAACTATCAGGGATCAAAATCGATTACGGCTACCTTAACGAAATTGTTATTTATTGTTAAATGTTAATTAGACGATTCGTGTGAAGGATAATAAAGGCCTGTAAACTACCTTAAGAGGACAATGAAGAGAGATAAAAGAGATGCCTTAAGATTGCCCTAGACTCTCTACACGAGGGCTTGCGGAAATAGCTGCAAAAAGATGTTATGAAATGTTTGAATATGCAATAAAAAGCATAGGAAGAAAGCATGTTGATTCCCTTTTTCGTAAATAGGTGTTAAAAATAGTATTTATGGTGCCATTCTCGCTAGTTTTCTGGATGTACATTTCGTGTTTTGTGATGTCTGTTTCATTGCTTAAGGCTGCAGTTGACAACTAGAAGCCATGTACAGTATTTTTGCCAAGGTTGCGATTGCATTCTTCAACCCTATCTTTCTTACTGCCATGGCAACGTGCGAAATTTCTTCGTGTTTGCATATAACTTCAAGATGTTTGCACGTTTTCCCGATTATCCCGTATGTTGGTAAAACCAGAAAAAAATATTGAAATTTTCCTAATTTATGGTATTAAATGTTTTTAAAATGCTTGATTTATATAACTGTATTACTGATTGGGTTTTTAACGTTCTTTGATGTGATAAGTTTATTGGATCGTCTTTGTGAGAAGGCATATACAATATTGTACAATGCAAAGAATTGCTTGTGCAGAGAAGGCAATACAATCCCCTTGATATCAAAGGTATTTATACGAATTGCAAAGCAAATATCAAAATTGGTCTTTCAAAACAATCCTGTTTCACAATCGTATGGACCCCAGCTTAACTGAAAATTCCAAACGCATGAACAAGTTAACATCAACCAATCATTTCTGATGATTCTCACAAAACGATTCTAAAACATTTCTCTAACGTAAATCTTAATCACCTTTGACTTTTGAAGTCTAAAGATAAAATTCATCACTAGGATTAGTATGGGAATCTTTATGAATGACCGTCTTGATGCATATAAAGAAAATGGCACGGTATTTTGTGATATTCTCTATTTCTTTACCGTCTTTCGTTGGATTTCTATATTTGTTGCGTGTCAGACAACCATTTTCGGCTTTACACTATTCATTGTCTGTAAAGATTCAACTGATAATGGATCTGCAAGCTTAATATTGTTAGAACGGAACGCGACCCATGTCATAAATGCACAATGGAACGTTAGATGGACCAAACAAAATTCTTGCACCTGTTTTCAAATTTGTTTTTATAAGAAGTTTTTAATTTCCCACAATTACAATTTAAAAAGTCAGTTTAAATGTCGTTGACATGATTTGAGTGATTGCACTGGTATGAGGTGATAGGGTATATTGTATACATGTAATTACCAATAGTCGTATAATAGAGCGGTGGTTTGTGAAGACATTAATATTCATGTCAATAAATTTGTAAAATAAATCATAATTAACAAGGTATATATGTATAAGACTTCATGGATCAAAGATTAAAGGTTCATTTTTATTGAAAAGTTTATTAATAAATAAAGTATAGAAGAGGATCTATCTTATAATCAATCACAAGTAATTCCATTTAATAAACAATTGGGACTCGGTAACCTATATAAATTTTGTTTTAAGTTTGACTGTTATAGGTATTTTAAAACAATACGTCAAACATTTTCATTCACATTTGCTTCATTGTACAATTTTCTCTGCATGGGAATTGGGTAAAGTATAACCACTGTGAACGAGTTATGAAGTTATTCGTTTGTCAATACATGTCCAAATCGCTCTCTCTCAACAAATGGAATGCAAATACACCCATATTTTAATTTTTGGTTTATCTTTTTGACAAATCAATTTATAAACAGACTATCCTTGATTGATAAGAAAAATCAAAGACATTTAATAACAGATAACTATCGCAAAGGTGAAGAATGTCATTAAGCGTAAAATTTTTGTATTCAATAGTAAAAATTTCTAAAGAAAATGGAGGCTTGGCATTTTAATACTATGTTTATATATGTTTTAAAGATTTTTTCAAAGATGTTTATTCTGAGTCGTGTCAAGGATTAGAAAATCGCCACCTCTGAATGGATATTAGTTCACTGCATGCTATTTTAATATCCTCAGAAAATACCCCCATACCGCGTGGCACTCTTTATTGATGATATTCGGATAATCCTAGTTTTGAAATTTTTTAATCTGATTATAACAGAATACAATTCAAGGAATTACAACTTACCCGGAATGTAAATGAGTGACTTTTGAAGTTTTATGTTATGCGTGTAATAACTTGTTTCATTCAGTTTTATCATTACTCCGACGTTGTGCATGTAACCCGAGACTCAGGCTGAGCCAAAGGTTCAATGTAAGCAATCGCTGAGATGCTGCTATGGAGAGGATTATATGTTAACTTTTAATTCTGACTCTGTGAGTCTTTTTTTCATTGCGAATATCAATCTCGCGATCGTACATGGATATTTAATATTTCTAATAGAATATCACCTTACAAAGTTTCTATAATTGCACGTACACATGCGTATCAGTTTTTACACGTATATATCTGGTACAGCAGTATATGGCACATACATGTACTTGAAGATGCTGGAATAGGCCATAAGGATGTCTTCGTTGTTGTTCATATTTTAAAAGTTACAAAACTACGTATGCAAAATCCCATGATAATCAAAATCTGCTTCATTATCTTTCGAGATATTGGTTTCAGGTATCAGTATATTTACATAGGAATGGTAGCATTTATCGATCATTTTAATTCAACCCATTACACAAACATTGATCTCAAGACATTAAAACTTTATCACACCATTATAGTGCGGGACTACTACGTTTAATGATAATCTTCTTAAGTGCTAAGGATTATCTTATCAGTTGCTAACTTTATTGAGATTTCATGTCCTGCTTTTATCAAACTCGCTTTTTCAGACATTTTATAAAATAAAATATGCATTATGCATAAGGAACAAGGGAAACGAAATAAGAATCAGTGATATAGCTGGACATTTCTGACGTGGTCACGTGGGAGGGGTCAGAAAGCTGAGGTCAAATTTCTTGTGTCAATTTTAGAATGAAATATTTGGAAATAATTATTAAACTGCATTTGTAAATTAGGTTTTAATAGTTAAAGAATAATTCATAGATATTGCTTTGCATGAATTAAATATTATTATTATTATTATAGGGAATTAGTATATACATGCATGCCATGCAGATTTTGTCAATCCTCTATTCTCGAATATTTTCTTTATTTATTAAAAGATCGCACCTGCATTGTTCTTTTAACGAATTTTAATTATGCCGAGTTATTCTGTTATGATAAGAAATACTCATTGAACTGTATTGTAAGACACACAAATCAGCAAAGAACCTTTGGTTTATTTAATAATGCGATACTGTTTGATAAAATACTTTAATAATCA
This sequence comes from Saccostrea glomerata, assembly GCA_003671525.1. Lineage (NCBI taxonomy): Eukaryota > Metazoa > Mollusca > Bivalvia > Ostreida > Ostreidae > Saccostrea > Saccostrea glomerata. The sequence goes on along the minus strand of PRKT01000092.1, from coordinate 995,383 downwards.
ATAATACCCTGATTCTTTTATACTAAGACTAGTAGAGTGTTCGATACAGATGACTGATTAAATGACACAATTTATGAATATATACAAACTATTGATATATTTTTAAAAAACCGGTAGAATATGCCATTTGTGCGTAGGGGGTGAACAGCTTTATGTTAGGTTTTGTATGAAAAGTACTAAGTGCACTTGAACTCCCAGCAGTTGTAAAAAAATTAAACCGAAAGGGTAGTTTGAAGGGAGGGCAGGGGTATTTTGGAATTACCGAGGATTTCATATTGGTTCCTACATTATAAATATATAAATTTATTTAAATTCTAAATCATATAAATTCAATTTATGTCACAAATTTTTGACAAAAATGGAAAAGGCGTATGTAAGATTCTCAGCTCACAATAATTATATTCATTACTATCGAAACCTGACCTTGGAATCAATTCAAGTTATAAATTCATTGGTGACATATACACTGTACATAATTAATATACTTGTATAGTACTGACTTGATTTTCATCAGTTGACCTTCCCAATGCTAAATTTACCCTCATCCGATTGACTGTGCCTAATTTAGATACCGTATAGGTTCAAATAGAATTCTTTGAATGAATTATGAAGAAACCAAATTTAATGCCATTTAATGCTTTCAACTTTTTTTTAACTTTGTTATGACAATATATTAAAGATAGATCTCTGAGATATAAGGAATTTAGAGACCATTTTAGAATTCTTTTTCGGACAATTACGATCATAAATCCCCAATTGGGTCGAAAATTCCATGTTTCTCTTTCTGAAGAAGTAAAAATTCTATCCTCCACTTAGTCACCTTTTTCATCAAAGCCGAAACGGGTTCAAATCAGAAACGATGCTCACGTTTCATCTTCTTTATATGTTACCATTGAAGTCTCCAGGAAGATACCTCAAAACCTCAAATGACCCCTTCTGCAACAATATCTGGCCTGTTTAATATTTTGCTGACAATTAAAGTTCGTATAAAAATGACTTCTTAGCAGCTTGACCTTTGCTGTTTGGGAAATAATAAATGTTTCCCCACAGACGTCTGTGATCAGCATTATCGTCTGTTTCTTAAAAAAGACTCGTTTATACCGTATGCTTGTCATGTATAGGGTCAAACTGAATAACGCAGAAAACCCGGAAATCAAGGAACCCCTCCGATTGTTCTTTATTCATTATGTTTTTCCCCTTTGATTCCCTGCCTCCTTGTGACTGCTTTATGATTAATATAATAACCAAAGTTTACCATTAAAGGATCTGGACATAAATTGCTGGTATCACCTGCTTTATGCGGAAATCGTGCAAGGTTTTGGGTTGTAACTCAAAATTACAGGAACTTAAATTCGAATGAAAAGGACTTTGATCCCCATTAACAAGCAAGGAAAGCGCATGTGTACTATATTTGTCTTTTGTCTTTAGGGTCATAAACTTCAAGTGTATATTCTTTTTTTTGACTTCCATACACTTAATTAAAGACTTAAGTTTTGAATTTTTAATTGTTCATTTAAACGGATTTAAATACTTAACTTTTGGAAAATTTGCCCTTATGACAGAAAGGCACAATATAGTCTTTCATCAAAGTCATTTTAATAAAATAAAATATTTCCATAAAATTCACAACCATTTTTCATTCTAGTATAATAAATGATAAATTGTGCAATATTTGCTATGAAATTGACATAAACATGACGAAAACGTTGAAAAGGCAATAAAAGATGCGCAAGTTCAAAAGCCATCTTTTGAAACTTAGGCTTGCGGTTGTAACAAGGTTCATCTAATAACCCCAGTTAATGCATCTAACATCGAAATAATCTTAAATCCCCCGAGAACAAAAATTGATATTAATGAAGATATTCACATTATAATGCATTTGCATTTTAGAATTATTAATTATGAGTGCACGTTTTACACGCGATGAGTCATAAGATGGAATATAATGTCCCTTTGATTGTACTCTAGACGGAGATGACCAATGACTCAAGGCCAGCTATTTTTATTTCTGGAAAATGACCTTATAATCCCCGAACATTTCTATGTCCGCCATGTGTCACATCTAACAGAGAATCTTTTCACACATCCACTTCTAAGGATGGGCTTTGGAATGAAAGGGGCATTATGCTCTCTCTCTCTCTCTCTCTCTCTCCATACAATTCAATAAATTCAATTTAATTATAATTAAATTATAATTGTCATTTCGAATTGTATCGAGATAGAATGCTTTTTCTGGCAAAAACAATTCCTCTCTCTCTCTCTCTCTCTCTCTCTCTCTCTCTCTCTCTTACAATTTCTAATCATAATTTAATGCATTATAAATCAAGATAATGTCTTTAAGTTGCATGATAAGAAAACCCTCCGTGACATCGGCCTGTGATCATTGAGCTGGTCATGATATCTCCAGGTTAATTCACTGATAAGATCACAGGCTTTGTAATTACTAATTATTATCTAATAATTACCAATTTCTCTTAATGAGAAATGCGTAATCATCCATGAATATATTAAAAATATATTAACAAACAGGGACACTGTACATGTACGTAACAAGACTCGTTACTTCACAAAAATGAAGTGCGGTACCACTCTAGTTTCACCGGATTAGATATTTGTTATCTCTCGCTATATTGAGTAGGATTACAATTGAGCTATGAATGGAATGAAGACTCAATGGAAATGTTTACCTTATATAAAACGAGGGCAAACATTGGTTTGTTGCTTCTGTAAAATGTCCCAGACAAAAACAAAAACATGTTGAATTCTGACAACGGGACTTTAAGAGGAATTATTGTTAAAGAATATAAAAAAAATAAAGAACATGAATATTATTGACGGATTGATTAATGTTTTTGGTTACAATCCTCTGGAATTTAATTCAAAACATTTTAAAGAGAAATACGCTCTTTTAGCTGCCACATGATCGACAAATTTTACTGTGGGTGCGTCTGGGTGGAGTGCACCCTAAAATAAATTGCAAAATAACCATTGTACCTCATTTCAAAACAAATAATTTTTTATATAAAGATTTGTAAATAAAAGGCTTTATTTTCTATATTCTTCTAACTAAAAACTTTAGTTTTGATAAGAAATTGTGAAAATGTTAGAAGACAGTTTTGCCCTCATAAGTATTTAGAATCCATGAGTTTCCGGTGGATTTGCCCTTGGAGTCCACTGAAATCACTTGTGGCATCAAACTGCTCAAGACCCCATGTGCAACTGTTGCCCCCTACTTAAATCCATCTCGAACTTTGAAACAACGTCATGCAATTATTAAACGTTAAACATTTTACACACCCAAAACAATATTCCCCAAATAATATGCATGTAAATGTTTTAGTTCATCTAAACGGCATCATATATATACATGTTGCCTTCCACCTTGTCAGATGCATGTGTTTCTTGATTTATTTAACTTTTTCACTAATTCTGATTTCTGTACATTTTTAGGTCAGCAGAGGTTCACGAAGTTCCAGGGTATTTTCGGTCTGTTTGAATTCTGGACGGAAGATTATTTAAATAAAAGTTCTGATGCATATACAGTACTAGTAGCAGATTTAGAGTATGATGTAAGTCATTTCTTAAATTTTAGCATCTTAGATCCGCCCCTGCATGTCCAAATCTGAGAAAATATCCCACCTTCATCGAGTTGTGGTTTTCAAATTTGTAATAAATAAATATTGAGTCCTTGATACCATTTCACAATTTAAAGCAGTTATCTTAACTTTGCTAGCTGCTTGTCCATATCTTAAAGAATAATCCCTATCCTATTTAAGACTGATTAGAGTATACTTAGTTCTTTCTGCACTCACAGAAAAAAAGCTCGATTACAAGAGCGATAACTCCATGTGGTGTTTTTTCTGCTTGCAGATAGATTCAACCTTTGCAGTATTCAGTGATTTTAAAGGAGGGAATATCGTAGATGTTCAGTAAGTACAATATAGTCATTCATCTGTGTTGTTTTTACAGTGAATATCAATGACAGTCAAAAGAAATCATATATTTTTAGAAGAAACCTTTCAACAATACACATTTTATTTATAAAATATTCAGATGTTATTGAAAAAGCACAAGAATAATGCAAATTCAAAAATTTTTATCCACTCTACTAAGTTAATTATCCATTGGAATGAATACAATAACATACAAGACAAAAATTGTCCTGAAGCTGCGAGTCTTATGTGCGAAAATAAGGTCAGATCCTGGATATAGCCTCTGCATTACAACCAAAATGAAGACCAATGAAAGATTAAAAGGAAACTTAAAATTTTAAAATGAATTTCTTGAACACCAGTAGAGTATTTCAGTAATAAAGAACAAATTGTGTCATAGATTTTAAATAAAAGCTTTAAAGAATTGAGCTTGACAAATGACGAAGCCCAACAGTTTCATGGCCTGGACCTTTCAAATAGGAACTTGAACAAATGTCATGCAACATCTCTTGTTTCCTTTAAGTATTACATTGTGGGGTTATATCTGCCTATATACATTGCTTTCTGTTTGTAGAGTTGCAGATGGAAATTTTACTGAAGTCACATTAAATATAGAATTTTACACTTCTCGGACGGAAGCGCAGTTCAGAAAATTGTTACAAAATGTCACCAGCAATTACACACTCTTCGGAAATTTTTTCCTAGACTTTGTACGGAGTATAAACGGTATGTATAAACTATTGTAGGAACTGTATTTCACTTTGTTATATTTTGTATTTCACTTTGTTATATTTTGAAATCCTTAAAAAATGTTAACATTCTTTTAAAGTTAATCATCACTTAAAGAAAATTTCAAGATTTGTGAAGTTTTGTGAATTTTTTCTTTAAAATGATTCTTTTCCTAAAAGTGCTCATTCAGTTCTTGGATAAAAATTTAATAAAATGTTTCCAAAGTATGAAGTTGATTCTTTTCATTTATCTAAACGTTGCTGTGCTATTTCAGGTATTGAATCCCTTGGACCATCTGTCTCCTCAGCAGTTATAAACTCATTGTTTAGTTCAGAGTTTGACTCCACGACAACAAGTGACGTATTTCCCACGACTAGTGACGTATTCAACACAAAACATGAAGTTTTCTCTTCTGCGCATCTATCAGTCTTCTCCAGTTCACAAGTTTCACTTCAATCGTCTGTATCAGACTTATTTACAACATCAAAAGGTAAGTTTCTCAACTACATGCATTAAAACTTTCCATACACACGGATGTGCGTTTCACAGATAGATAGCCATAAACATTGAAGCCTTCTTTACTTTTCTTCAAGTATTTTGTGCTCTGTTTTTACTATACAAGACAGATTCCTTAAGCACACAAATTATAACTCTATAAAAAATTTTGTTTATTGTATTTTTTAGATTCCATGACACCACCTTTACCAACCACTTCCGCTATAGCTACAGATGTAACGTCGCAAATATTACCTACATCCTCTGAGAGCTTAAGTTTACCATCAGTCTCTTCAATCGATGTTAAGCCATCAGGTATCGTATTATCAAGTGTTCACGCTTCGTCCTATCTTATATCGTCTGCTTTGCCTGTTCAGCAACTTGACTTTTCTGTACTCAACTTCAGCACTACTCAAATCTCAACTGATGCACGCAACCTTTCTACAATCTCTGCTTCATATGATACTAGCCACCTGCTTGCTTCCTTCAGTTCAACTTCTGCTCAATATACAACAGCAACCTCTAGTATTTCTCCTTTTGACTATTCAAATGACAACACTTTGCTTCTGCATGTTTCTGAATCACCTGCACACAGTGATTCTGAATCTAAAACTCTTGCTTTCGAAAAGAATAGCATTGCTTTGATTAACATTTCGGAAAGTGCTCATAGCTTTTATTTATCCTCCGCATCTGAATACTCAACTAACGTTCCCATTAGTGATTATAAATATGAATCATTCGACATTTTATCTTCCGCGCAGTCGACATATCAAGTAGAACCGTCGGTCTCTGTCTATGCTAGTGATGATGGTTTTAGTTCTTCAAAGCTACAAAATCTCGAATTCATCTCCGAGTCCGTGGAATATTCGACTGGAAGCATAGCCTCGATCAAACCAAGTCCCTCCCAAACAACCTTGTTCACGGGTTATCTCAGCGATGCAGTTGAAAATGAAGGAATGTCAACCTCAGGATTTCCAGCTGGGACCGCTAACTTAAATATACAACCCAACTTGTCTCCAGTTAAAACAAAAAATGCAAATCAACTTTCAGCTGTATCTAAAGCAACATTTGTTCATAAAAGAATGCAATCAACCAAGGACACTTATTCAGCAACATCTGATAATTGGCTGTTCTCTTCTCGTAGTCAATTGGCTCCTTCTTCAGATGTACCCTCGATACTTTCTTCAATGGCTGTAAAGAAAGAAATAACTTTTGCAACCAAAACAAATCACAATAAGGAAATTATAACAATCTTTAACGATGACATGCAATCTTCTCGGCATATATCTCATTCAGAATTCTTGGATCAATCAGCCAATTTACCGATCAAAAAAACTACGAGGGAGATGTCTTTTACAAGTCCGACAAACCTGTCAGAGGGAATGGAAATCTTCACCCCAGGATTTATAGTAGAACCTAGTCCAGTAAAGGTTCAGGGTCACTTTAATGGGGATATATTTAGTGATGCACATCTTGACAATATTCGGAACGACTTTTTAGTAGAGAGACGAAGATTGCAATCTTCAAGTGTCATTCTTCAACAAAACAAAACGGGATCGGCGGTCATGAATTCTGGATTACCAAACAAAACATCTCAAACATCAGAGCTGCAAGCATCATCAATGTGGAACTCATTAGAAGAGAAAACGACTCAAGGTATATATACGTAGTAATATTGTATCCCTAGAACAGTAGCTTCCCTTATTATTCCCTAGAGAACTAAATAAAATATTCTGTTGCTCATAATTTTAGTAATTCCCTTATATAAAATAGAAGTAGATATATATGTATGATATACGGGAATTCAAAACACTACTTTAAAAATAAAATCTTTTGAGTTTAAATTGTTTTGAATTTCAGCTTTGATTTTTAAGTAGAATTAAAAAGAGGAATATGAATGCGCAAAATTGCAGTAAATTGCTAGCTTTGGGATTGAGAGCTTTCCGCTTTATCGCCAACAGATTGAAAAAAATATTTAATTTTCAGCATAAATAGAAATTTAATTTATAATTTGTGTTTTTTTCCTATTTTCTATAGTTGATGAAGCAAGCACATCTGCATATTTATCTACGGTAATCAGTGCCACAACACCTTTACTGAAGTCAGTGTCCTCTTTCCTTTTAAGGCCAACCCAATCTCATGTGAGCTCCTCGATATCACTTTCACCAGAAATATCATCAATGGAACATTCTATTCAAGGAAAATCCAATACTTCTTGGGATTCTGCCACACCGACATGGAGTGCCTCCTTAAGTTCTTCTGCTTCCTCCAGGGGACTAATCGATACAACATCGCCAACACCCCTGGACATTATAACTAAGTCTGATAAATTGACGTCTTCATTCTATTTCACACCATCAATTCATGTTGACTGGACTGAAAATTCAGGACTTTTCTCTTCATATAGTAGTCTAGTTTCTATGGACACAAGTTTAAGAGAAATTCCAAGATCCATTCAAGGTGGAATTTCATCGGAAATATCATCATCGAAATCGATTATTTTTCCAAGCAATATTTATTCATCAACACAAAATTTACTGAGTTCAAGTTCACAAGCTGACTTATTAGATATGTCTTCTACAACAGAGACCCAGGCTCTTTCAACAGAAAGTCCACTAACATCAGCAGGACAAGCAACGAGCAGTGTGTTGGAGTCCTCATCTTATTTAAAAGAGATCAGTCAATCGCAAGCGTTTCTTTCAACAAGTTCTTTTCGTTCTTTCAGTGATATTGGTTCTGTCATATCCACAAGTCAGTCTAAAGTGGACACGTCCTCCAGGCATTCTAACATATTTTCTAACCAAATGGATGTAATTACTTCTTCAACTGATTATTTCAACCAGTTTTCCACCAAAATGTCATCAAGTGAGACAGATATAAAAATTTCCTCAGGCCAAAGTAACCCATTTTCTCTTTCTAGACAAACTGAAACTGTTTCTTTGTCTAGTAAAATTGATACTGCTATTTCGACCAGTCAAATAGACAATTTAATTTATTCCAGTCAAATAAATACTACTATTTCCAGCAGTGAAATAGACAATGTTATTTCCAGCAGTGAAATAGACAATGTTATTTCCAGCAGTCAAATAGACAAAGTCATTTCCAGCAGTCAAATAGACGATGTTATTTCAAGCAGTCAAAAAGACAATGTTTTTTCCAACAGTCAAATAGACAATGTTATTTTCAGCAGTTATGTAGAAAATCCTATTTCCACAAGTCAAATAGACAATGTTATTTTCACATCACAAATAGACAATGTTATTTCAAGCAATCAAATAGAAAATGTTATTTCAAGCAGTCAAATAGACAATGCTATTTCCACAAGTCAAATAGACAATGTTATTTCCAGCAGTCAAGTAGACGATGTTATTTCCACAAGTCAAATAGACAATGTTACCTTTTCCAGTCACATAGAAAATGTTGATGATTCCAGTAATATTGAGAGAACCTTTTCAAGCCAAATTGACTTTACTACTGCATCAAGTCTATTTGATCAATTTACTACTTCCAGCGGTGACAAAGTTATTTCTGCCAGCCAAATTGACACTGCTTCTTCTTCCAATGCGATAGACATTAGCATTTCATCACATAATATTGATACTGATTCAGTATCTCGACAAAGTAACATACCTTTCATTTCAAGTACAACTGATCTTGCTACTAGTTCACAATGGATTGACGGAGCTTCTTTCTCAAGTCAAACGACCATTTTATCTCCCTCTAGAAAAATATCCGATTTGACTTCGTCAACAATAAAAATCGTAGATTCATTTTATACAAGCTTAGCTGATTTGGTATCAAGCACCAGAGACTATAATACATTCTCTGATATTCAAACATCCTCTCTAGGATTGGCATCTACATCGAAGTTTGATTCTCAGTCTACAACCTGGAGTTCTGATCTATCTAAAATGTCTACGTCAAACTTTGGTCGTTTAATTACCTCTTCAGTAATAAGTTCATCTAATGTTTCCCCCACGAGTCCATCATCTTCGACTGTGCTGAATTCATCTATTCATTCAGGAATCGTTTTATCTTCAGACGTACACAACTCAACGCTTTCAATTGATAGGAGCTCTGTGATATATGATTCAACATTACGTTCCACTGAACCATCTTTCCAATCGGTTATTCAGACAGCAACTAAAAACTCAGCAACTCTTACTCCCAAGTTTAGTCTTTTAACAAGGGAAATTTTGTCGGAGATTAGCGACTTGAATTCACAATCGAGTATAATGACATCCGAAGACTTTCTGTCTCAAACGTCACAAGTTACCTTTTCTTCCAGCACTCAGTCTACTTTTTTCAAGCCATCATTTTCTGATACGATTTCAAACATGTTCTCTGATACAAGAAGCTCTTCAGATATACAGCTTATTTCCAGTCGTCATTCAGTGGAATCTTCAGCAGGCTTATTAAGCTCAATTCTAACAAAGGAATCATCGTCATTTATTAGACGAGAAACTAACTCTGTTAAAGATATCATATCATCTAGTGACTCTTTTGCCACTAAAATTGTTTCTTCAACACACAATAAATCAACGACAATATTTTCTCCCAGCGTTTCGAGTACATTATCATTTTCTGAAGCTGTCCGCAAATCGTCAATATTATTATCATCAAGCTTGTTGGAGCAACAGAGCACAGGAGAAAGTATGTTAAATATTTTAACTACGTCTTCTTCAAACTTTGTAAGACCTACATTGATGTCAATTAAAACTTTCTCTATAACAGATTCAATGACCACTGATTCATCAAAATTCTTCCTAAGTTCTGGAATTATACCATCAGTGTCTCATTCCATGTCGCTGTTAAGCACTAAAATCGGAATGTCAACTTCTGAATTTTCTTTTGACAAAGTCAGCAGCACACATTCACAAACTCCGGGTTTGGAAACGCCTAATTTTTCAAGTGTATCAGAAAAATTATCTTCATCGTCACAGGGTTTAAATCCATCATTAAGTGTATCAATATTTTTATCCAGTGCATTGGATGGTTCATCGGAAATCTCTTCCAGACAAATGACATCTTCTCGGGAATCTCTCTTAAGTTCAATTACGAGATTCCCAGAATCTTCTGTGGAGTTAAATCCTTCATCAACATTTGCTCAAGAAAACAGTATCACAGATCGACAAGAAGCAAGCTCCGATATAAAATCTTCTAGTGACAGTTTTGCAACTAAACTTGTATCAACAACCCACGATGAGCCAACACCATTATTGTCTCCAAGTCTTTCGAGTACATTATCATTTTCTGACAGTGTTCCTAAATCGTCAATATTATTATCGAAAAGTTTGTTGGAACAGCAGAGTGCAATAGATAGTAAGTTGATGTCAAAAAGTATAATACCAACGTCAAGTGAATTTATGGTAATATCAACCACACAAGACAATTTGGAAAGTTCTATTAAATCGTTTTCGATTTCCTCAGTGATGCAATTATCATCAAGTGCTTCTTCAAAATTTATAAAATCTTCATTGGTGTCAAGTAAAATCTTCACTGGAATGGACTCAATGACCACTGATGTATCGTCAAAAATCGCCGAAAGTACTGGCATAATACCATCATTTTCCCTCTCCACATCTCTTTCAACCACGAATCTGGAATTTTCGAGTTCTGAATTTTCCTCTGAAATAGACAGCAACGTATATTCGAAAACTTCAGATTTGAAAACACCAAGTCTTTCAAGTTTTTCAAATGAATTACCCTCATCGTCACATGGTGTAACACCATCATTAAGTAAGTCATTATTCTTATCCACTCAATGGCACTTTTCGTCTGAAATATCATCTCTACCAACTCCCGCAAGTTCAATAAAGACGTCTTCTATGGGATCAAGTCACTTGTCAACATTTTCACTAGATGATAGTATTAATAATAATAATTCCGTACAATCTTCAAGATTTGTAACAAAGTCTATAAATGTTCAGCCTTCGATGCAATATTCAACAGAAATATCATCGTCCAGAGTAAAGGTTTCAAATATTGAGCATTCATCCTCCATGTACTCTAAATATTTGTCAACATCCTTTCAAACATTACACTCGTCAGAATTGACTGCATCTCCAACGATTGAGTCATCGACGTTATATTCCACTTCATCATCTTCAGTTTTCTTCCCAGTAGCATCTTCCATAGTGACATCTTCACCAAAAACGGAAAACACGTCAATTATTGTAGAACCATCTACTTTGAATTCTATGATCTCTTCAGTAATTGCGACTTCAATTGAGTCTTCAACGCTTTCATTTTCGCCAATAGCAGAAAACACGTCGTTTATTGCTCAAAGCACTTTGTTGAAAACAATGACATCATCATTAGCTGACCTCACAGAATCTTCTACAGTAACATCGCCTTCATCGATTGTGGGACTAACAACTTCATTTTTTTCTTTTGTATCAACTTCATTTTTAGACGGAATATCAATTATATCATCATCATCAACAACAAGTGGCAATATTAACAAGGAGTCCTCTTCATTTGATATTAATGCTTCTTCCTTAATGACACCACCGATGGACTCTGGAAGCATAATATCAACATCGATTCAAACCAAAACTCAAGAATCCATACATACCAAACTGACGGAAACGGATTTATATACTCATTTATCTGAGATAAGGAAATCCAGTTCGCCAGTTCCGTCCAAAACATCAATATTTGTAGGCCCCACAACTTCTTTACCATCGATTTCAGAATACAGTTCGTCCGCAGTCTTTCCTCAGACGTCATCATCAATAGTTGCTTCTTCGATGGTCTCTCCAGCTTCGACAAGCTCGCAAATTGTGGCTTCATTTTCGAATAGCATTTCAACAGACATTAATTTCCCTACGCGATTGTTTTCACTAACTAGCTCCTCTATGTTGAGTTATTCCACTGGTATGTCAAATATAATCACAGCTGACTCCTCTTCTGCACACTTGCAAATGTCTTCGCTTGAAATTTCTTCTCATATCTCGCATTATATGTTTTCTTCCTCAAAATATTTAGATTCCTCTGTAGATTCGGCGACTTCAAGACACGTTTCATCAACTTCTGTTCCTGAGACATCTACTGGGCTACCGTTCCTAACTTCTTCAGAGGCTTTATCTGCTGTATCTAGTGTTGTACCAACTTCGTCCACGGTGAAAGGTACAGTTACACTTTCATCATCAGCACCATCACTAATGTCATCATCGATTGTTTTGACATCACCTTCAGTAATCACCACACCCTCATCATCTTCAGAAGCCCTCTCTGTTATACCAACAGTTTCGTCTTCAACAGTATCATCAGCCAAATTGCACACATCATCTGAGGATAAAATGTCAACAACACCTGTGCACAGCATATCAAGTCAATCATCTACATTAAAATCAATGACAAGTGAAATTCAGTCATCCACACGCTCAATTTTCACCTCATCGGGTTTTGTTTCTGCCACTCCACATTCTTCAGCAGTATCAAGTGATTTGGTGTCTTCTTCGACAGCATTGCCATTAGCCACTGGTACAATAACACCATCACCATCTTCTACAGTCACAGACATTCAAGCAACTTCTAGTATGGTCCCAGAAACAACTTCCTTGCCAACCACAACTACGAGCTCAAAGACAACCTCCCAAACAACAACCGTTTCAAAGAGTACAACACCAGTTACTGATCTAACCACGACTCCAGCACCAGTACAGACCGTAGCTGCTAAACTACGAATCACAAGTTTGGATTGGAAACCTGAATACAGTGACGAAAACTCTGCCGACTACCGGGCTTTGTATGATCTCGTCAACAGTACTGTAAGTATTGATAAACTATAACTTTTTGCGATCATTTTGTTTACTAACTTTTTCAACCTTGTCATCTTTTAATCTTTTTCAGCTTACCTACGCGTATAGCGGCAGTGTATATGGAGCACGTTACATCACTCTTTCGGATATAGTCTTTAGGTATTTTTTCTTAAAATTATCATATATTGCCAGCAAAAAGAAACAGAAACAATTTCTGAAAAGCTGTAGAGATCTTTTGGTGTTTGATTTGGTGTCTCTAAAAAAAGACAAATTAAAAAAAAATTAATTAATCCCAATTTTGAAAAAAAATAGATAAAGCCATTTTGATTAAGGGAAAAATCAATTATTTATTAAATGATTGTCTTAAACTTTGTTTGCCTTTTAGACAGGGTAGTATAATTGTTGAGTTTAACGTCAAGTTTTCCTCGGGAGGAGCAATAGATACGAATATTCTAAGTCAGGAAGTGAACAGTATGTCCGCCCTGCTACCGCCACAGGTTCAGATTGATACAAATTTCACCTCACACACAGGTAAATTTATATATGTTTTGGCTGAACGTAGAAATGATTATTGAGATCAGAGTCATTGATTGATATGATATAATTCTTGATATAGAGTTTTTCCCCAATTTTGACCTACTTTGTCACAAAAAAAATCATCAACGCTTTTTGATTGTAGCTGTTGATATGTTAACAACTGAATCTATAACAACCAAGCTTCCAACAACTGCGGGTGTTACAACTGAACCTGTGACAACCATGGCTCCAACAACTGTTGCCACAACAACAAAGTCACCAACAACCACACCTATGATTACGCATGATCCAACAGACAAACCGGAAACAACAAAGATGACTACAGTTCCTGTGACACCAGAGGTAACAACAAAACCCAAAACCACTTCAAAATCAACAACAGAAAGTGTGACAACACCAGTAACTGTACCTCTGACAACAGAGAGTCAGGAGGTCAATGACACATCAACTGAGCAAACAACATATCCCACAACACATGATGTAACATCAGATCTGACCTCAACGACTCTCCAATTTACTACTCCAGCTGTAACAACCCACGCGTTCACAACAAAGGAGGCTTCAACAACTCATCTAACAACAGAAAGGATGACAACAAACATGGAAACAAAGGAACCTGTCACAACATCAACACCAGACATGGGCTCAACCTCATCTGTTACAGAGAAGTCAACGACAACATCTCCATCAACAAGAGTGACTGAAAGAACAACATTTGGATTGTCAACAACCAAAACAGTTATCCCAGGTCAGACTACCACTGTTCCTCTTTTCCTGAAAGAGTTTAGAGTCATCATTCGAATTGTGGGTGAACCTTGGGATCCCACCTATGCAGTACCAAACTCACCGAACTATGATATATTGAACAATGCTTACAAAAACTTAGTAAGTAGTTTTAAACTGTAAATTTTTACATAGATTCATATTGTATCAAAGATGTAGATTTTTTGTATGTATTAAAGGCAAATACAAACTTAATTTTGACATAAATGTTGTTTCATGTTTGTGTATTTTGAGTTTGAAAAGTTAAATGTTATTTCTGTTCTTTTTCCTTGACAGCTGTATAATGTTTATAGTTTTGGTACTTATGGGGATGAGTTCATGGACATTACAGATTTACAGTTTAGGTAAGAATAAAAAGAAACACAATAGATTTAAGTATCCTTTATCATTGGCTGATATTTTTTTTAATTATGTGTGAAGAAGACTAGAAGAATTGTATGTTGGTACGAAGGCATGAAACACAATTGGCTTTATCATTTCGTTGTATTCATCATTATTACAATGTATCGAAGAATTATTATACAAAATATTTTTGAAAACCTAAATTGAATTTATAAAAATTCAATTTGTAGGCAAGGCAGCATCATCATGTCGTACGTAATCATGTTTCTTGAGATCGATCCTATAGATCCTCAAATCCTCAACATGATGGTCAACACTGCGTTTGCAAACGAACCTATTCCTGGGGTGACAATTGACCACTTATTTACTTCACATACAGGTAAGATATTACAAAATTATCAGAAGATGTTTTTTTTTTCTTGTTTGATTATTTTTTCTTTATTTTAATTAATTTTATTTGATTTGGGTACTTTTTAAGAACATTGAGAGATTTAAATGGTTCATATTAACAACGATTTATTTTTTATCCTGGCAATAAAATTTAAAATTTATTATTCACTAAAACCCTTGTTTCACATTTTACATAATGCCTAAAAAGTTAATGTGGTTTTCGCTAAGAAACAGTACATGTGCATTGTGCAAGACATATTTCTATAGTAATTTATTATTCTAGTGGAAACTGATATTTTAATTTCATCAGATGTGTATCGCTTAAATCAAATAAAAACAGAAAATTAAAAAACAATGCATGAAAAAAGTAAAATATTCATTTATGTATTAAAATTTTTTTTCATGTCTTGAAACTCAGTGTCTTTGCCTCAGTATATACTGATATTCACTGAAAAAAAATCATGATTTTGCAGAAATAGTGCGAGTCACTTCCTCCATGCCACCAATAACTGATTTCACAACAACCGCCCCGACAACTGAACAACGAGTAACATCCACTGTAATGTCAACAACCACAGAAAAACTAACAACACAGGCTGTTACAACACAACAACCAACAACACGCCCTGTTACGTTAACAGTTACAGAAAAACTAACAACAGAGCCTGTAACAACGCAACAATCAACAAAGACAACCACTGACGTAGTGATACCAGACCACACAGGGCAGACAACACAACAAACAACAGGGGTTCCAGAAATAAGCACAACAACAGACGCAGTAACTACAGAACAAACAAGAAACCTGACAACTAGAGCTCCAACAACAGAAAGAACAACAAGCCAGGCAACAGAGGTGGTGACAACACCACAGACAATGACCACAACAGCAGAAGGTGTTACAACACAACAAACATTAGACAAAACATCTGAGGCTACAACCACAAAACAAACAACAGAGCCGACAACCGTGGTTATAACGTCACCACAGACAATAAACAAGACAACCGAGGATACAACTACACAACAAACAACCGACAAGACCAGTGACGCTGTAAGGACAACAACCTTACCGGTTCTGAGTACTATTGATAACACTGCGCAGGACTTTGACGTCACTATTCGTATTATCAGTGAGAACTGGGACCCCGCCTACTCTAACCCTGAAACAGAAGCCTACCGTAACTTGGTTGTTACCTACTACACGTTTGTAAGTTCTATCTATTTGCATTTACTGTCAATAGTTCTATTTATACCCCCCGCAAACGAAGTTTGGGGGGGTTTATAGGAATCACCTTGTCCGTCTGTTCGTCTGTCTGTCCGTCTGTCTGTCTGTCTAGCTGTCTGTGCAATCGTGTCAGGTCCATATCTTTCTTACAGAGGGACATTAGAATCTACTACTCCACACTAAGATTGCTTATGACCTAAGGCTGTGTCATGACCTTGACCCAAGGTCATTTGGGGAAGTTCAAGGTCACTGGAAGAAAAATTTCATAATTTGTATCCGGTCCATATCTTTCTTATGGATAAACTTGGTAGGTTCTAATTTCACACGAAGATTGCCCATGACCCAAGGGTGTGTCATGACCTTGACCCAAGATCATTTGGGGAATTCAAGGTCACTGGAAGAAAAATTTCATAATTCGTGTCTGGTCCTTATCTTTCATATGGATAAACTTGGTAGGTTCTCATTTCACACAAAGATTGCCCATTACCCAAGCGTGTGTCATGACCTTGACTTAAGGTCATTTGGGGAAGTTCAAGGTCAGTGGAAGAAAAATTTCATAATTCGTGTCCAGTCCATATCTTTCTTATGGATAAACTTGGCAGGTTCTCATTTCACTCAAAGATTGCCCATGACCCAAGGGTGTATCATGACCTTGACCCAAGGTCATTTGGGGAATTCAAGGTCACTGGAAGAAAAATTTCATAATTAGTGTTTGATACATATCTTTATTATGGAAAAACTTACTTCTGAAAAACCCAGCGGGGGGTATTTTGTCCCGTTTGGACAGTTCTAGTTAATTTTTAGGATGATTGCTTACAAACTTTAATGTTTTATTTAACATTATATACTTTAAAATCGATTTAAATGGAAAACTCAGAACGTGAGCATATGCTTTTAAAGGATCATTGTTACTCTATTAAGAAAGATAACTTTTTAGTGGCAATGCTTTCAATCATTTTAAATATTTCTTTATAAAATTTTCAAGCTTACGTTTCTTTTCATGTCCATTTTTCGCCGACAGCCTTGCTTAAATTGCATGCATTAAACACAAAGCTTTTGAATCCTTAGTTATATCTTGATCAATTTTACTAATTCTATTCCCTGTAAATGAATAAGGTATAAAATTCGAATTGGAAGCTAATTTAACAATGTGTATGTTTATGGATTGATGATGCAAACAATTTTTTCTTTGGAGGAGACTAGAAAAGTGGATAATTCTTTTTTTTTCTCCTAAGTTTTGGAGAATGAAATTAGATATCTTCCATATGTATGCGTTTCTCTATTACTTGTACATTGATTTATGATCATTTCTTACTGGAATGCAGTAAAAACAATTTATGTGAAAACCATGTAGATTGCCAATTATTTCAAATGACATTACAAATTAAAATGAAGTAGTGCATATGAACTTCTTTTTTCAATGAAGTAGAATAATTAAAGAATATAGGTAATGATAAAAAACCCTGGTTGTTTATTGTTATTGTATACGGAAAAAATAATTCATATTGATATATATTTTGATTATAAATGTGTATTAATTTTAGCTTTATGACGCCTACTCCTTGGGCACCTATGGTGACAGATTTGAAGGATTTTCACAAGAATTCAAATTCAGGTAATTAATTGATATTTTGAAAAATAATGCAACATAATGTAATCTATAATTTAGTATTATATCAATAAAGTTCCTTTAAGGATGGGTATATTAAAAATTGAATTATACTTAAGACTGATTTATTGTATTCATTTTACATTTTACTCAACATTTGAGAATATAACTCAGAAAGTGTTTCCCCATGTTATGTCTTTTACGAACAATCATACAAAAAGATGTACGTTGTGAAGACGTGGTTAATCGGTATATCTATATGACATTCATTCCTGCGAATCTTTTCAGCGAGGGTAGCGTCATCATAAACTATGTCGTCACGTTCCTGGGTAGCCAGCCATTGGATGTCCAGATCCTGAACTCTGAGGTCAACAAGAAGTTCCAAGACGGCTCGTTTGGTCCAGATGTTCTTATTGACCCAAACTTCACATCTCATAAAGGTAGATTTTAGATAAATAAGTTGAATATTACTTATGAAATTTGTTGGTTTTACGTTCGAGAATTTTTTTTTGTATATTGTTGCAGCTATGAATTGATATAAACATGATTCCTTAAACATTCTGTTTCATTTCGCTTGAAATTGAGATACATGTACCCTTTAGCCCACCCTAGCCAAAATTTATCTATATATTAAAATGTGATTCATGGGGAAACTTTCTTCAAGAATTGTTCTATCAGAGTATTTTATAGAATAATCTCAGTTTGAGCAACATCATATATTTAAAAAATGAAATGATTTCCGATCCCTTTATCGTAAAGAAAGGGATATTTTCAAATATTTTTTATCGATCTACAGAAACAAGTATTGGGCCTATTACGTCAACAACACAGGTGCCAAGTTCATCAGCAGAAACAATTCAGTCATCAAGCCAGACAGCAAGAATTGTGACAACACGAGAAATGATAACAACAACAGAAGCGGCTACAACTACAACAGGCAAAATATTGACAACAACCACTCCGGTTAACAGTACTATAGATAGCACTGCTCAGGACTTTGACGTCACTATTCGTATCCTCAGTGAGAACTGGGACCCCGCCTACTCTAACCCTGAAACAGAAGCCTACCGTAACTTGGTTGTTACCTACTACACGTTTGTAAGTTTTACCTACTGTCGTTTCTTTATTAAATGATAATTGTTCTTTTTAAGTTTTGGTCATGAATGTTAATGGACATTTTCTTTTTATCTAACGGTATATTCTCCAGTTAAACTCAATATAAAGGGAAAAATTGGCCTGCATGTTTATTGAGGTATTTTTAGAAATAAAAGAACTCTATTTTTTCAATAAAGGAATATTCTAAAATACACTTTAGTCTATTAAGAAATATAACTCTTCATGAAAAAAGATTCTTATCAATTATCCCCGCAAGCTTACATGAATTATATACGTTATACAGAAAGGATTTTGAAACCTTAAATGCATGTTTGATAATTCTTGAACAATTCTGCTATTTCTATCTCTCTTTAAAGAATAATTTATAAAGTTTAAAATATAGAGTTTATCTACAATTTAGAAGCATAAATTTTAAACAGTTGACTTCATTTTATTTATGATCATCTCTTTGTGGAATGCAATAACAACTGGTTTGGGTTGAAATGTATGTATATTGCCTATTATTTCAAATGAAATTAATAATTAGAATGCAAAAGTAGGTATCAACCTCGTATTTCAATTAAATAGAATTATCGAAGAATATATCATAAATACGTTACGACACACCCCTGATTGTTTATTGTTGTTGCTGCAAGAAGAAAATAATTCATATTGATATACTGGAGTATATGCTAATTACAAATGGCTATGATTAATAATTTCAGCTTTATGACGCCTACTCCTTGGGCACCTATGGTGACAGATTTGAAGGATTTGCACAAGAATTTAAATTCAGGTATTTGATAATTATCAAATAAATTATACAACATTAAGGATGGATGATAAAAACAAATCTGGATGCCTCAATTGGCATATATTTTTGGACCTTTTTTAGTTTAAATGAAGTGAATAAAAAATTCTTGCATTTTAAGATGTTATAAACTTTTTACGATGTTCAAATTAAAATGACCCTTTCTGTAACCATCCTTATTAACTAAAACAATATTTGTCAGTTAAAATACATTACTTTTAAATTTTAATTGAAAAAAAAATTGCGGCTTAACTCATTCATTTTACTTTTAGTTATGAACAACTGTCGTCTTCAGAATTTTTTATATTATTTTTGTTTGCATCATCTGTTCATCAAAAAATTAAATGTTAAAATCAAATGTCTTACAAAATGGATATGATAATAATTTATGAATAGATAATAACTAATTAATAGAATATTCCTTCACATATAATATTCTTCAAATAAAGCAGGGGCAATGCTGGTATTGTAATAGAGTATTTTTGAATAACATTTATTGATGCAATCTTTTCAGCGAGGGTAGCGTCATCATAAACTATGTCGTCACGTTCCTGGGTAGCCAGCCATTGGATGTCCAGATCCTGAACTCTGAGGTCAACAAGAAGTTCCAGGACGGCTCGTTTGGTCCTGATGTTGTTATTGACCCCAACTTCACTTCTCATAAAGGTAGACATGTTAGGCAACCTTAAAATATTAGTTGTAAAAATTGTTGGTTCTTCATTGAAAACTTATCTTGTTATCTTTCATTTATGAAATTCTATACACATGATTTCTTATAATTTTTGTGTCATTTTGCTTGAAATGAAAGCAATCTTATGATACAATGATTTGAATGAATCATTCAGACTGCCCTGAAAATTCTTATTTTTGTGCCGCCTAGATTTTTTTCTATTACCGGTTTATGTGAGATAATACTATGCAAGTATATTAAAAGGTGGTACATAGGGAAAGATTACAACTAACTTCTCAGTTGTTCTATCACATCATTTAAAACACATTATATCAGACATATGAACACTTAAGATAAAAAAAAAAGTTACTATAAAGAAGGGTTATTTTAAATCGATATTTTAAAAAAAAAAATTCATCAACAGAAACAATCATTGGGCCGGTTGTGTCAACAACACAGATACCAACTTCATCAGCAGACACAACTCAATCAACAAGAAAATCAACTACTTCTGGTATAATTACTCCAGAATCCACAACAGTTCATACCTTAAAAACAACTGAACAAATGACATCAACGACAGGTATCCAGGAAACAACCAAATCTCTGACAACAGGAGAAGTTACAACTGATTCTCAGACAACTAAGGAAATGTTAACAACAACCACTCAACCTCGAACAGCAAATGCAACACTAACTCTGACAACCACAAAAGTTGTAACCACAGTTGGTGTCACTGAGTCCCCATCTACAACAGCTGGAATAACAACACCATTAGGAACAACAACAACTAAATTACCCACAACAATGCAACCTACAACAACGGAAGCTGTAGTTACAAGTGATGGACAAATGACTGAGGCATCAAGTACAACACCATATGTGCCAACAACTCCAACTGTTGAAACAACACAAACTCCAAAAACACAACCTCCTATAACTTCAGAGGCCACATCAACACATGTTTCTACAACAACCCCAACTACACAATCTCCTATAACATCTGAACCTTCAACTACAATTGGAGAAGTCCCATCAACATTAGCTTCCACAACAACAACAGTTTCAACAACTTCAGAACCATTAACAACAACTCAATCTACAACAACTCGAAAACCAATTACTGTGACAACTCCATTAACAACTCAAGCACCGACGACTCAAGCATCAACAACTACTAAACCAGCTGTTGAAGAAACAGTTGATGTATCTTTGAGAATCATCAATAAAAGTTGGGATTCCAAACTGGCTGATCCAAACTCTGTGGAATATCAGTCACTCAAAAACCAGATTTATTCTAAAGTAAGAGATTTTTTCAAACATGTAAAGTTGTTGAAAAAAGTATATCAATTATCAAGCTATATTTTCCTAGAAGACAGTTTTTGTCTTCCTATTCTGAACTTTTTAATCACGTATTGTGTTGGACATTTGTTAGTTTAGGTATATAGGTATTTCCTGAGAAAAATATAAGTTTATTTCTTATGTTTCAGCTGATGGAGATATACTTGGCCAGTGCCTACAAAGATAGAGTTGTAGGAATAGAGAGCATATCCTTCAGGTACTCTCTCTCTCTCCCTCTGCCCCCCCCCCCTCTCTCTCTCTTTATGTGTGCTGTGTGTGTTTAGTAATTTAGGGTATTGAATCGTTAATAATTTCTTATAAATGTGCTTGTAGAGAGGGGAGTGTGATTGCTGATTTCACTGTACAGTTTTCTGGAAGTGCTCCAATCCCACCAGAAGACCTGAATACAGTCGTAAACAATGCAGCAGCCAGTGGCAGTTTTGGACCCGAAATCACTATTGACCCAACCTCAACATCACATAACAGTAAGGCTATTCATTTATATTCCCAGGTTAAAGACTTTGTTTTAGTATGCTTGTTGATAAGAAGCCATCCTTTTGTTAAATTTTGTTAAACTATTTTATTAGGTCACCTGAGTAAACTCAGGTGACCTATTGCTATCCGTTTTCGTCCGTCGTCGTGCGTCGTCCGTTAACATTTGAACATTTTCAGCTTCTTCTCTGCAACCACTGAACCAATTTCAACCAAATTTGGCACAAAGCATCTATGGGTAAAGGGGAACAAAAATTGTGAATTTCATGGTCCCTGCCCCCCTGGGGCCTGGGGGGTGGGGCAAAAACCACTAAAATTAATGCAATCTTTAAAAATCTTCTTCTTTACTCCTGGACA